>JAMPIO010000110.1:0-360464 GCA_024699865.1 Aphelenchoides fujianensis
CTACCACTCGGGCCGCAGCGACGAGAAGCCGAAGGAGAAGGGCGAGGGGTTGGCCTCAAAGCTGACCGGCCTCTTTAAACGCGGCCACGCACACGACGATCACCCGAGCAGCGACCGGTACACGGGACCGCTCGTCGAACTGCCGCGTTCCCCCGAATCCGAGCATCGCGAGCTGGAGCGGAGACGTACATCAACTGCCGTCCACCTTCTCTTACGATGCGATCACCACCCGCTCCCCGTCGGCCGTGGAAGAGAAGACGAGTGGAAGGACGCCGCAGAAGACCGCCAGCTACCCGACCGCCTTTGCCGCCGATGTGCCCGTTTCGACGACAGAGAAGCGCCGCGAATTGGCCGAATCCCCCCTCGCTTCCCACGTGTTCGCGGATGGAAGACCGAAGGAGGAGGTCGTGAGCACGTCGAAGATGACGATCCACATGAAGCCGCCCACTCCGCACCTCCCGCGCAAGCACTACGATCACTACCCGCTGCCGCACGCCTTGAGGGCCGACTGGAGGAAATGCGGCCTTCTTCCGACTTCCCGAAGCACGAGATCTCGTCCTTCGTTTCGGCCGTGCCCGAGGGCCGTTCGGACGTCGTGAAGAAGCGAAAGGAATCGAAGAGCGAAGTCCAGCCATCGGACGTCTACTACGGCGACGAGATCTACGAGCACCCGATCGAGCGTGGAGGACGGCAGGCGACGAGCACTCACCACGAGCAGCCCGTCTACGTTGCGATTCGCCCGCAAACGCCCACCGACCTCCCGCTCGGCCGCTCCACTCCCGAGCTGCCCGTTCACTCGACCCGCAAGGCGCGCGAGTTGGAGGACCGACCGATCGAGCAGCACGTTTCGATCTACAGCGAAGGGGAGAAGCGACTCGCAGCCGTCGAAGCAGACGATCACGAAGTCGGACACCCTCACGAAGATCAAGTCCATCTTCCGGCAGGGACACGCGCATCAGGACTTCCCGCACTCGCCGCCGTTTGCGGGCGATCTCTCCGCCTTTGCGACCTCAACGAGAATCTGCCAAGTATCCGCTTCGTGAGCACGTGGACGTGAAGCATGAGAGCGGCCGTTCGGACGAGGAAACCACTCCGCGCAGACGGCAGCAGTCGACCAGCACGCACGTGAAGAGCGGCTACCCGCAACGGGAGGCGTACAGCGGCCGGCTTTCGTCCCTCTCGCCCTCCACCGAGCTGCGCGAGCGGTCGATCGAGAAGGACGTCCGCGGCAGTCGAATCCTTCCGCCGTACGTTCCGGCCGCCCACCGGCCCACTCGCTTCGACGTCAAACTCTACTCGCGCAGCCCGTCGCCCAAACGAGCGGCGGCCGAAACGCCGAAGGCCCGGCTGGAGGACGAGACGCGCGAGCTGGACGAGGAATGGATCCGCTCGTCCATCGAGAGAAGCCGCAAGGAGGGACGGCGGAAGGAGAAAAGACCGACTTGCGTTCGGATGCTCGCCCTCACGGGCTGCACGAACGGCCGCCGCTTCCAATCGACCAGAAACGGAGCCCGTACACGACCACCTTCCATCCGTTCTCGCACGAGCACGACCTCGTGGTCACGAGCACTCCGCACCGCTCTCGCCCAATGGAACGGCATCCCGTCTACGACCAGCCGGCGACCGTCTTCCTCGACTCGGCCGAGCGGATCATCGCTCACGGCGCGGAGGGCAGTCGGCAGAAGACCTACCAGCGCGCGTACGCCCGCACGCCCCGCTCGCTCTCCGAATCCCGCCGGCTGCACGGCTGGACAACGGTCACCGAGAGGACGACCCTCACGTACCAACGGCACACCTCCATGCAGCGATTCGAAGGCCGCAGACGGCAGTTGTTCACCGAATCGGTGGAAATCCACACGTACGATCATTTGCGTTCTCCCCCGCGACGTCCCGCACCTCCTCTGCACGCGGAGGTCGACCAACGGTAAGTGGCCTACTTGTTCCTCTCATCTATTCCTCTGTTTCAGCTACCGAATGTACCGTTCTCGATCGCAAGGCCCGAACGAGACAGGGACTCAAACGACCTTCGACGCCGCCCCGCGGACCGCCGACTGGGGCGATCGGGAGCAGACGTACCGCTCGTACTGCTCCCACCTCTACGATCGACAGGCGATCCTCCGCGGCTACTACCCCGAAGACCACGGGAAGTTGCGGAACGGCCGCCTCTTCAACGAATCCTCTGCGACGGGCTCCAGCTCGCGGCACGTGCACGACATTCCGGTGAGCCGGCTGATCGACGATCTTCCGCGCCTGGAAGACGATCCCGACGTCGAACTGTACCGCAAGCCGCCGTCTCGCACGTACCCGCTCGAGTCCCGCCTGCTGGAGCCCGGCCATCACGTGGCCGCCGACCACACGATTCCGCTCAACCGAAGCCGCCGTCGTGTGCGCAACTTCTGCGTGATGCTCTAAGCAATCGACCCTCCCACCCGCTTGCCATACGAACCCAAAAGTATTTCCTGCTTGTCCATGACTCCTTTTCGTTCACGCCACACCCCCATCACGCGTCCATGGCCATCCGCTAGCCCGTTTGCTCACTCGAATTCCCGCTTTCGTGACCGCGAATGCAAATCAAGTATTTTCTCTCCTCTCTACTGCCCGTTTTGCACTACGGTTGTTGTCTCTCGCATGCATAATATCACTCGTGTTCGTTGCTAATAAACAATCGAAATTAGTGTGTGCAGCTGCAGCCAGGAAGGAAGGAAAGCGTAGAGTGGATGCGTCTTGTGGAAGGATTGTGTGCGGCGTGCATCGTCTCACACCACCTCTTTTCACCGTAAGAAATTGCTAATGATGCTGAAGTGAAATGGTGAAAGAGCTAATTGGAACCAAACGTTTAGCGTTAATGGGTTTCCCAATTGTCCGCTCTCTGATCTCGCTTGTTGTCTGCCCGCCGCCTCCTTCCGCTTGATCTGGCCGGCGGCGTCGAGCGGGCGAGAAACAAATCGGAGGGTCGGGGCGACGGGAGCGTGGGGGAGTGGGCGCCCGCCGGCCGCCCGTCGTCCTCCGCAATCAGCAGTTGGCCGCAGCTGTTCTTCCGTCGGGCCCCCGTCCAGTGGACATCTGCCTGCCGAAAGCCGCCGATCCCCCACTTTCGCCGTTTAACGTCCGTCTTTTCGGTTTTCTCCTTTTGTTCGTGATCCGCCCGGCGGCTACGGGCACCTCTGCTGGATTCTCCGTCTTTACATCGCTTGTTTTACCGCGTGCTTCTTGTTGAACTCATCTTCACAACGCTCGTTTCAGATGGCGCCCGAAGCAGCGAAGCCGGACGAGAAGAACGCGCAGCTGGAGGCGAAGCGCGCGCAGCTCGAGCAGCTGAAGCAGAAGCTCGCCGAAGCGCAGGCTTCCCGGCAGCAGGCCGAAGACCAGGCGAAGGCTCTCAAGGCCGAGCTCGCCTCTCTAAAGGATCAACTCGCCAAGGTGAGCACTCAATCGATGATCCCAGCTCTCATTCCCTCTCTTTCTTCTTTCAGCCCCCGCAACCGGCCGCCAAGTGAGCGAGGACTCGAAAGAACGCACTCGACCGCCGATCGTCTACCGGAATGTCTTGTAATCTCCGTTTCTATTTGCACGCATCAATGTTTTGCTTTGACTTGAGGCAATAAACTTCTTCAAATGAACAAGTAATCGGCTGTTGATGGTTTCGCGGAAGGAAGGGGTAAAAGCTTCAAGCTTCTTGTTTCGCTACTCGCAATAAAGGAGTCGTTTTGTCTCTCGTTTGGTTGCAAGAAGCCGATCGTCCGATGCAACGAAGATTTTCTTCTTTATTGTGCCGGTCGTCAATATTTCAAGGAGTATAAAATAGAAATGGGGGAGGGGTGAGTCGTCGTCGTCTCGAGAATCCAATTACAAGCACGACCGGTGGAGGGCCGCGGGTTGAAGGAGCATGATCTTAGCCGTTTAGTATCCCGAGAGCTCTTGGAAGGTCTGCAAGCGGGTGGATGATTGTGAGAGAGGAAGGTAGTGGACGTACCTGGTCCAACTCCTCGCTGATGCTCTTGTACCGCTCCTTCTCGTGGACGAGTTCGTCTGCAAGATGGCGGCATTCATTCGTTTCTCGCAGCCATCCAGCGGTTATCGTTTATTAGACACAATCAGCAGCACACACAAGTGATCGTTGGGTAAGTGGACGTCGGAAGAGTCCAGAGGAATATCCTTGATTGTTAGACACGCAACGAAGAGGCGAGGAAGCGGGCGGGCGGTCGTCGGGGCTTAAACACAACTCAATTCGGTGACCAGACGATCCAACTCCTCTTGCACGGCCTTGCTCTTCTCCGTGGCCTGCTCCTTCTCGTCTGAAATACACGTGTGTTAGACACACGAAGGAGTGATTAGTGAACGAAGAATGGAAGGAGAGAAGAGATGGAAGGAGGTTGTTGGAAGAAGAAGACCGCACTCGCTCCGCACGCACTCACTTACATTCGGACGACTTTACAAGCGAAACAAAATTACGACGGCACTTGGACTACGTACAAAAAAGAGGACAAAGGACGGACGGAGCGGGCGTTCAAGAGCCTTGGATCTCTTGGACCGTCTGTTCGATTTCGGCGGTCAGATTGCGCACACGCTCTTTCTCCACCAACAATTCATCTGGAAACAAGTGGACGGACTGACGGAAGACGGCGGACGAGAATCGAATTCAACGAAGAGCGACGAGTGTTTCGATGGATGAGGAAGCGAACGAAGAGAACACAAGACCGACAGCTCCACTCACCTTCCAGACGGTCGACCTCCTTCTGGAGCTTCTGGACGGATCGCTCGGCGAATTCGGCGCGGGTCTCAGCCTGCAACCAACCGATTAGAGATGTTATGGTGGATGGAGAACAGAAAGAACAGAACGACGACAAATGGAAGCAGGAAAGCAGACAACAAGCACGTACATCCTTGAGGCGTTCGTTCAGCGTGTGCAAATCGCCGACGTACGACTCCTAAAGCAGCAGACACGTGCACACAACAGTCATCTGCGGGCCGGTTACCTCCCGCTGGAGGGCCTTCTCCTCGCTGACTTCAAGACTCTTCAGGTTGTTGCCCACCACACGCAACTCCTCCTCGAGCTCGACGATCTTGCTGAAAGAACACACGTTTAGCGGACGAATGGACTGGACGATTTCAAGGACGAGAGCGAAACAACAATGTAAAGAGACAATATAGAGCACGAGACAACGGCCAAGTGACCTCTTGGAAACGGGCGATCAGATTCGCTTTGAAGACCTCCAGCTGAGACTCGCGAGTGGAGGCCATTTCGTCGTAGTTCTCGACCGTCTTCAGATTCCCGTAGAGCTTCAGGACGTCTTCCTCTAATTGAGAGGACTTCCTGGGGTTAGTCGAGCGGCTGATTAGTGACAAGTACAGGAAATGGACGGAGTTTGGACATGAGACATGAGTGGAAGACAAGAGGACATGAAAGTGGAATGGACTATTGGGACAAATAGAAAGAAAGGAGTGGAGACTGGCCTCCTTCAGACGGGTGTCGAGTTGTCGGACTGAAACGAAGCGATCATTCTGCTGCTCATCGCCTCGTCGAACTCACGGTTCTCTTCGTAGGACTCTTCGCGCTCCAAGGCCTGCAATCCGATCGAATGAACCCTCTGCTCCGTTCCACCGCTCACCTTCTCCTCGCTCAACTCGAGGGACTTCAGGTTGTTTCCTGAATACACGCAAGCGTTAAGCAATGAAGGAGAAAAGAGGACCGCCTACCGACAACGCGCAACTCCTCCTCGAGCTCGACAATCTTGCTGAAAGCGGCCGCTGGTTAGGCGGGGGACAGAAGAAGAAGGAAAGATGTCAAGAGGATACAATCTTGATGCAAGAGCGAGGTAATCGTGATTGGAGAAGAATGGGCAAAAGAATGAAGAGAATGAAGAGGCCTCAATGTCTTGGAAGCAAACTCACTTCTCTCCGGCCTCGGCACGCTCCTCGGCGCGCTCCAAGTCGGCCTCAACCATGGCGAGTTTGCGGGCAACCTAAACGACGGCGGTCAGTCGGCTTCGCTCGCTTCCGCTGGGCATCACTCCAACACACTCGTGTTACGAAAGAAGACGTTAATTGTTTACAGCTGTTCACAGCAAAAGGCGATTAGTGGGCACTCTGTTCACCTCGTCGTATTTGCGGTCGGCCTCCTCGGCCAACGACTGGGCCTCCTTCAACTGCTCCTCAATTTGGTTGGCGCGCTCCTCGTCTTGGAACGAGCGGTTCTCCATCACTTTGCGCACACTTGAAAAAGAGCAATGAATTCCGCAGAGGGAGAAGACCGAAACAGCGAACGACCTCCCGCCGGAATTTTGGCGAAAAGAACGTTATTTTGGTCGAAACAATCGAGCTCTTCTTCCTGCAGCCCCCTGGACTCGCAACGACGGGACATTGACAAGAACACGTAGTTGAAATTTGCAGCGCGCGGAACATTCAGCTTTGCCGTGGGCACACACCTCGTCGGCCCTGGTCTCCGTCTGGTGGAGGAGGGACTGGGCTTCCCGCAGCTTCTCCTCCAGCATCGTGCAGCGATCGTCGTCCACGTCCATCCGGTTGGCCAACGCCTTGCGGGCGCTTAAACGAGGATTAGTGTAAGGTGGGGGCGTGAGTGAGAGGTTTCATTGGAAGTTGAACGAAAGAAGAAGCAAACGGAAAGAACACAAGAGAAGCATCCCGCCTTCACCTCTTCGTATTTGCGGTCCGCGTCCTCGGCGATCACTTTGGCCTCGTCCACCTGCACCTCGAGGATGTTGGCACGCTCCTCGTCCTGCTGCGAGCGGGTCTCCATCGACTTGCGTTGGCTGCACACGCAAACGAACAGAATGAGCACTCGATTGAGCAACAGAATTGACAGGACGGACAAGCGGACTACTCGAAACGGAGACGGCGAGGGCTGAGGTCGCTCTTGAGCGGTCGGTGGGGTCCGTTCGTGCGTTCGTCGGCCACTTCGCTTACCGCTCGGACTCGTCGCAGCTGAAAGAAACGAGCGGATTGATCGTTGCGGAGAGCGAAGAACTCACTTGGCGGAGGCCTCCTCCATCTTCTCGGTGGCGACCTTCAAGCGCTCCTCGGCGCGCTCCAACTCCTCCTCCAGGAGGGTCATGCGGCGGTTGAGCGAAGCGACCTCAGCCTCGGCCTTAAACCCAGGAATGCGAACGGAACAAACGAAAGAACCCGCGGGAAGAAAGGGAGACCACTTTTGTTTCGATTTACCGTTCGGATTCATCCGCCGCCTTCGACGCCTCCTCCAGCTTCTGGGTGGCGATCTTCAGCCGGTCTTCCGTCCGCTCCAAGTCCTCCTCCACGAGGACGATCCGGCGGTTCAACGCGGCGACGTCCGCCTCGGCCTAAACTCCCCCCTTCAATCGCCGCTCGTTGATCGACCGCCTACGTCCTCGCGCTTCTTGCGCTCCTCCTCGAGCTGGCGTTTGACCTCGTCGGCCTCGTCCTTGGCTTGCTCGGCCTCCTCGCGCGCCTGGCGCATCTTCTTTTTAAGGACATCGAGCAGCGACGTCTGCTGCGAACCGCCCTTGTCCATGCGCGACATTTTGGCTGTTGGGGCTTAACGAAAGCAGCGAATCGATTGAACCGAAGGGAACGTCTCGCGCGATGATCAAAACAATCGGAGGAAAGAAAGCAGAAATTCGGGTCGTTTGACGGCGGCGGGTCGGCCGGCCGATTCGAAGCCGCCGGGAGTCGCGCGAGTGTTCAGTCGGGCGCTTGTTTGCGGAGATGCGAGGCCCACGGATTCCCGGGATCCGCCCGCCCGTCCGCCCGCAGCCCCCGCAGATCGCGGCCGACCGGGCGGAGGGTGCGGCTGACGCAAATGCGCGGAGGATCTCGACGGGCGCAGATTCGAGAGAAAAGTTGAGATTTGAGGGCCGCGTATCACGCCGCCCTCCTCGTTTTACAAGAATGTTCTCCTTCCGGCCGTCCGCAAACAAAGCCGGCGGGAAACAAACGAGTGGGACGCGCGGCAACTCCAACCTGCCCGCCGCTTTCGAAACGGCCGAACCGACCTCGCAGTCATCGCTTTCGAAAAGACAGCTCAAACGAGTGGAATTTCGATCGGAATCGGCGGGGCGGAGTGCGTAATCAGCACACGCGTACACGGATTGCACGTGATCCCCCTGCCGAATGATAAGCGGCCGGCCGACCGGCGAACTTCGAAATTCGTGGACGCGGCAAAACGAAGATCGCAACTTTTCCGCCTTCTTGTTGACTCACTCACTCGATGGGGAAGACGAACGGCGGGCGGAGGATGCGGGCGGCGACCGCGAGGCGATCGTCACTCCGTTTCCGCCCGCCCGCCCGCCGCCCGTCCGTTCACCGCGCGCAAATTGGATGTCTTGATTGAACTCGGCGACGCGCACGACCACGAGGAGGATCCCGTGAAAACCGGAGACTCCGCAAAAGGGAGCGACTTTTGTGTTCATCCGCCGATCGAAGCGCAGGGAACCGACGGGCCACTCGTCCGCCTTCCGCAAACATCCACTCGGTTTTGCCCCGCCACCGAACCGGACGCCCGTCCGTGCGTGCGTGTGCGGCGGCTAATTGGAACGAATTCAATTACTGGCCGCAACAAGTGGGAAGTGTCCGTCGATTGTAAAACGAGTGTTGATAACAGAGAGCGGACGTGCTGCCGCGTAATCAACCCAACACCCGCCCGCCCGCCCGTCGGCTCGTAATCCCCGCTTCGAAACACGCGATTTGCATTCCGCCGGACGAACGCGAGCGGAAGCCGCCAGTCGGCCGACCGGCAGCGTGAATCAGCGGCCGCCTTCCGCTTCGAATTTCGCAAAGCGGACTCATCGACGAGTGAAATCAATTAGAAGTGGGGGCATCGCCGAAAGGCCACCCACTTGCGGGCGGAAGAAAGAGAGATCCAGAGCAGACGGGAGGGGAGTGAACGCGCTCGGGCGGAGGAAATCCGCGAGAACACGCCGCTCGATCGCTTTCTCCCCGTTCGGCGCGCATCGGGCGGTTGATTAAAAGAAAGAAGAAGGAGCGCCCGCCGTCGCCCGACCGCAAAAAACAGCCGACCGTTCGGAAATCCGCCCGGCGCGCCTCCGGGGAGCGGAGTCACTTGCGGATTCCGCGGATTTTATTCCCGTTGAGGGCCGTAAAGAAAGAAGTCGTTTGAAGCTCTCATTTGGATTCCTTTCGGTTGTGTTCTCGGGCGGCGGATGAATCCACGGCCACTCGATTGTTTCCAACGGGACCCCGCCCGCAGACCCCCGGGTTGTCGACCGACCTCTTGGACTTTCTTCTCCTTCTCCTCCAGGTTGTTGTTGGCGGTGGTGAGGTCCTCTTGGGCCTTGTCGAGCTCGTTCTCGGTGGTCATCATCTTCTTCTGGGTGTCGCGCAGCTCCTCCTCCACGCGCTCCAGCTTCTCCGTCGTTTGGCGGACCTTCTCCTCAGCGGCATCGGCGCGATCGAGCGCGTTGTCCTGAAGCGGGGGAGCGCGTCATTCGAGTGTTTGTACCGTAATCGCGTTTATGTTCGCTTCCTCGACACATGCACACAAGCTGCCGGCTTGTCTTTTTGTTTCTTCGCTCCGAAGAGCCCTCGCCGAGCGGCCGGTCCTCACGTCCGCCGGCCGCGATGCCGACAGCTGCGATCCGCGGGCTAGGCGGACGGAAGCGGGCGCCGATCTGCCGGCCGCCTACACGCCCGCTCGGGCTCTCGGCTCTTTGGCGGTACTTTGGGGTTAATTTGGAGCTGCGGCAAACGAAGATTTACCGCAGCGTTCGAAAAGAAATGACCGAAATCTGCGAGCTGGACGTAAAGCCGGCAGTTTGTGGGCATGAGTACGAAGACGAAGAAACGTAGAGAAATCGGAATTTTCGTTGAATGAAGAGCGTAAACAAAAGCTCGAAAAGGAGCACCGAGTAGACGCAATTGCTGGACGTACCTTCTCGATCTTCATCGCCTGCATCTTCTTCTTGATGGCGTCCATTTCTGCGAGGTTTTTTCAGCGGAAGGGGGTGCAGCCGCAAAAGGGATCCTGAAACACGAACAATGACCGAAGGAACGGGCAGAATACCGCGGAATACGACGGGCGACACGCGCGGTAAACGAAGGAAACGAAACGCCGAACGCGTCGAATCGACGAGAAGTCGGGGGAATGCGGAGGGCCGACTGATTGGGCGAAGTGATCCGCCCGCCGGCCCGATCGGCAGCCCGCCGCGACACGTCCGCCTTTCGGTGGGGCGGCTGACGCGTTTCGCCGCGATTATTCAGCCGGCCGGTCGGGCGGGCGGCCGGAAGGAAGACGCCGCCCGATCGACCCGCTCCTTGGGCCGACTGACGCCGCCGGCCGATGCGAAAATTCCCGATCGGCCGCCCTCCCCCCGCGGCCGCTGCTTTCCGCTCCACGCCAACAGCCGCCTCTCCGCTCGGATCCTTCGGGTCGACGGGCGGCCGGCCGGCTTGACGCCCACCGTGAACATGCGGCCGCCCGGATGGGCGGTGATTCCCAAGAAACGAACGTGCCTCCCGTCAAACTCGGCCAGCGGCTGCCGAAAGGCGGGGGTGTTGCCCGCCTCGAAGCGGCGAGCAGGTGGCGAAACGCCGCCGCCCGACTTGCCGCAACAATTGGTCGTATTTCGGGCGCCCGTTTAATTCGTTCTCCCACTGATCGCAGAGAACGAGGTCAACAATCAGAGTGGGGGAACACAAACAAGTGGGGAATCTCTGCCCCGACTGTTCATTCCTTCGATTTATTCATCAAACACACACAAAAGAAGTGCAAGAAAGCAGTGATCCTTGCTCCGAGTTGAGCGAAGAAGCGAGTGGCAGTGGGGGATTCGCGGTCAATCAAACGAAGAGCCCTTAATCGTAAAGCGAACAAGAAGGAGGAGTGTTGAGACCAAAAGATTAAAGTGGTGATAAAGCACTCAGTCGAGTCGGTCGAAGTCGTAATTCGGGATCCGCTTGCCCACTCGGCGGTCGACGTTGAATTTGCTCATGTTCTGCAAGACATTCGCAATAGAAGTCGCCTCTCTCGTCCACTCACTTCTACGCAAAGCACCACAAGCCGTCGGTAGCAGGGCACCGGCCGGGGCCCGAACGTGAGGCTCTTGCCGAAGGAGAGCGGAGAGGCCGCGCCGCTGTGCGCGCCGTTGGACGAGCGCCAGAGGTCGCAGAAGGCGCCGTCCCGCTCGCCGTGCTGGTTGGAAGCCGTGCCAGACCCAGCGATCGTTGAATCGATTGTCATCGAAGATGTTTCGTCCATCGAACGTGAAGATCTGGCCGGCCGGGTGGACGCCGCCCTCGAACACCGAGGACCAGGCGTCGAAGAGCCGCTCGCCGCGCGAGTTGAAGACGGGCGTCGAGCGGTCGTCCGGATAGACCATCTTGCTGAGGTCCTGCACGCGGGACGAGAGGAAGGCGCGGAAGGTCGTGTGGAAGCCCGCCTCTCTCGCCTGCCGATAACACTCGAGGTCGGCGCCGCGCACGCCGCTCATGTTCCCGCTGATCGGATGGTTCAAGGCGATCATGTGCAGCTGCAAGACAAAAGGAATGAGTGTTGTTGTAAGAACGAAGAGAACCCACCTTCTTCTCGTGTTCCAGCGGCCGGAAGTTTGCGGAATCGTCGGGGAGGTCATAGCGGTAGCGATCCCTCCACTCGGCGTCGTAGACGGGCGGAGTGGGCGGCGCGTGGGCCCCGTGCAAGTGGCCGGCGTGATGGTGTCGAGTCGGCAGGGCGGGCGCCTCGGTGAACGGCGGCGGCGGTTGAGGCGGTCGGTGGGGACGCCACTCGTCGGTGGGCACGCGGCGTTCTTCGGTGATCGCGTCCTGGAAGCAGTCCGTTGGACACGCTTCTTAATGCAATTGCAACAAACAAGTGGTAAGTGCATCAAAGAAACACAAAATAAGTGATCAACAACGAGTGCAGAAGGCGAGTGAGAGTGCGTGCAGAACGAAGGTAGTGAGCGCAAGACACAAAAATCACCATTCCGCTGGACCTCCGAACACACGGGACGGCCTCCTGCCCCTCACCCGCACCGTCCACCTGCCAAATAGCACGAGTTAGAAGGGGAGAACGAGTGGACTCGAGAGGCGTGAGGGAAGCGACACAATGGAGAGGAGAGCCCGCACTTACCCAGTAAGCGAGATGGTCTTTGACGGAGAAGTCGGCGAGCGTAATCGGCTAAACGAGGGACAGGATAGAAGGAGAATGAAGCGATCAGAAGGCATGAAAGGAAAGAGAGAGGGAAAAGAAAACGAATGGACACTCCAATGGGAAACCGCAATCCACGACCTTCGGCTCACTTACCGCCGATGGGCGCCGCTCGACGGCCGCGTGGAATTCGCCCAACTTCACGGACTGCCAGCCGTTGTTCACCTACAGGCACACGAATCACTCGTTCATTCGAGAAGAATGAAAGGATTACCCTCAAGTAGAGCTGCTGGTCGGAGAGCGAAAAGGCCAGCGATCCCACGTGTGTCTGCTGAGCGGCGGAGAGCAGTTCGACGGTCGTTTGGTACACGCGGACCTGAAGGTTGGTGTCAAACAGCTCACTCATTCCGTCCACTCACCCCGCCGCCTAACTCGTTGCCCGGTCGTTCCGGCGGCCGATGGACGGGCGCCGAAGCCCCGGGCGGTCCCGCCTCGCCTTTTTGGCCGCGATCTCCTTTCTCGCCCTTGTCGCCCTTTTCGCCCTTCTGGCCGGGCACTCCACTCGAGTAGCGATGCGGCCGGTTGTCGTAGCCGGCCGGCTCGTCGGTCGGCAGCACGTTCGTCTCGTAGCTCGGGCCGCGGTCAGGCCGCTCGATACACTCGCCCTTTTCGCCCTTCAAAGGACATCAATCGATCATCTCTCTTTCGTCCTCACCTTGACGCCGGGCAGCGCGGAAGATGCGGCGGAGATCGTCGTCGGTGAGCCCCTCGAAGACCGCGGGCTCTCCCTTTGGCCCTCGCGCACCGGGCGGCCCAATCGGCCCCGACTGATCGCAGCGTTGCTCGCACTAAACACTCTCGATGATGAAAAGGTCCTTGCAGTAGAGGACTTACCACTCCGGGGGCTCCTCGGTCTCCCTTTTCTCCTGTAAACAAAAGACCTTCAATCGTTGTCATTTGATCGATAGAAACCACTTAAAAGAGCGAAACCAATGAGAAATGTGAGAATCGAAAGTTAAAAGTAAGACGAGACAATCAGGAGGACGAACAGGAAGCAGAAAAAGAAACGGCGAGCAAGTGTACCCTTCGAGCTGGCCGTCGACTGCTGCTGGAAGACGAAGGCGGGCGGTGGGCGCCCGTAGCCGCCGGTCGTCCAGTGGGTGCGGAGGCGGCGACTCAAAGGAAGAATCGGGGCGAGCGGCGTACTCGGCGTCCACGAACGGGACGATCAGCGAGTCGTCCGGCTCCCGCCACGTGGAGAAGTACGAGCTCCTGTCTGCAAATCGGAGCCCGGAGAGTGGGAAAGAAAACAAACAGTAGAGGAAAGGAAGAAATACAGGATAGAGGACAGAAAGAAGGATTCCTGGCAAATGTATGCAAACATCAGCCCGCTGACCTTTGAGTTGCGTCGGCGGGAGCGCGGGCGGGGGTTGGAAGCGGGGCTCCTCGACGTTCACGGGAGGCGGGCGTGTGGGCGGGGGTGTTGGCGGGGGAGCTGAAAGAAGGAATGAGTCAACAGTCCGTACTAATAAGAATGCAAAGAGCTTCCAACTCACTCGGCCTCACGATCGGGCGATTCGTCTGAACGGGTGTGGGGCGCGGGCCGGCGATCGGCTCTCCGCTGCCCTCGTCGCCCTGAACGAGTGAGCGGTCATTAGCGTTCTTCTCCCCTCCAAGTGTGCAACATCCAGTGCAGACATTGATTGCGGTGAGTTCTTTTAGCTTTTGGACCAAACACGCAACGGTGCGATCACCTTCGGCCGCGACAATTCCGCCCGCCGTCTGCCGGACCACTGCGAAAAGAACGAAAAAATCATCCACCCGCCCCCGCCTTCTTTTACCCAATCGTCGTTGCACTGGTTGGCGGCTTCGTTCGGATCGGAGAAGATCTTCAGCTCTTGAACGGAGCCCTGCAAGAAGGAACGAGAAATGAACTTGCTTTCGGTTGGGCGGTCGAAGTGGCGGGCGGAGTGGCGGTGGAGCTCTCGAGCGGTTCGTTCGTTTCGTTCAACGGCGCGTCGTCGGCAAAGCTCAGATTCGAGACGCCGCCCTCGTCGTAGTACTCGTTGAGGGAGAGCCGGTCGACGCCTTTCTCCATGAGTTCGGCCAGTCGGGCGGTTTCTTTCTCGCCGTCCGTCACTTGGATCTCGCCGCTCCCGTCCTCCGGCTTCTGCAGCCGAACGGGCAGCGAGACGGGAGTGGAGGACGGCTCCTCCTCCAGCGAGTCGTTGTACACGACGCTCTTCTCCCGCAGTTTGAATTTCGGCTGCCGATGGCGAGAGGCGGCGGCGAAAGAGAGCAGAAAGAGGAGGCCGGCGGTCACGAACATCGCGGACATTGCGGAAGGCCCGCTTTTGCCTCGAGCGCTCATCGCCGATCGCCGCCGCTGCAACGAGCGATTGGGAGCGAGCGAGAAGACACGAGCGGAAATTAGGGACGCGGAATCAATCGTCTGTCCCGCTCCGTCCTTTCGAAAAAAAATGCAAATGAAGAGGTGGGTTCTGCGCAATGGCCGTGATTCACACGCCCATCTCCAGTGAAAAGGGCGACGAAAAGGACAACGAGCAGCGCAGATTGCCGCGCATCCCCGAACGATCGCCTGTCGCTTGCCCGAGCGAACAACAACAAGTCAAAAGCGGCCACTGGACTCGAATTTTACGACGCGAACACTCCGAACGATAAGAAGAGGCGACGCCACCAAAGAAAACAAAAAACCGCTGCCGCTCGCACCGAACGGCCGTTCGAACGTCGACGGACAGACGAGCGAGCGGAGTGATCGGCCGGCCATCCGTCGCCCAACCGGACATCCCGCCGACCGTCCGCTCGCCGCTTCGTACGGCCACTTCCGCATTCGAGGACGAAAGAAGGAGCTGCTCGGTGCGGGGCGGAAAGCGGAACACGTTTCTCCCGCAAGTTTCCAATTAATCAATCAGACCGCGGAAGGACGTCATTGTTTCTTCAATACACTCGATGCGATGATAAACCCCCAATACCCCGCTAAGCTGCTTATCGCCTTCGATCGCTGAAGTCCGGAAGCGAAGAATGCGGCGAGAAGGCGGCCGGCAGACGGGAGCGTTTCGTCTTCGATCTCCGCCGACCGCCCGCACGCCGCCCGCTCCCGGCCGCCAACGAACGGTGGCCGGATTCTCATTGGAAATACGCGACTCACCGCTCGTTTCAATAATAACGAGGATGCGCGCCGCTTGAATCACTTGGAAACGAATGATGACCAGCGGCCGTTTGGTTCATCGGCGGCGGCGATGCGCGGCGCCCGGCCGGCCGACCGAAAGGTCAAAAATGTCCGCTGGACGGCGGTTTGCAAACCGAAAGGACGGCCGGCCGAAATAAACAAACGAGCGAGCGTTCGCTAATCTGCGGCCCGCATTCACGCAACTCTTCCAGTTGTTTTGTTTCGATCCTCGATGAACTCCAGCGCTCTCCTGCCGCCACTCCACCTGAAAGAAAGGAGGGGAAGAGGCAAACCGACCTCGAACCCGCCGCCCACGATCGCTCCCGCACTTCCGATGTAGAGCTTCGTCGCGTCGTCCAGCAGCGGCAGCGCCGATCTCCGCACCTAAACGGTCGGTTGAACGAGAACGAAAGGGAGCTCTCACTTGTCTCGTGGCGTAGCGCATGCATCGGAAGTAGAGCCCAATCGTATCGCCCTTTGCTTCGATCGCGATTTGGGTCCATTGGTTCGCTGCAAACAGTCCGGTAAATTCATTCGATAAAGGAACGAACTGAAGGCAGGGAACGACGAAGGAGGCCAGCACTTTGGACGTGCTTTCGACTCTCCGAGTCCGTGTAGAGTAACGAGATGTTTGTCTGCGAGTCCGCTGCAACTCCTCTTGATCAACCCTTCCATTCTTCTTTCTGCAAACCTGCGGGCTCCAGCTTGACGCCCGAGATTGACGATCGTATCAAAAGCATTCAGGATCTAACACGCAAGATGTTTCTCGCCTTTCCATTACCCACTCACCGCAAACAAGAAGCCGCCGCGGTCGTCACTCGGCTTGATCGAAGCCAAGACGGCGAAATCCCGGAAGAAGTAGCGCGGCAGATGGGCCCTGTAAGGAGTGACGATCTCGACTCCTCTCTAAACGCTCCATTGGGCAACGAGTGAGCGGACGAACGTACTTGAAGTCCAACGGCGGGCAGCCCGTCGAGCCCCTTCGTGCGGAACACTCGAGGGTCACTTCCGAGCAGGTTCTGCAGCGGAACCAAAAGGTCGACGTCCGATTCGTCGTCTGCAAACGTTCGTTCATTCCGTTCGATTGTGCCCCGCTTTTTCTTGTTTGTTTGTGTAAAGTCGGCCATTCGCCGGCAGAAAGAAAGAAGAAAGGCGGCAGATTATGCGGCTCGTCAAAAAGACGAAAAGCAGCCGGAAATTGACCCACCGACCCCCGGGGACTTCCCACTATCGACTTCGCTCTTCCACCACAAAAACCAACTAGAAGAACGTTTAAGGAAGAATCCTACCGCCGGGGATCTCGTAAGCGGCCCGCACAATGGCCGGTAGAAGGAGGAGGTGGGACAAAAGCAGATGGCGGAAGGGAGATGACCGCATCCTGCCGCTCGATCGCCCACTTCTTCGATCTCGTCTACGGTCTCCGTTGGCCGTTCGAGCGACTGCGCATTCCGCCGATCAGTGCGGACCGAAAGAACGTTCGAATGAGCGAAAAAACAAACTCGTAACGCGAATTTCACGACGAACAAGCGGCCCGACCGGAAGAGGCGGCCGGCCGTCCATTCGGACGCTCATAAGCGGCAAACAAAAGGAGTCTTTAAAGGAACAATCCGGCCGCCGCAAATCTCATCGGCTTTCTCCCCCGATGGTCACAACGGGGCCAAACGGGCGGCCGAACCGAGAGAACTTTCCCGCCCGCCCGCCCCCGCGAATTCTGTCGGGAATCACGAGTGGCGGCGGGCGATCCGTGGACGCGCGGCGATGAGATACGAGCCCCTCCTCTCCCTTCGGCCGTGAAGCAAACACAAAAAAGGAACGAAAAGGCAGAAGGGCCAATCGACACGAACGTAAAGCAGAGAAGGAAACAATTGGGCGCCTCCCGCACGGAACTCGGCGTGATTTACATTCCGGCGGCCTTCGCCCACAAAACTAATCCCTTTGCGGACTGTCGGGATCTCGAAGCGGCGCGGAGGTCGGCGGATGAGTTACGATCGCCGTTCGGAGGGCGCTGATCTCATTTGCATCCCGCGCGCCGCCCACCACTCACTCGACCGACCGGCCGCCCGCCCGGCGACGTGCCAACAGTCCGCACTTGAGCATGAGTGCTGCCATCAATAATGCGGGCCTTCGACTAATTAATCGAGCGGTCACTCGCCGCACGCGATCCAACGGACGGCCTCCCCAAAGGATCGTAGGCCGCCGGCCGGTCACTCCGCCCGGAAGTCCGTCCAAATTCAATTACGATCTGCTTCGCTTTTTGTACGAAAACGACGTAATCAACACAAACAGCCGCCTGCCCGCTTCGTACAGACGGGAAAGACGGTAACGGACACGAATTCCCTCCGAATAATCACGGCTTGTGCTCGCGAAGGGATGAGTTTGGGAAGCGGCGGGCAGCCGAAAGGAAGGACGGGCCCCACGCAAAGGAATCAAAACCCCCAATTTTTCGTCGGCGTTCGCGTTTTCAATGGACGACGTGATGGGCGGGGGGCCGGCCGATTTGCGGGTTTGAGGCCACCCACTCGTTTCTTCGCTCGCTCGTGGACGACGCGGAAGAGTTTTCGATTCGGGGGCTCGCGAGTGGACGCGGGCGGGCGGCTACTCGAAATTAAAACGCGCAGATTACGCGCAAAAACAAACGAGCAGAAGCGGAAAGACGCGGAGGTCGGCCCCCTCCGTTTTCCGCTCGCGCCCTTCGAGCAAAAAACGGCTGTTGGCATCGAGAAGCGAGCCGTTCGCCACCGACGACCTTCGACGTCCATCACTCGGCAGACGGGCAGCCCGAAGCTCCTTGTTGCCTTTTGGAATCGGGGGGAGTGTCGTCGGTGGTCGTTTTTGTACGGTACTCGTGCGGGAAGCCGCCCCCGCCGCGGATCCCGAACGGAACGTTCAATTACGCGCGGAGGCGGCTTCTTTGTGCACGATCCGTGAGCTCGTAATTGGTTTCGAATGGTGAACGGGCGCTTGTATTCGGCGAGGGCGCGGCGGAAAACGGCAGCGCGGGAGGCGCCGTAAAACGCGGGTCGTTGATCCTCGAGTGGAAAGGAAGTCGGAAGCCCGGTTGGAGCGAAAAACCAACCCAAAAGGCAATAATTCGAGGCGACAAAAGTGCCCCGACCATCCATCAAACACACGCCCTATCGACGACGCCGCCGCCCGTTTGTGCCGCCGCCCGCAAATCCCTCGGAATGCAAAACAAATGGACGGTGGTTCCGAAGAAGAAGAAGAAGAAGAAGAGGTAAAGAAGCGCCGTTTGACTGCCTTCGATCAGACAGAATTTACGGACGCGTTTCGTTCCCCCTCGTTTGTTCCGGTCACTCACCGACCACAGTGCCGAAGTGACGCCTCGTTTCGGGGCACGTGTTCGCGATCACGGTCACGTTGTCGACGTTGATCTTGAAGCCGGCGTGCTTGTTTTTGGTCCGCGCGCCTTCGAGCAGCAGCTGGAAGCCGCGGTTGGGGCGGGCCTTTGCCTCGACGGTCAGCTTGTTCCAGTGGGCTTGGGTGAGGTCCTGCAGTTGGGCGGAGAAGAGCGGGACCGCCTGCTCCAACGTGTTCCCCTCGAACAGCAGGCTCAGCTTGAAGCTTCCTGCGAGCAGAGGGGATGGGAGGAGAGAGCGGGAGAACGCACCCTTGCTGCCCGCACTCACAAAGTAGTGCAGGCTGATGCAAATGGCCGGGCTCTTGCGGAGGTTGAAGACAGGCGAAAGGAGGCGCCCGAACGACTGCGAGCCCCCGCCGGGCGGGCCTAAATTCGTATCCAAAACAATTGAATGGCCTAAACAAAGCGCACACACTGACTGCACCCACGAACACGCGCACTCACCGTTCTCCGTCGGCACGCGCGTCCACTCGTAGAGGCCGCTCGTGTCCGAAACGTAGTCGCATTGGCCGGGCGACTCGAAGTCGCACTTCTCCACCTTTGCCCGCTTGCTCGACCACTGAAGACGAGTGACTTCTTCCGATCACCCCGCTCTTCCCACCTTCGTTCGGGGTCTTGAAGTATTGGACCTCCGACCATGGACTCTCGGCGCCGCCCCGCTGCACGACGCGCACGCGGAAGGCGAACAGCTGGCCGGGCTCCAGGTTCTTGAGGGCGGCCTTCGTGCCCTCGGTGGTCACCTTCCGCCGCTCGGCCTTCGTGACCTCCGAGTTCCACAGCTCCAGGTTGAAGAAACGCTGCTGCAGGACGATCGAGTCGGCTTGTTTCTCCCCATCCTGCCCGTTCGGGTCGCTCCAGTACACGCGGGCTTCGCTCGGCGAAAGGACCTCTGCCCGCAGCCCGACCGGCGGCTTCACTCCGTTCTCGCCGTCTGAACACAAAGAATTATGGAAAGAAACAAACGGACTGCTCACTGTCGACCGGAAGAGTAGAGGCGGAGAGCAACACCCTCTCGCTGTCCTCGCCGGGCGCCTCGTTGTACGCGGTCAAGGCGAAGATGTACGAAGTGTTGGGTTCTGAACGCAAGTAAGAACACAAATGAATGAGAGCCACCCACTCAATCCATCGACTGTGAAAGCGTTCGTGTTCACGCCCTCGAGGATCAAGCGGTGGGAGGGCGTCTCCACTCCGTAAGCGAGCGTGTAGCCGCGAACGATCACCGCGTTTGCACTTGCGGGCGGCGACCACCACAAAGTGATCGACTTGCTCTCGGCCTTCGCCCGCAAGTTCTCTGGTGGGTCGGGAACTCGGGACTCTGCAGCCACCAATGAGTTCAAAGCCCTTCAATCGAACCAACCTGATTGCGCGAAACCCGTGCGGACGAGCAATCCGAAGAAAATAAGGAAACAAAGGAGGGACGGCCGTTGAATCACGACTCATTTTGCGTCTTCGGACGGGTCCTTTGATCTTGCGTTCGGCATCTCTTCACCGCTCTGCTGGTCTAACGGTCAAGAAGCTCCTGAAGTACGATTTGAGGTTAAAGAAACATTCGGAGGAGTTCAAAAAGCACGAATAATTCGGGCCGAAGACAAGCGAAGGCGACGAGAGGGCGGTGCGGAAGTAAAGCGCTTTGCGTAATCCAATCAGCCCCTGCGGCCCGCAACAAGTCGGTTTTTGGACAGGAAATCCGGCAACTCGGACCATTTGCATAACCGCTTGAAGTCGGCCCGTAGAGAAAGACTGCGGACTTCGCTCAATCAACTGCCCGTCGGCCGCAAACATCGACGGGCGGGGGGCCGTAAAGCGACCTTTGAACGAGGCCCGAAATGGACACGAGTGAGTCGGATGATGCATAAAAGGGACCACCGTGTCCGTCCGCGAAGACCACACCTGTTGGCCGAGGTCGTTAAAGGCGACGGGCGACAAAAAATTCATAAACGTCTTGCAATACCTGAGGACAATCCCCGAGCGGGCGGGCGAAAGGCGGAATTTCGCGCTCCGTTGAATCGGCGGCCGGCTGAATGGTCGCGCACCGCGCGGCCTCGAATGGCCGCTTCCTCCCGCCGGGCGGCCGGCTTTTGTGCCCGCAAACGATGGCAAAACATGAGCATTGGGCGGCTAATCGGCTAATTGACTCTAGCCGTTCAACACGCCCCAGTAATCCGCCGCCCAGGACGGCTGCCGCTCGTCCCCGCCTGTCGACTGTTGATCCCGGCAACAAGACAAACGAATGGCATGGTGCTTTAAACTGCAGTCGATCGATGAGCAGGGATGTTATCTGCTAATGACAGTTCATTGCTTTACTCGCAAGTACAACGGCTTGGCGCTAGCTCGTCAGTGGGAAGAATAGAGCGACAGAATGACATTAATAAATACGGTTTATCAATCAATCAACCTTAAAACGAGAACAACCATACAACAGTCGGCTAACAACAAGAACGGCAAACAAATTCACCTAGGACTCTTCAAGATACGAGATCTTTCGGGCTGAGGGAGGCGACGAGGTGCTGGAGACCCGGCGCATGTCTCCCTACCGACTGGTAGAGGGCGAGGAAGGTCTCGTGGTGCTGGTCGAAAAACAGGCGGGCTTCTTTCGGTTTCCAGTGCGAGTAGATCTTCACGGATTCGGCCACCTTGTCGACGGTCGCCTGCCAGCTTCGGGAGGTCGGCGAGAAGGACTGAGCGAGGGCCTCCATTCGCATAAGAGCGAAGTAGAGAACTCACGACGTTGAGGAAGAGTTCGATGAAGGCGTCGAAAGCGGGCGGGTACTTGAACACGTGCGGGATGGCCGCGTTGATCCAATTGAGCGTCGAGTGGATGACCGCGTGGGAGTCGAGCTCCCGCGCCTGCCGCCCGGTCAGGTGCACCAACGAGCGCAGGTGATTGGTCACGAGGGGCAGTTGGCTGAAAGACGAGGATGAATCGAAGCAACGAAAAGGAGTTCTCACTTTCCGAACACGGCGGGATGACAGCGCACGAACTCCGCCAGCTGGGCCCGCACGGAGTCCATGAGGGCCTTCGATTTGGGGCTGGCCGGCACGTGGACGAGCTCGAAGAAGTCGGAGATCATCCACAGCGCTTTTTGGTCCAACTCCTGCTGGTAGAACGTGTTCACCAGGGCGGGCAGTTTGGAGCGCTTGTGCAGGGCGGATTCTAAACACTCGCTCTTCATTCCAGTCACTTGAATCGATACAGACCCGTAAAGACGCTCTCCACAGACTCGTAGATGTCCTTCCAGGAGGTGTGCACTCGGTCGATGGCCGCCAAGTCCTCCCCGGTGGCCATCGGTCGGTGCAGCTTCGCGTAGAGGAGCTCGAAGACGGGCGGGAGGATCCGCTGGGCGGCTGCCCGGTCGTTTCCGATGCACTTTTTGAGGACGTCGTTGAGAATCCTCAGGACGACCGCTCGTTCACGGCTCTTCTCTTCCGTCTGCAGCACGTACTGCTGGACGTACTGGACGAGAGTGAGGAGGAGCGAGGGATCGCCCCGCAGACACTTCCAGCCGGGCAGCTCGACCGTCTTCTCGAGGAAGTCCACCACCAGCGAGGGCACGAACCTGAAGAAGTCGGAAGGATTCGAATGATCGGAAGCAGAACTCACTCCTGGTGGTACTCTCGAAGCAGGACTCGCAGCACACGGGCTATCACGACGGCCGACTTGTTCGTGGTCATCTGGGCGACGAGGAACTCGGTCGGAGCGGAGCGGGTGCGGAACAAGGCGGCCACTTGTTCGTCCGCATTCTCCTGATAGCAGTCGATGATGTCCGGCCGGAGGAGGACGTATCGCTGCAACAACGCCCGAATCTCCCGTTCGGACGGAAGAACGAGAGGTGAATGAAGAGAAAACGGTCGAGTACCTGGACGGTCGATTGAAAACACAAGAGCGCGACGATTTCGTCCGCCTTTAGCCGCTCTATCCCTTCCACCATCGCTCTTTATTATCACTCGGTAGCTGTTGTAAACTAGCAAAAATCCACGAAATGGCGGCCTTCCGAGGGGCGAAATGGCCGGTGAACAAAGTTTTTGCGCGTCGATTTTCGCCTTCCGACCGCCAGAGAAAGTACTCGACGGGAGCGGTGGGGAGCAGAGAAATCTCTCGATATTTCCGTTAGTCAGTTGAGTAAGTGTTCGAAGATTTTTTTACTCTAGACGGTAACAGTCCTGACAATCGACCGAGCGGTGAGAAGCACAGCAAGAACCCGGGCGTCATTCAATGCGTTCTTTCAAGCAGCAAGCCGCTTGTTTCGACTCCAGACTCTCGTACTGATACTTGCCGCCCACAAAAATCGATAAACGAGTTAAATTAACGTTTATTCGGGCGGGAATTAAACAAGAACGAACAGGAGACACGGCCGGCCGTTCACTTCTTCTTGGCGGCCGCTTCTTCGGCCTCGGCGGCGGCGCGCTCGTTCTCCACTTCCTTCAGGAGATTCTCGACCTCCTCCACGGGCAACACGCGATGCGTGCAGTGCGAAGGCTGCAATCAATGAGGGAAGGATTGAGTGGAAGGGAGCGCCACGTACCGTGTTGGGGCTCGCCTTCATCACGGCGATCTCGATGTTCTGCGCGCCCGACTGGACGACCTGCGAGAGGGCCTTGATGACGAGCTTGAGGACGGCGGCCTCGTCCTTGGTGGTCTCGTCGTTGTAGTGCTCCTCCAAGTACTCGCGCACGGGCTTCTCGCCGCGGCCGGTCGAGTTCGCGAGGTACTCGTAGTACGTGCCCGAGGGCTCCGTCTTGAAGAGACGCGGCGTGCCGTCGTAGTCGAAGCCGCCGATGAGCATCGAGATGCCGAACGGGCGGCGGCCGGGGCTCTGGGTGAAGCGCTGAAAGAGGCGGGAGGTGAGCGGAGAAAAAATGAGTGAGAATCGCTCACCTGCTTCATGTTGGCGATGTAGCGCGAGATCGTGCCCACCGTGACGGGGTCCTCGAGCGTCAGCTTGTACGATTGACACTCGATGCGGGCGTAGTCCACGAGCACGCGCGCGTCGGCGCTCAGGCCGGCGAACGCCAGCATGACGTGCTCGTCGATGCTGTGGATCTTGCGGATGGTCCGGTCGTCCTGCAGCGTGGGGATCGACTTCTTCTCCACGCCAATCACAACGCAGTCCTTTCCGCGCACTCCGATCTGAACGAACGAACGAGGGGAATCGAAAGAAAGGAAAGGTGGGCGCTAACCGCAGTGGATCCCTTCTTGACGGCCTCCTGCGCGTACTCCACTTGGAACAGGTGGCCGTCCGGACTGAAGATCGTGATCGCCCGGTCGTAACGCTCCATTTTGAACAGAAGATTCCGAGTGCAGGCGGTGGAATCAAGGAAATCGTTCGAATGTGCGTAAAATCATCAAAATTCCCCGACCGCCCGCCTTCGTGCTGCGGAACGCCAAAGCGCGTGGCACCCGCCGCGATCGCAGGCTCGTCAGGGCCCGCTCGTCGCCCTACCGCCCGCCAGTCGCCCGAATCGCCGTGGAAGGCGCTCTGTTTGGTTGCGGTTTCTTCGCGTTTTTGTTCGATTTTCGCGCGTTTTCGTTCGATTTTTGCCCTCTCCGGATTCTTCTCATCCTCCGTTCGTTCCAGCGCTCCCCATCCTGGATACTGTGCACAGAAAAGCTAGAAAAAAACGAAAACTCTAGTCTTCTCTGCCAAGTCACGCTCAACTCAATCGAAATGGTCAGTTTCCTCTCCCTCTCGTTCTCCACTCATCCCCCTCGTTGCAGGCCGGAATCCCGCAGAAGTTCGACAAGCCCGCCGAGGCCCAAACCAACCACCGCATCCGCATCACGCTGACGTCCCAGAACGTCAAGGCCTTGGAGAAGGGTGAGTCCCGTTTGATGTCGCGCATTCGTTGATTCCCGCTCCTTTCCAGCCTCGGAGCAGCTGATCACGCGCGCCAAGAACGAGCAGCTGCAGGTGAAGGGCCCGGTCCGCATGCCGACCAAGGTGCTCCGCATCACCACGCGCAAGACCCCGTGCGGAGAGGGCTCGAAGACCTGGGACCGCTTCCAGGTTCGTCTTTCCACTCTCTTCCTTCTCTCATCCCTCCCCTCCTTGCAGATGCGCATCCACAAGCGCCTGATCAACCTGCTCAGCCCGAGTGAAGTGTTGAAGAAGATCACGAGCATTTCGATCGAGCCGGGAGTTGACGTCGAGGTGACGATCGCCGACGCCTAAGCTCGACGACCCGCGCGCGCCCTCGTCAACAGCTTCTTACTAAGGGTCCTGTTGTTGCGCTGTTGCAGATGGCTGTTTGTTTGTTAAACCCATTAAACTACTTTGTTTAAATGCTCGTTCGCTTGGCTTGTGTTGAGGGGAAGGGGCGTTTTCGGTGGTCTCCGTCGAGTGGCGGTAGTCGCCGTCTTCCGGCGATGCTGAAGATGAACTCCACGGGCGTCCATCACCTCTTGCAAGACACGCCGAACGGTTGCGAGACCGAAAAGCTGCGAGAGGAAAGTCCCTTTTGTTCTTCTTGATTGCCGCTTCCTTCCAGTCAGTTCCTCTAGAGGCCATCCGACTGCCGCGAGTTCCAGAAAGCGCCCAGCCCGCCCATCCTGCCGTTGCTTTTCGCTAGGATTCAATCGTCTTTATTGGGGAAAATCAGAAGCAAGCAGAAGAAAATTGGGATTACAAAAGAAACACTTGTTGTCAATTAATCCTCCTCATCGGAAGCGATGACGGCCACTCCTTTCGGCGTCGTCGTGGTAGGGGCGGTGGTCGTGGTGGCGGCGGCGTGAGGACGGCGGTTTTCTTGAGTTGGAGTTCGGGCGGAATGGTCTCGCCCCGTTCGATCAACCGCTTTCGTTCGCTTAACAAAAGGATCCATTAAGACGTGAATAAAACAGCAGACAACTTACCGACGTCGCTGCTGCGTCTCGCGGTTCTTCCGTTGCCCTTCCTCGTCCTTCCGCTCCGATTCTGCCGCTGCTGTTTGTTCGGTGGTGTCCTAAAAACGGCATCAGTCGTGCTCATTCGTTTGTTCGTTTGGTGCTTCTCGTATCGATTGTTGCTATTGTTTGACTAGAAGTGAATGGACAGCAGAGGAATTGTAATTTCGAAGGGATTCAGCTAGCGGCAGGCGGCAACGCGACGGTCAAGAGGCCGCTAGAAAGCGCATTGGAGTGCTGCAAGAAACAACTGAAACTAGTATATAGCAGTAAGCCGGTCAGTAAGCGAAGTCGAATGAGAAGTTAGCGGCGAGCACATTTGAAAGCGCTCTTTTCGTTTCGATTAGTGGAGTTCAGCCGCACTATTGAATGCTTGTTCAGACAATGCTTGCTAAAAGCAGAGAGCAGCCAGTAAACAGCCCTTTTTTCAAACAACGCCCGATTGAGTGACCAACAGGGCGATCGATCGATCCACTCGCCGCCCGGAACGTCTAACAGTCGGCGGGCCTGTTCGGCGAGTGGCCAACACTCGAGAACGCCCAGCTGCCGCTTGTCAACTGAGTGGAATCAAATAAGAGCAGTGCGTGGAGATTGCAGGGCGATGGTTGAAGCTAGATTTCGGCAGTGCGGATTCGAGGCAAATCAGACGGACAAGCGGCAAGCGGTCACTTCGAACGGCGCTCACCCAACGGTTACAGGAGGGAGTGGAAGCGAACGGCGACTGCCCGTTCGGCCGTCTTCCTTCCTGACGTTCAAACAAGAGAAGAAGTGGGAATTCAATTGCGTGCTGCCCAGAAGAACCCATTAATCCCTCTTATTGTTCGCAAGGCAGATAATTTCTTCCTGTGTTCTTTTTCCCGCGCTTTGTTTTAGAAAAAAGTGCTTAAACCGACCTGTGTGAGGTCCAACTCGTCATCCCGGCATGGAGGGCCGTTGGAAGACGACTGGCCGCCGGGTGCGGGAGATCGACGGGAGCGGCGCGTACACCGTTGAAGGCAGTCGACTGAAAGCATTCATTGGTCCGTAAATTCCCGTTTTGAGACGAAGGTGTTCTGTGTGTATGGAGTGCATTCAAAACGAGTTCTCACCGGCACCATTCGCTTGTTGTTGCTGCTGATGGGTGTGGGCACTGGCTTCCAGTTCTTGTCCGATTACGCGCAGTTGTTGGCTGTTGATCATATCCATTCCGATGTCAGCGAGTTGAGCGGCTTGGATCTCTTCAAAGGTCGGCTGGGATGGGGTCGCCTGGGCATTGGAGCCCGGTCGCCCCGCAATCAACCACGCGCCTGCACCATAGAAGAGAGGATCCGTGGGGTTCGGGTATTGGGTCTCGCTGCCTCCCAGCAGAGAGGCGAAGACGAGAAGCAAGAGCGGAATCATCCCGCTGCAAACAATGTGATTCACTCAAAAACTACAGTAAGTAACACGATAGAAGAGCGCGCAAAGCAAGGAGTGGAAGAACAACACTCTGCGAAGTGGACCGCCGACGATCGCGTCCAGCTCGCCGGCTGCGCATACCTCCGCGCGGCAAAAGGAAGCCGTGTTGTTGGTAAGATAGCCGGCCGTCGTAGCTGGCAGCGGCGGCAAACCCCGGCCTGCACGCATAACTCCACTGACCGCACAAGCAAGCCCTTTCCCACCACACACACCTCCGACTAAGTGATAAACGCCAATCGAATGGATGCGCAATCTTCGCGCCCTACTGTGCAGTTGGTCGCCGGGCATTTGTGACCTCCGTCCTCTCAGCCGCCGCGAAAAAAGGCGAGCCCCTCGTTCAGTCGTGCATCTTTAATCTACTTTCCTCGCGCTCCTTTGTGCCATGGAACCCTTGATCCTGTGTGGCGTTGGCCGTCGTTTTGGCTACCGGCCGCGACTGCTCGCCAGTTGCTTCTAAATCCATGATCGCTCAGACGTCTACGAAGATAAAGTGCTGGAAAAGAGTGAACAGAGTAAAATTCTTTTCTTTATCATCAGCAGCATAAAGTTGATCTCCCAGGTTCAGCCTGGCGCGAATACTCTTGAGGTGTCTTGGGATCAGCTCAAGCCGAGTAGGACTTTTAGTTGTCCGTTTATTGAGCAGCAGAGCGGAACGGTTCAGCCATCCGCGCGAGGAAACACAACCAGGCAATCAAGCCAACTGATTGCGAGCGAGAGCGGGCGCGCGGAGAGTGCGCGGCCGAGGTGAATCAGAGAAATGCGGGGAATTCGCCGCAGATCGGCGACACCAGGAATGAGTACTGCAATACCCTGCCTTTCTTCCTTCTTTTACTGTTGCACGGACGCGATTCCACCCCGTTCATGCTGTAACTCATCATTTTCTTTCGGCGGTGTGAACCGACGGCCGCTTTCATGTCCATCGGAAAAGAGATGTTTATTCGACTCGAAACTAAACAGAGGACTTCGATTAGCCTACTCGCTCTTGTCAGTTGATTTGCTGGACGCGAATGCGCTGCTCGCGGAAGCGACGGCACTCGTCGACGAGGTCCTGCAGAGAGCGGTCGCTCACCTTGCGGATTCTCTTGTCCAGCTTCCTGCAAGCACTCCTCATCAATCGATTGATCCTTCCGCTGCTCACTGGTATTCCTCTTCGTCTAGCAGGCGTTCCACGTCCTCCAGCTCTTCGAAGCGTTCGGAGAGCTCCGACAGGGTCATTGATTTGAGGATGGGCAGCTGGAAGACGCACGCCATAAAGAGCATGTCTAACAGCAGGGAGGTCTGAATGTCTTGCTTCTAAACCGCCTTTTTATTCGATCAATTGAAGTGCTGCTCACCGTGTTGAGTTCCCCGCAAAGGTAGCGCTCGCACGCTCGCTTCAGGACGGGCAGGTCGTTCAGCTCGGCGTCGATCAAGAAATCCTTCGAGCGTCCTCCACGTACTGAAGCCAAAAGGAGTTAACGGTAAGCAAATAACTTGTAAACAGACCTCCATTTGAGGAAGAGCGATCTTGTTGAAATACATGTTGGCGAGTATCTAAGGCAGAAACGAATTGACTGAAGGATCAAAAGACTCACGTCGTGGATTTCGGCCTTCTCGTCTGCGGGGCACTCGAAAGCCGCCGATTCGTCCTCATTCCCGCCCTCCCCTTCGGTCTTCGCGTCCGCGCTCTCGACCGTCTCCTCCTCCTCCGGCTCGTCCGCGCACGGGATGATCGACGCCCGCCGTTGGCAGCTATCGCAACAAGAACAAAGCAGTTTTTTGAACAGGTGCTCCGACTTGCGCCCCCTGCATTCACACGTGATGCTTTTTCCTGTTACTTCCTACGTCGATTGATCGTCCTCTCCATCCTGCTGCTCCATCACGCGATTGAATTGGCGTTCCAGGTCGATTTTCAGGCAGTTCGGCTGGCCTTCGCTTCGACTGCGAGGACTGAAAGGAAGACATCAGAGAAGAAAGAAGGGGAAGGAAACCGTTTAAATGACTGATGGCTTCGTCGCTTCCAAACTTTCGAACAGGCACGCGCACGGTAGTTGGCCGTAAGGAAGGAGTGGAACGGAGTCTGCAACGATGCTTATGAACTCTCATGGAAGCGAAGAGGCCTACGGGAGAGACGGCGTTCAAGTAGGCTTCCGTCCGGAAGAGCGAGGAGATCAACTCCAGAGTGACCGAAATGCGGATCACTTCGCCGATGCGCAGCCGGACGGGCGCCACCTCCACCTCCTGCCCGCGATCCACCGCGATCTCCACGCCCTCCTTCACCGCCTGGAAGTCGGCCGAGTGCCCGTTCGCCGCGAGGCCGACCGCCGCCTCCATCTCGACACAAGAGACGGGGCCCTGAACGAAGAAGAGAACAAATGCGTTCACTCGTTGCTTTCAAACCGTCCACATAGTAAATGCTCAGAGAGCAGTCAGCATGCTCGCCGTCCGAAAGGACCGCCGGCTTCTCCTCTTCCTCCCCCTCGTCCTCGTCATCCTCGGAGTGCTCCTGCAAACACTCTCCTGATCCCTCCTTCTTTTCCTCCCGCCGAACCAATTGGGACTGCAGCTTGAGGCTGTATTGAAAGGCCACGTGATCGTAGACGCAGGCGAACTTCGGCGAAGACGTGGAGGATCGTCGAGTCGCCGCTCGAACTCAAGTGCCGAACGCCCGGCTTCACGGTCCAATTGAACGCGAACTTCAGCGTCTCCGGCGTGGACGTTCCCTCCTGCTTCTCGGCTTCCATTTCGATTCGTTGGGTAGCGAAGAGAACACACCGGAATGTCCGCTTTTAATCACAAAGGAGTACGAAGCCGCGTACGCAACCGTTGGGTCCTCATTCTCGATGGAAAGCCGCGTGTTCTCGCCGTCGCCCGTCCACCCCGCCGATTTGCATTCGATCGATCGGCGAGTTGCAACCGGCGGCCGGCGCAAAACAAGCCGAAGGGCACTTGGCGATTTGCATCGACGAGGATGACGGCCGAAGTTCAAAATTCAAACCGAGATGTTTCGCAACGGAAGACGGAAGTAATCGACCGGCGACAAGCAGGAGCATTCCCGTAGAAGCATCGAAGAAGGGGTCCTTTTATTGACCTTGTGGAGCTGTTGGTGTCGCTTTGTGATGCTTCGGGACCCCGTTGATTCCTCTGGGATCTTCTCATTTGTTTGTTCGGGTGGACGCTTGTTTGGGTTCTCGAATTTCCTCACATGTTTTCTGGCCGATAAGTTCGAACGGAGCGGCGAATCGAAGAAGCGACCGCTCGCCAATTAAGGGGCGGGACGGCCGTCAGTCAGCCGGCGAGCGGGCGGGGCCGCTGGAAATCGGTCGGAACGTGCGGGGCGGGCGGGGAATTACGACAATTAGCGGGGATGCGGGCCGCGCTCGGCCCATTGGCCTCTGATAAGCGGCGAGAGGGGCGGCCGGGGGCATCCCACTGGCCGCTCGGCCGCCTTCCGCCCTGCCCGACCCGAAAAAGCCGAGGCAGTGCGCGGGAATCCGACAAATGGGCAGAAGAAAGCGGATGAAAATGTTTTCTTTTTCTCGCTGGTGAGTGCGCATTCTTTGGACTGGTCGAAGGCCGAGTGCGCGGACTAATTGCACGCTGCCGGCTGATGCCCTCGCCTGCCGGCCGTCTTCCGTTCACTCACGCAAATGAAGGCCGCCGGCTAATCACTTCTGCTCGACGCCGAAGGTGACGAGGCGGTTTCGTTAATCCGGCGGCCGAATGCCGTCGGATTCGCCCGTCTCTTCCTCCCCCTCGGCCGCCCGCTTAATCGCGACGGTCGGCGGTCGTGGGAAGTCGGCGGACGGCCGCTTTGTCCTTCCGGAGGCCGCCGAGTGATCCCGAAAGTCACGACATTAGCCGCTTTTTGTGTTCGCGAATCGCGGCCGGCCGGAAGGCGGAATCCCGACCTCTCGTTGCCCGCAAACCTCCCGCCTTCTTCCATTCATAAACAAAGACGAGCGATTTCAGCGAAACGGCGGGTTGGCGGAGCGGACCGTCCACTCGTCCCCGACGCCGTCATGTTCTACGCCTGCTTGTCGGTCTTCTTGATGCTCGCCCTGCTCATTTTCTGTCTGATCATTGCGGCCAGCGACATTGAGACGTATAATTGCTTCCTTTACGTTCGTAACCGGAGGAATCTCGTTTGTGGTAAGGCGCTTTCAGGTGGCTTTGCTCTCGATCGTTGCCACCATGCTGTCTTGCGCGTAAGTTTGCGGATTGGAGAGCAGCGAACGACGTCTTTGTTCAGCTTGTGCATAGCCAACCCGAATATGTGCTCGGTAAGCGTCGTCCTCTTTCGCAAAGGTCAACAGAAGGTTTGCAGAACCCGAAATGGTGGAATTATTTGTGCATGGAGCTGCAAGAGCGATACCCCGTGCCAATGACCACGACGGACGGGGCGAGCTCTCCGAAGATGACGGGCCTCCGCTCCCGAATGATGGCGATGCAGGTCACGAATTCCGCTCATCCTTCGAGCTCCAATCCAAACGACAAATTTCCGCTCAGGTATGCGGAAAAGAAGAGGAATAGACGTGTGTGGCTTGCAGGAACGAGTCAAGGACGGGCGTCATGATGCTTGGTCCTGCGCTCACGCAAGTTCTCCATTCCCTCTTCGTTTGTAATATTCCCGTTGCAGATTGATGCACGGGGTCTGGAAGGGTGAGGACTGAGCGGATGCACGCCTTTGAGTCGTTTCTTACCGCTTTCGTTTGAAGGAATGGCCTGGGCAATGGACGGAATCGACGAGGAGGAAGAAGACGCCACGAGGAGCTACGACGTGGTCGAGCAGGTGAGTGGAGAAAGCGACAGACGTTTGAAGAAACGGGAATTCAGGGAGTTTCCACGTCCGAGACCTCCGAACCGCTCACTTTGAAGCGACTCTCGACGGTCGTCGAACAGGAGCAGGTACTTCGGCAGGGGGGTTGAGGAGAGTGAGAACCGGTGGATTGCAGGAAGAAATCAGCTCCTCTTTCGGTTCGACACACGACGTCCTCGTCTAACGATCTCCTTCTTGCGGGTACTCGCCCTCGTGCTCAATCCATGCTCGTCCATTGTTGTTGTTCTGTTCGACAATAAACCCTTCATATCTACGGGCAGGCCGCTAATCTCCACTGTACTTTGAGTTCTGTGCCTCCACTCATTCGTTCGAACACAAACGGTGGCCGGACCGCCTCTAATCCGGCCGCTTACCCCGACCACCCGCTCGTGCGGCCAATCGATAGCCAACACTTCGACCTCCCACCCCTGCGCGTGTCTCGCTTGTTGTTGCTGCTCGATTGAGTTCGTGACTTCAGCGGAGAAATGAGTGTGTTCCGCCAACTTGGAGCATGAATCCCTTCAATCAACCGACTTCTTGCTGATCACCCCGCACGCTTCCACGAAATGTCGTCCGCCTTCTACGGCCATCAGCGGAGTCGATCGAGCGGCGGCGAGCAGGTACGGCTTCTTTTATTCGCTTTCTTTGTTGCTGATTCACGTGCCCACTTGGCTGCTCGTTGCGCACGCCCGCCTTCCGCTTTGATCGGAATTCCCGCCGGCGAGGCGGACGGCCGGCGGTTTGGCGCTCCGCTTTCTCTTCGGCTATGAGTCAGCCCTGTTCGACGAGCAGCGATCTCTTTTTTGCTGCTTCTTTTTTCGATTAATTCCCCTTGCTTTCAGCTGATTTCGCACCCCGCCGGCGAGGAGCAGCCGGGCGACGCGGACGGCGAGGACGTTTATTGCAACCCGACCACGAGCAACGGCCCCCGCGCGGTGGAGTTGGCCCTGCCGACCCGCGAACAGCCCCGCGACATGCGCTTCTCTACGATGAGCGATCGCTCGTATTATGGCTTGCCTCAGTCGGCGAACGAGAACCAATCCAGGTGAGTGAACTCCTACTTTCTCTTTCCTCACTGCTTTCCTTTAGGCACTTCCTCCGCAACCCGTACTTGCGGGCGAACATCCGAGTGATCATCGCGTCGATCCTTTTGAGCGTGGGCGGCAGTCTGCTCATTCTTTTCTCGCTGTTCGTCGCCGTCTGGCCGAACGATCTGGACGTGCACTGGTGGATTGTTTTGGTCGTGGGCCTTCTGTTCGCCGTTCCCGGCTTCTACCACATCTTCTTCATCCTTGGGCTGCTCTGCGGCCGGTCGCCCGAGGACCTTCCGGCGACGTTCTCGCGGCCGCTCCGCTGAACGCCCGCCCTCCTTCTTCCATCTCTCCCACTTCTCCAGCTTTTATTCCGTCGGCCATAATCGAAAGAACGAGTAATCAGCGGCATTTCGGATTCCTTCAGCCTTTTCTTCTTTTTGATCTGCAGATACCTCCCCCCAGTTGTTCTTCCCTCTCGCATGGTCCCCGCCTTCCCGCATGATTCCTTCCTTGCAGGCATAATTCTTCCCGTTCAGGGCACAATCCTCCTATTTATCCTCGCTGAATGTACATGAAATAAATAAGCGGTTAGCCGAAGGAGATCTTCTGCTCGTCGTTCACGCACTCGCCGCCCACGTTCAGGAAGGGCGGGCAGCACGCGGGTTTGTCGCAGTCGGCCAACTCGTCCGCCAGACTCGTGCAGATCTTCCTGAAGACGACGGAGGAGTGAGAGGAAAGAGGCTCGAGCAGCTCACTTCTCTTCGCACAGTCGGTGCAGAAGGAGCGTCCGGTTGCAGGCGGGATTCGGCGGGCAGGGCTTGAAGTTGCACGTGGCGAATTCTTGAGAGCGACCGCTAGAGACGAGTGGTTGTCCCGATCACTCACTCACATGCAGCTGTGGAGACACTCCCTTGTCCTCGTTTTGATCCGCAACCCCCGCAGGTCTTCGTGCAGGTGTCCATCGCCCCACTCGGCCCACTGGTTCTTCTGCTTCAAGAGGGACGGTTCTGAACGGAATGGATGGTTGAGCGGAAGCCCGATGAATCCCCCACTCTTGGTGGTCGTTGCCGGAGGTTCGGCCATTCTTCGGGCGAGATCTCGCTAAACCCCCCGTAAACACGGTGAAGAGAAGGCGGCACTCACTCGACCGGAACCTCAGCCGGAAAGGAGCGGTCGTCCGAGTAGAGCGAGCGGAAGATCACGATCACTTGGGAGCCGTCGGAGATCAGCGGAGCGGACGGCAGCTTGTTGCAGCAGTAGCGAGGGCCCGTCTGCCTGCAAGTCCCGCCCCACCTTTGAGCTCGACGAAGTCGACGCACGTGGTCGAGCAGAGGAAAGCTGAGCTCTTCGAACTGGATTTTGATCCGCCGGCCTTTCGGGGCGCGGATCAACCAGCTGCACTTCTGGCCGTCGTCCGCCTCCTCGTAGGGCGGCGCTTCGATCGTCTGCCACGAGCTGTTCGCTTTCAGGACGTCCCCGCACTCGGCGTCTGGAGAAGGGAAGAGAAGTGAAAGAACAAGGGCAAGAGCTCACTCTTGGGCTCCTCGTTCTGCCTGCACTGGTTGCCGCCCAGTCCGTCGGGGCAAATGCACTTGGAGCACTGGCGGGGGTGCGGGTAGCCGCCGTTCGAGCACGCAACCACCCACTTGTCGTCGACACACGCGTCCGGGCAATACGCTCGGTTGATAATGGCCACGTCTACAAGCAGAAGGATGAGAAGAGTAAGTGACTCATTGGCGTACCGTAGAAACTGGGTCGTTCCCGCTGCCCAATCGTCTGCTGGTAGCGTTCGTCCTTCGTGAGCAGCGTGATGCTCTTGCCGTCGATGGAGAAGGCGGTGGACGCGTACTGCATCACACTGCCGTAATCGTAGGGAATGCCCAGAGTGGTGATCTCGTCCGCTCCGCGCAGCTCGAAATCCGAGATGTAGGTGGGCAGAATCTAAAGGAATGCCGGTGAAGCTTGCAAGAAAAGGCAAGACCGGACGTAATCGCGTTGAATCTCCAGGTATTTCAGCGCGTCCGGGCGGCTCTGCTCATGCCAGAGCCCGGTATAAAAGATCTCGTTACTTTTCCCTCGTCTGCTCGTTCGATTACCCAGCATGTGCCCCATCTCGTGGGTGATCACGCCGACCGGAAACGCAAAAACAATCGATTGATTCACTCTTCTTCCACGAACCCGCTCGCAGCCCGCCCCGATCGAAATCGCCTGCCGACCGCCCAGCCGGCCGATCGACGAGTAGCAGCCGCTGCCCTTGAAGAACTGGACGTGGTCTGCAAGCATTCGAGTCAGAACAGGGGGAGCGGGGAGGATCACCTCTTTTCGCCTTGTCGTCGAGCAGGAAGTTGATGCACGTGTTCGACTGCCAGAACTCGACGGCCTCGACGATCAGACGAATGGTGAACGGCTCTAAGGAACAGGTTTGAATGATGAAGGAGAAGCAAGGAGTACCAAGGGAATCGTGGAAGCGGTAGCGAATGGGAAGCGAGTCGCCCGTCCAAAGGGCGTCCGGCTCGCTGCTCAAACTCCGTTGCGCCCGACCGCTCTCCAAGTGCGCGAAAGATGCTCATCGCTTGATGTTCGGAAAGGAAGATGTCCGCCTAAAGACTACCGTCAACAATCAATTGGGATACGGAACCATCCGCAAACCTTCGAACAAGTAGGGGCGAAACCGCATTCGGTTTCTGCTTCTTTGTGCTCGCGTCCAGCATTTTGGCCACGTCGAACTGGAAGCAATCGGAGGTGAGAGTGAGGGAAAGGAGTGAGGGGTTACGTCGTGAGATCCCCGCCGCCCGCCGAAGTGCTGGTGGAAGGCGAGTCGCTTCATGGACTCGAGGATCGTCCCCACGTTCCGAATGGCGCCCGCCTCCAGCTCGAAGTTCGAGCGCAGTTCGTCCACTTCGGGCACATCGACCGCGAGCACGAAGCAGGCGAGCGAGAAGAAAACGAGTGATCTCAACGGTGAGCTCATTTACGCTCCAGAAAAAGCAGCCGAATGACCGTCGAGATCGCCCACTCGTCGAGAAGCCGCGAGCAGACGGCGGCTTTCGAACATCCAGTTTTCTCGCGCCTCTTCCCTCCTCTCGATTGCGCCATCGACACGAAACGGGCGCGATTCCCTCGATTTATCGCACGTGTTTTGAAGATGACACACTCCCGTTCTCTTCAGTTCGCAGGGCTCTCCCTTTTTGTCGAATTGGAATTTAAACGAAGGCATGCGAGAAAAATAGCCATTTATTGGAATGGTATCAACAATAAACTCAACAATCGTGCAAACAACCGCCCGCTCACTTCTGCTTCTTGTGCGCGTGGAAGAGAACGTTGCCCTGGTCGACGCCCTCCTCGATTTTCGTCAGCTTGAGCGTCATTCGGGGCCCGATCTCCATCAATCTGCAACGAACGATTGAAGAGCGTAGGGAAGAAGGCAAAGGAATACCGCAGTTTGGTGAGCATCCCCTTCCGGCAGCCGCGCGACTTCAGATCCTGCGGAAGCTCCATTTCGACCTGCTCGCCCTCGAACTCGCTTTCGCTCAGCTGCCCGGGGCTAAAACGGAAGAGATAGATGGGAAATGAAGAAGAAGGGCCCACTTCATGAGGAAATCGCTGATGTCCTTGTACTTGGAGAGGTCGGGGATCTTCGATTGGACGAGCTTCTTCGCCGATTTGCTCAATTCGGAGGGGACGGTCTTGATCGAGCTGAACGGCGAGCAGACGGTCAATCCTTTCGGTGAAGAGGGGACTCACTAATGCCGGAAGTCGACGGTCTCCGTCTCGGCGTCGAAATTCACGAGAACCGCCCGCCGGATCGTTTGCAGGTTGACCTGAATACACGCGAATTCGAAGGGAACAAACGGTGGAGAGCTCACGGTGTCGACGTTGATCGAGGGGAACATGTTCTGAATGACCGTCTGGACGAGCTTCAGGTGCTTCCGCTTGGGGTCGTTGAAGCCGTTGAGCACGACAAGGGGCGAGTGGTCGAAGAGGGCCTGGAAGTGGACCGGCCGCTTGATGGCCGACAGGACGTCCCGGCAGAGCGAGTAGTTCTCCACTGAAAGACACGGAAGATGAGAGGAGGGGTTGAAGGAGAGGACAACCTTTGAAGTGCAGAGTGGGGCCTTGGGGCAGTCGAACGAAGCGGACGTTGACCGAGAGCTCGCTCTTCGTGAACACGACCAGGTGGGAGACGCCCAACGGGACCCGCGTGCACGAGGAAGTCCTTGAAGGCGTTCTGCTTCTTCACCTGCAATCCACGAGCGTCCGTCCACTCGCCCTCCGAAGGAAAGAAAGAAACCTGAAGATCCTTGGCCGTGAACGGGAGCATCACCCGCCGGATGTCCTTCTCGAGTCGCTTCACGTACTTGCCCACACTCCCGCTGTGGATGACCATCGAGCGGGGAATCTTCGCCTCCTCGACGTCCGCCGCTCCGGCCACCTTCGCGCGGAGGGCGGCCGCGTCCCGTTTGTCCTGGGCTTTTGCTTCCCGTTTCTCGTACCGTTTGGCCTGCAAGGAACAACGAGGATGAAGTGGATAAAGGGAAAGGGAAACTCACGAATTTGGTCGACTTTCGTTTGCTCACTTTCGGCAAGACCGAGCAGTCCGCGTTTTGGCCGCCTTGGCCGAACGTCCCTGAAGCAGATCGAATGAACACGTTCTCTCGCTTTCAATCGCCCTACCTTCCGCTTCTTGGCCATGATCCAATGAGAGAAATGAAATGTGTGCGCAGGAATGGAAAGAAGCGAGTGTTCGCTGCAGAGACTCGCGAGGCCGGCGTCTGTGCAAGCGGAGTGTGCACGGTTGATTTCGAGGACGCTCTCGGATTGCCCGCTGTTGGTGCCGATTGCTGTCGGGCGGATTGGCCATTCGGACACTCGCCGACCGTCCGTCCTCCGAAATGTACGGCTACCAGAATGCGAACGTGCCGCCGCCCGCGAACTACCAGTACGAGCAGATCTTCGGAGTGAACAACGACCCGTACAGGTGGGTTCTTCCCTCTCTTCAGTCCCCAATTCTCGCGATTTCAGCGGATCTCAGCCCTACCAGCACTGCCTGACGGCCTTCAATCCCCAGTTCACCGCGCAGCCGCCTCAGCCGTCCGCCCAGATGAACGCTTCGATTGCGGCAGGCTACGGCGGCGGGTTGATCGAAGCGTTCCCGGCCGTCCAATATGCCCGTGAGTCTCTCAATTGTTTCGATCCACCTTCCTGCTTTGCTTTCAGCTCCTCCGCACGCGATGGCCGCCGTCGAGACGCCCGCTTACGGGGCCTACGATCAATCGATGATGCAGCAACAAGTCCGCTTCCCGCAGCCCGCACGTCCATTCGGCTTCCAGCAGCCGCGGATGCCGCAGCCGAAGCGGAGCTTCCATCCGTTCCCCAACAACCGCCCGCCGGCCGGCTTCCAGAAGCGGAAGCCGCCGCCCAAACCGCCGGTGGACCCCGCAAAGTTCTTCTGCGAGATCTGCTCGATCACTTGCGGTCAGTGCACTCCCTATTGCTTCCTTCTTTCAACCAATGCTTCAGGCAGCGCGCAGGCCTTCCAAGACCACCTGGGCGGCAAGTCGCACAAGCGAAAGGAGGAGCTGTCCAAAGGCAACGGGCAGCCGCTCGCCAAGAACAAGTCCTCGTACATGTGCTCGATCTGCAACGTGACCTCCACCGGAAAGGAGGCCTTCAACACGCACCTCCAGGGCATCAAACACAGTCGGGCGATCAAGAACCTTCAAAAGCTCGGGAAGGCGCTCCCCGAGAAGATCTCCTCTGTCTTCAACCCGAACGGTCAGGCGGTCGTCGACGGCGCTGTCGAGGCGGAGGCCCCGAACGGAGAAGCGGCGAACGAAGAAGAAGATTCTGTTCGTTCTCTCCTTCACCCACCACCCATTCATCTCTTTTGCAGAGCGAGATGGACGTGGCCGTGGGCGAGGAGTATGTGGAAGTGATCGAAGGCGTGTCCGCCAAGCAGACCCAATTCCGCTGCAATCTGTGCGATTGCGTGTGCGGAGATCCCGTGGCCAAGAGCCTGCACGTGCGGGGTCGTCGGCATCGGATGCAATACAAAGTGCAATTGAACTGCTTTCTTTTCGTTTGATCGTGCTTCTTGCAGCAAAAAGTGGACTCCTCGGTGTTCGTCGACCCGAAAGCGGGAGCTCGCGGTCGGCAGCGGAAGGTGCGCGAGAATCAACTCCCGGCCAAGTGAGTGCCGACATTGTGTTCTGCTTGCAACAAGCCTCGAATTCAGCCCCGCGAGCTTCCCGAACTGGTCGCTGTTCCCGGTCGATCCCTCGCTCCCAATCGCGATGCCCGACCACTCGGCCAACGACTTCTACGACGAGCAGCACGCGCACACTCGGCAAGAGAGAAGACCAACGAGCATTTATCCTTGTTATTGCTTTCAGCTTGGACCAACTGCGACCCGACGCGAAGACGTTCGAGGAGATCGACGGCCTGCTGATGACCGTCGAGCGGGCCCTCAAGAGCATCTCGGACCGGCTGACCGAAGAGACCAACGGTTCGGTGGAGGGCGAGAAGCCGGAGCCCCTCCTCAAAGGCGTCTTCCGCACGGGCCCGCTCGGCGACCGACTGCTCCTCAAATCCGACCGGCAGCTCAAGACGCTCCTTATGTGCGCGAAGAAGCCGACCACCACCCTCCTGCAGCGAATTGTGGACGACTTCTTGAATCACGTCGAAGTACGCCTTGCAGCTCGTCATTCAATTCACTTCCCTCCACTTTCAGGACGAGGAGATCAAAAAGAAGACGAAAGGTGGAGCTGAATGCCGACAAGGCGGGTTTTTCGGTTCGTTTCGACGACTTCGACATGGTCTGCGTGGTCGGGCTGGGCTGCGAAACGGAGGAGAAAGGACGGAAGTGAGTTGATTGCACTCGTTTAGCCCTCTTAACCACTCGTGCCTTCAGGACCAAACACAAGCAGAGAAGAGCCGGCGGAAGTCCTCGCTTGCGACGAGGCGATGGCCGACTATCGACACACGGAGTTCTTCCAAGTGAGTGCGGAACACAAGGATTCACTCCTCTCTTCGTTCAGAATCAATGCTGGTCGATTCCCGCCTTCTCGGAGACGGCCGCCTTGTTGCGAGACGTTCGCTTGCGGTACGAAGCGTTGAATCACCTCTCTTTCCACGTGAGCTCGTTTTGGTCACGATTCACCAATTTTTCATTTGCAGTCGATGAAATTGATCCTTGTACCAAACGTTCGTCTCGAGCGTCCACCCGCTGCGGGTCTCCGACGCGTTCCGCCGGTTCTTCGAGGTCCTCGCAAGTGCGCAGTTCATTTCTCGTGAGCGATCTCCCCCCCATTCCCTCTTTCATTGATTGTTTGTGTTCAGCCCGCACGAAGCTGTTGGATCCAACGCTCACGGAGGACGTGGACATGATGGGCGCCCTGAGCACGCAGCAGCGGGAGGACGTGGTCGCGTGTGCGCAGGAGATCGTCCGCCTGATCGCCTTCGATCAGATCCACGCGGTGCTCGGCATGGAGCGCATCGCGGCCACCCGCAAGAGGCCGATCGGACGAGAACGAGGACGACAGCGGTGAGTCTCTCGCCCTCTCACTCACTCACTCCACTCGCTCTTCAGACGCCAAAGAAGGAGAAGAAGGACGAGACGGAGGAGCCGGCCGTCGAGCAGCCGCCCACCGAGAAGCAGGAGGAGGAATAGACGCGTCCTGTTGTCCACTCCGTTGTTTACTGCTGGTTTCTTTCGCCGTTGCATAAAGCGGACTCGGGCCAATCGGAAAGTTTATTCGCATCGGATCGCATAATTTAGAAAAGGAAACGGTTGGAATACACTCGGCAAATGAATGGAAGATGGACGAAATCTCGAGGATATTCGAAGAAGAAGAGGGGCGGGCGGGCGGAAGCAACGGAAGGAACACAACGCTCATGAGTGAGTTGTGTATTGCGAAGAACAAACAGCGGACAGCATCGAATGCGTTCTTTTTGGCTTAAATGCGGGCGTCGAGCGAAAGGAATGGTTACTCACAATCAAGACACAATCGAGAGGACGGACTAAACTACGGGGAGTGCCCTAAAGAACAACAAAGAATGCAGGGGAGTTACTCAACGGTCATGTTCGAGGACGAGGGTTAAGTGCTTAATCGACAGAAGAAAAGAAGAAGAAGAAAGGATGGATGGAGATGGTCGAGTGTCGTTCAGAAGACCCGCCTTGAGGGCCGCGGCCCCCTCAAGCATTCTGCGCCATGAGCCGCGCTTTGGCGCACTCCGGGCACAATATCTGCAAGAATCAAATGAGTCAGGGCATCAGAAGGATTGGCGAGCAGATGGTTGAGATACAAGCATCTTCCCGACTACGACTTACGTCAGCTCCGTCCGTGATGAAGCCCTTGCCGACCAGCGAGGCCGTGCATTGGGCGCACGTGAAGCAGTCATTGTGCCAGTGGCGGTCCGAAACGAAATGAACTTCGCCCCTCCGATGCCGGTGATCGGCTGCACACAGGCGCTAAAGAATAAAGTGAGGGTTGATTAGAAGGGCAAACGCCTACCTGCAGCGTTTGGCGAACAGATCGCCGAAACACCGCGCGCAGTACGGCTTCTCGTCCTTGCTCGTGAACCGTTGGCCGGCCAGCGAGGTGTCTGAAATGGAAAAAGAATTGTTTGATCACCCCTTTGCCCGCTTCTGACCGCAATTGGAGCAAACGAAGCATTCTGCAATTGCACAGGTCATTCCTTTCCTTTCATCTTTTTCCTCTACTGTGCCTGAAAAAATTAAACAAATCAATAAAAACCAAAAACAACTAACCCAGGGCTCGTTCTTATACGTCACGCCACCCGAGGCGATCACCTTCTTGCACTTGCAGCAACGAGTCGCGTACTTCTCCTCGTAGCAGTTGGAGCAGTAGACCTGCAAGAAGACGGGAGTACCGAGAGTGCACTCGCCTGCCCACCTCGTCGTTCTTCGGAATGAAGCTCTTCGTCCCGATCGGCGTCTTGCACATGGCGCAGCAGAAGCACTTCTCGTGCCAGCACTTTCCCTTGTATTCCATCTTTTTCATGCCCGCCCGGAAGATCTCGTTGCAGCCATCGCAGCGAGTGGCGAACGTCTGCAACAAACGAGTGAGCGCTGCGGCGCAACAACTGGAGTACCTGATCGTAGCAATTCGAACAGAAGATCTTGTCGTTCTTCGAGCCGAACGGCTGATCGACCTGCAAGCAAACGACGGTTGTTGGGTTGTTGCGCAGAAGAACTACCAATGAGAAGCGACACAGCGAGCATTGGAAGCAGTCTGAAAGACAGCGACCATTAGTCTTCTTTTCTTAGCCAGGACAAACCTTGATGCCAATGCTTATTCTGATACGAAAGATCCTAAAATCGGACGAGTGATTGGGTCCCTCTAGCCATCCACTCACTTTGGAGTCGATGCCGATGGCCTTTCCGCACTCATCGCAGGTGTTCGCGAAGACCTCCTCGTAGCACTTGATGCAGAACGGGTGGTCGTCCCGCAGGATGTACCGCTGGCCGGTCAGCTGCGTGTCGCACTGCCAGCAGCCGAAGTGCTCCGTGTGCCAGTCCTTGTTCATGGCCTGCAAGCGGAAGGTGATGGGGAAGACTCTCTGGCAAACTCGCCTTCGTGTACTCGCTGCTGAAGACCAACTGAAACAAGAGCGGACGTCAAACGACGTTCAAACACACGCCCCGTTCATGCAAACGGCCGGCCGGGCGGTGGGAGCGGCGAACAGGTGGCGATTGCACCGAGCAGCGAGCAGGACGAAGAAGGGGGCGGACAAGTGATTAGTGAACAGCAGATCCCAAGGAAGAGCCCGGCCTCTGCGGGCGCAACACTCGAAACAACGAAGAGGAGGAGTGGCCGAATGGAGAGGAGGCGGGAGTCTCTTTTGGTATTGGTTTGGTCGTGCGGTCTCGCGACTTTTGTTACGCGGCGGCCATCCCGCGGCTTCCTCCTCTTCGTGGCCGTTCGAACAATCCGGCCGTCTCTTGGGGGCCGCCGCGAATCCGCCGGCCGACTTCGTCAACACGCACGCCGCCGGCCTGATGTCCGCCGATTCCGGCGACGGTCGTGCGCTCATCCGCCGCGCGCCCTGATTTGGCGGCCGGCCGGCGGGACCGCCAGAGGCGAGCGGAGTAAATTGCGGCCTGCCGGCGGCGGCGGGATGACAAGTCGGAATGGATTGCGCCGCGGACTGCGTTTGGATTCGCGTGAAACAAATCGGCCGTCGGGAAGGCGGAAGTGAAAACACGCGGCATATTCGGCGGCCGACTGGTGGATTCTTACGGTAGGACGATCGGCCCGAGCATTTGCTTTTGATCGGGCGGGCAGAAGGACGCGTAAGTGAGTGAATTAGAATAAAACAGGAGAAACCCCCGCCTTCCCCCTCAATCGGCCGAAATGCCGCCGAACGGCCGCGAGAGCCGCCGGAAATCGGAGCGAAGTCGCGTCTCGGCCCTCGGGCGGCGGCGATGATTGCGACTGGCAGGACGGACAACAAAGCAGAACGAACGAGAGAGGGCGGGAAACGCCTGTTGTCCACGGCCCGCACGTTTCACGCCGCCGCCGCCACACGCCGCGATCCGCCGCCCGGCCGACGCGTGCGGATCGGCGGAAGGCGGCCGTCCATGAGCCGCCGACGGTCTTCGGCCCTCCGCACATGGCGGCCGGAAGACGATCGAAAGGCATGTCCGAAAGAGCAGGGCTGCACTTTGAAGAACACGTGAATTCGTGCTTCCCTTTCCGGCTGTGCTTCCGTCTGCCACGTGTGAACGGGACGTTCCAAAACAATGATTGTTTTCACGAATGGAAAGAGCAGCGCCGTCATTACGGAACAGATCGAGCAGCTCGTTGACACAAGAAGTGGGTGCCCGGCCGCCTGCTCCCACCCCGAAGCGGTAGAAGGCGAACCGACCTCGTCGCAAGCGGAACAACGCGGCTTGTGGAGCTCCGCGTAGTGTCGTTCGCAGTAGATCTTGTCCTCCCGCACGCAGTAGGTGAGGTCGACCAGAAGTTGTTGGCAGGTGTCTGAAAGCTTTGCTCGTCGGCCGTTCCCGTTTGCAAACAAACCGCAGAAGAAGCAGGCCGGGTGGAAGGCGGCGTCCTCGCCCAGCTTCGGGGCCAGCACCGACATGCTGCCCTGCGGGAGCGTCCCCTTACACTTCCGACACTCCTGAACGAGCGGACGTGAGTCGAGTGCTCCGCTGCCCCCGATCTCCGGCGGATGTCGCCATCGGAAACGCGCACTTTCCGCCTTTTAGCCGCCGACTTCCGCGAAACCCGAGCGCCAAACGAAACTCACCGTCGTGGCCGGGAGTTCAGCGCAAACATAGCCGATGTCCAGAGCGACTTCGTTCCGCGAGTTCACGAACTCCTGCACGCAAACGGAACGATCAGTTCTGTTCTGAAGCAAGGAGAGCAAACCTCGTAGATTCGCCGTTCGACCGCACTCTTCAGATGCTTGCAGTAGGCCATCGACAGGTCTTGGCGGGGCAACTGAAGCGAAAGATCGAATGAGTTAGCAGTGAGATGTTAAAAGGGGCTGGATTACCTTGGACCATGAGCTGCTTCTCGCGGTACTTCTCGCCCACCGAATTGGTCCGCGGAACGACCTGAACGGAAGGGAGTGAGCGGAAGAACGAGTGCAGGGGCTTTACGTGATTCGGAAGCGAAGCCATGTACTGCTCGACTTTGGCGCGCGACAGGCCGGGCGGCACCCACGAGTAGCCGTTGGCGACGTTGCCGCCCGCATCGCCGCGATTTCCGCCTTGCGCGACGGCGGCCATTCCTCTCTCGTCTGCAAGCATGGGGTGGATGGACGAGTGAGTGGACGTCCACTCACCTTTCGGTTTGATGCCCAGTCGCTCGTAGACGTTCAGCACCTTTTTCGTTTGCGGCTTCATGATCCGAGCGGTCGCATTTGCAGTGGACGCAAACCTTTCTGAAAGCAACTGGCTGAACACCTGCTCGCCGCTACGTGCTCATTAATCAAAAGATCTGTTCGATTGGCCAATCGCATCAAAGAGATGAACGGGGGACGCAAACGATCGGTGTCTATCAATTAATTTGAAGACGGAAGAAGAGCAGAGAAGCGAGAAAAACGCCCGTCTTCATTGCGGGCGGATTTCACGTCGAAATCGGCGATTTGGCGCGCAGATAGCGGACGGAAGACGGCCGGTTTTCGAACGAAAGAGCGCAGCGAGAAGCGGAAGGCGGAAGCGGCGGGCAGGGCGATCGATCGGCCGCCGGTTGGAGGTCCGCATCATCCGCAGAACACGAACCACAGCCCCCCACTCGTTCGGCGCCCGCGGCCAAATGCCCGAACGAGGCCGTCTGGGGACGTTTGATGGCGGCCGGCAGTGAGAAATGATGTGCGTGCGGCTTACATGGCGACATCCGACTGCAGCATGGGGGGACCTTTGGTCGACTTCTCGTTCGACGCGGCCGTCGAGCGGCGTTGATTCGAGGAGGCGTTGCTGGAGCGGAAGCGATCGGCCGGCCAGTTGGGCGGCGCGTGGAAGAAGTGCTTCGGCGGGCCCTGTTGGAAGTGGCGGAACTCCGCCGGGTCGTGGTGCAGAACTCGGCCGTTGGACTCGTCGGAGGACTCGCGAGGCTGCGGAGGAGGCGCCAAGCGTCCGTGACGAGCGGTAATGGCCGCTACGAAGGCGGTCGGCGAATCAAAGTGGGCGGATGGCGTCGTCCGCATCAAATGTGGACGGCGGATCGTAGACGGCGGGCGCGGGCTCGACATGCTCGTTGGGTGATGGCGACTTGCCCCCGCCCAACGAGAACAGTCGCAGCAGACGACTCGGCGCCACGATGGCCGTCGGTGGCCCGCAGAGGACGGGCGGCGAGCGGGTGTGATGGCGGGAAACAAAGCGGCGATCTCCCCGAGGCCGGCCGGCCGGACCGATGGAAGCCGCCTGCTGAGGACGGGCCGCCGCGATAAGCCTGCCGGGCCGGGCGTACGCTGCCGACAACGGGCGTTACTTTTGCCCCTTCTTTCGAAAAGGGGGTCGTCTCGGCGGTCGTTTTGCCGCGGAAAGAAAATCGCCCCAATTTGAAGTTCCCAGCGGACGCGTGTGCCAAACTTCCGAAGATGCGATGCGGCGGCCGTTTCTCGCGGCCGTCGCGCCTCGACTTTTGGCTCCGCCGCGGCCGGAAGTTCGCCGGTGGAATAAACAGACGAATGTGGAGGGCATTCCCGCTCTTTCTTCACTCCGTCCGGACGTCACGACTTTCGCTGATCATCCGGTGGAGCGGAAGCAGAAAGGCGAGCGATGTGAAAGCAGGCAGAAGCGAACGAGAAAGAAGAGGATAAGAGAAAGAGCGCGCAATAATCGAGAACAAATCCAAGCAGAAGAAACGGCTTCTGCTTGTCTCGTCCTTCCACCGATAAACGCGACAAGCGGGCGGCAAGCGGCGGCGGACGAGCGAGACAAACCGCCGCTAATAAAAAATCCGAAGACATCCGGCAGCGGGCGGGGACATCGCGCGGACACGCAACTCAAACGAACCTCCAACGCATGCGGCCCGGAAGCCGCGGCAATTGAGGCCACACTTCAAGCAGCGGCCGCCGACGTCCACATCAATCGTGTGCGCCATCGAGTTCGCCGGGTGTGCTGTGCGCTCCAATTGGCCGCCGCCCAAACGCGATTTCCAATTGCTGCTTGGTGCCTGCAAACAAACATACGAGCATTGCCGGCAGGGGGTCGTGGACATCCGCCCGCTGCCGAGGGGTGCGCCTCGCAGCGGCTAATCGCGATAAAAGAAATTGAGGCCGACGGGCGGCCGGCCGAAAATCCGCGAGCCGAGCGGCCGGAAGGGCGCAAGTCGTGGCCGAATTGGCGGACTTCCGCCTCAAGACGATCCCGTTCGGAACGCCGCCGGCCGCCCGCTCTCCACGGGCAACGATCCCCGCCCTTTGTGGCCGGCCACCGGAATTCTCCCCCTGAATGCCCAATTACTCACTCCTTCCGTTCGGCCCGCCCGACCGGCCGGAGCGGAGGTGCACGCGCGAATACGCGAAGGGGACCCGAACGAGCGCCAATCATGCGGCCAAATCGGCCGGAAACCCCCGGGCGGCCGCCGAGGAGAACGAAAAGAAACGACATCCGCCCCTTCTGATGCATTTGCATACGCCCAGTAATCCCCCAAGATGCCGGAAACCCCCGGCCGGCGGGCATAAACATTCGCCCTCCGTCCCGCTCGCTTCAGCGCACCGGCCGACCGCTCGCTCGAAAGTTTACGGTACGGGCGGACGGCCGCTGGATGATCGAACGAAGGAATTAATCGCTTCTTCGCTTCGGCCTGTCGTCGGCAGATGTTGTTTGGAGGGCGGGCGGGCGGGACGAAGTTGAAATTATCGGCGAATTTGGGGGCGAATTTGGAAGCGAGAGCGGAGTGGAAACTTCCGATTCCCACCGGGGATTCGTCCGCCTGCCGTCGACCCGGCGGCTCGGCCGGCTTCACTGCGGAAATCTCGAAACACGCCTGCCCGGCTGCACGTTTCGTGCACTCCGACCGTCGTAAAGCGCGATGAAGCGGCAGATGACCGCCGGCTTCGGGCCGAAGTTTGGGGCCAATTGGAGGGCAATCAAAAATTCATCGCTTCCCGTCCCACTCGCCGCTTTTGTTCGTCACCACTTCATTCGCGCCCCTCCCGCGAAAGTTGGCCGCCGCCCATCCGCGGACGGCAGCCGCAAATTCCCGATGGAAACGGCTGGGCGGGTGTCGGCGGACGGAAGGCGGCGTTGCTTTCGGCCGTCCGCCCGTCCGTCGATGATTCCGAAGGTGTGGGAATTAGGCGGCAGTTCGGGCGGGAGGAAAGAGAGAAAGAACTCACTCGTTGTTCCACCGATCGGGCGCTCAGCACGGTGGAGGCGTCGTTGAAGACGTGCGGCCCCGCCGGCTGTTGGCGCGAGTCCAGGCGGCAGTACTCAATGAGGGCGCCCTCTAGCCCAGTGCTGTTCGAATCATAGTCCTTGTACTAAACGAAACCGCAGGGAAGTCCACTATGTACTGACTTCTGCTCACCTTCGGATCGTCGGTCACATCCTCGATCTTGAAGTGGTTGTGCGACGAGGAGTCCTCTCGCTTGTACGGGCGCACAGTCGCGATGTTCATTTCGTCCGCGTCCTGAAGCTTCGAGTGAAAGCAGAAGGGAAAGTGGGGGTGAAGACACCGCAATCGAACGAAAAGGAAGCGTGACACAAAGACGGGAGACGAACACAAGCGATCACTTCGCTTTGAATCATCTTCGGAAGGAGAAGGACGGCGGGGAAGGGCGAATATCACGGAATTGCGGTTCTTTTCGCCCAACTTCAAGCTTGCGCCCTCTCTTCACGGGCCATTACTCGGCGGGCACACGCACGTTCACGACTTCCGACCGTCTCGTCCGAAGGGCGGGCATTCCGGCCGTTCGAATGTCCGAAGGGGCGGGAGTGCGCGAGAGGAGGAACGAGAGGACTCGTGATCCTCTTTGCCTCGACAGAAAACAACTGCGCGTTCGGCGATCGGAGAGCACTCCTTCCGCGCCGTCCGTCTATTGAACTCGCGGACCGAACGATCGGCGGCGAGCGAGCGCGAGGAAGACGGACGGCGGACGATCGCTTTCCACTTTCGCTCACGAGGAGCGGCGGGCTCGATCGAGCGCCCGCTAATCGCTTCACGTCCCTCGCCGCGAATCGAAAGTCGAAATTAAAACGAAAACAATTGAATGCGCAAGCACGGGCGGGCGGACGGAAGACGAGCGGCGGGATCGGCGGGCGGCGACGAAATTCGAAAACGAAACCCGCCCAGCGGCTGCCGACGGATCAACGGGCGAGCGGGCGAGCGCACGTCTTCGGAGTCGATCGAAAGACGTCGGCGTTGGGCGGAGGTCCGTGCTGGAGTCGAAAAGACGCTCATCAAACACCCGCCCGGCGGAAGGCGCGTGCAGCGAACACGTGAACCTCCTCCACTAATCCGCCGTTCCCCCACTTTTTCGATCGAACGCCCTCCATCGCGAATGTTGCAAAGTGCACGTCCAAACAGGGCAACCGTTCAATTGGTCGTGAGGTCGTGCAGGATCACCGTCGAGACTCACCGAGTTGACCGCCGATTCGCTCATTTCGCGTGGATCGGAAGGCAGGAGGCGAGCAGTGGAGGAATAAGCGGGAGGCTCGAATGAGGGCACAAGAAACAAACGGCGGGCAGAAGTCAACAACTTTCGCTTTCTTCCGGGCACCGCGGGAGCTCACCGCTTTCCGGATTGCTCATTTTGACGCTCCCCGCCATAAGACAAAACGGCGAGTTCGTTGGGCGAGGGAGCGGAAGTCGACTCGCCGCTCCGTCCGCCGCACTCCCGATCGCCCGCAGCGCTCGCCGTTGGACATCGCCGGCGACAAGCGAGTGGAAAGCGGGCAGCAATTAAACGGTCGCGGATTCCCGCACGTTTGGGCGCCCGTCGATTAAAGCGGAGTGAATAATCAAATGAAGTCACCGCGAAACGAAATTTCGGGAACGGAAATGCGGGAATCACGACCGAAGCGCGCTCGTGCACCGCCGTCTGCCCGCCGATCACGCCGCCGTTCCGCGAAGAACGGGGGCGCGCAAAAAACAACGTTGTTCGCTGCACAAGGTCAATCGGCCGGCTCGGTCGGTCCGAGTGGTCACGATCCTCCCCTCCACTCGCCCATTACGCCCGCCCGCCCGCCCGACCGGATGGGGACGCTTGTTTGACTCCGATTGAAACATCCCCCGATTTGTACGAAAGGAGGGCGGTACGGGCGGGAGGTGTGAAGATGAGCAATGGGCGGCGGAGAAAACTGATAATTCGCCCGCCATAAAAGTGTTGCGATAAACCCAATATTGCGAGACGAACGGCCGCCGCTTGCGCGCTTCTATTTGCACTTCCGGTCGCCATTCGTACTCCCTCTCCTTCGCTGCTTGCAGTTCGATCGAAAGAAGGTCGAAGTGAAAGCTGGAGATCGGAAACACGAGTTGAAGCGAGAATTCCCTCCACTTCGATTCGGAAGGAGGGAGCGAACACGAAACTCGTTAATTTCATTCGATACCTGCCGAATGACAACTCGTGTTCGCCGACCAACGTGTTAACAGGCGCCATATTTCGTAATTAGCGAGTGGTTAGTGGGGCGGAGAGGCGTGAGTAATGAGTGCGGAGTGTGCGAATCCCGGCGTGCCCGTCCGTGCAACAACCAACCGTCTGCTTCTTCTTCGGGAGGGCGGGCGGCGGCTCGAGGGTCGGCGGGGCGGCCGGCTTGCGCGGCATCGTGGACGAGCGGTGGGCGCTGGAGGCGATCGGCCGCTCTCGTCCCAGCGTGTTGCAGCGGAAGTCGGCCGGGCGGCTCTGCTCGCTCCTCTTCCACGTGTTTTCGTTCAAGTCGGGCGCCGCCGCCTTCCGAGCCGGCTTCACGATTCTTGCGTAGCCCCCGACCTCGTCGATCTCCAGCACGGACTGGTTGGCCATTTGGACGAAAATCAGCAAAAACAAACACGTTCACTCCACGGCACACAACGAAGAGCGAAAGAAAGAAGGGGAACTCACTTGTCCGCCGTCCACCGACGTCTTCTTGGCGGCCGTCCGCAGCATCGGCCGCGTGTACACCTCATCCGCCTGTCGAGGAGCGGTGCTTCCGCGGGTAGCACGAGCAGAGGGAACGCTTGAAGATGCCCGGCATTCTGCCAATCGGTCGAGTGATCACGTTGCGCTTCGTTGCGCTCCCTGAACCGAAAACAAATGAGTTTAAACGAAGAGGAGCGAGCGGGCGGGTGGGGAGCACGAGTTGCGGTTCATTAGCGCGAATCCTCTCGTTCGCTTCCGCTCTCTCCGCAAATGACGCATCGGATGGGTCGTGTTTTTAATTTCGCCCAGCAAGTTCGCAGTCGAGCGGCTGGCGAGGCGAGCACACGTACAGAAGGCCCGCATCGAACCGAAAGGGAAGGCGGTAGCGGAGAAGTGGTGATAAATCGGATTCTAATCCGCGCCCCCGCTGCCGTTCGGCCGGCATTAAATCATCTTCGGCGCTCCCACGCGCGATCTCCGCTCCGGACGGACGGGCGGACGGAGGAGGAGCCGGGCGGCAGCTGATCGGCCGGAGGACGAGGCGGGAGGTCCCGCTCGCTCATCTGGCCGCCGGCAACACGCTCGAATTAAAAACAGTTGGGTGTTTGCAGGCAGTTCTTCGTCACGTTCACGCCCGCCGCCCTCTCGCCGATCCGTTCCCGCCGACCGTCCGCGGCCTTGACGATCGATCGGGCGGCGAGCGAAACGCGAGAGCGGGCGCCGTCGCGGCGATCGGCGGCGCCCGGCCGGCGGCATCGAAATTCGGTTTGATTTGATTTCCGCACTGCGCGGATTCCCGACCGCTTCGCCGTCAAACGGGCGGATTTCGATTGCGTTCGAGAGAAATTCGAGAACCGCAAGACGGAGACAAACAAGACAACGAAACGTACGAAACAAATTACCCGATTTGATTGTGAAGTGTTTGTGTTCATGTAATATTCAACTGCTCGTTGTTCATGTGGTGTTGGAGAGTTGTAAATGCATCCTTTCGAGCAGTGAAATGCCCGACGGCAAGTTGGCCGTCCGCCTCCGCTCAATTAGGCCTCTCGCTCGCTGATGACGCTCTTCTTCTCTTTTTATCAACGGGAAAGCGGACGTCCGGAGAGGAAGTGGGCGGATGACTCGACGGAATGAGCAGAAATCTCTTCGCTTCCACTACGACCGAAAAAAAAGCAGCTCGTCGGTCTATTTGGCAGACGACCCTTCTTCTTTTCCATTACTTGCAGCCATCGGTTGTCCCTGCTTATCGGCAAACGGAAGAGAGCAATGGCGAGGGCAAAGGGCAGACGGGAGATCATTTGTCGCGTTCCTTTCGTCCCGTTTATCCAAGAGTTCAAATCGAATTCCGAGGGCTGTGGCACGAGGCGAGTGGGGCGGCGGGCGAGAGCGAGGAGCCGACCGGCTGGCGAGCGAGCGGGTCGGGCGGCCTTTCGCTCTGTCTTTCGACTTTGCGGGCGACAAGCGGCGAGTTGCGGGGGGCTTTTGGGAAGAATGCGGAAATCAACGGAAATTCTCGACGATCACGCGCGTCTCCTCGTCGACTGAACAGCCGCCATGCAGGGCTCAATACGCCTTTCAGTTTGGGCGGGATACACGCTGTTTTTTCGCGGGACCCTCCTTCTGTTGGTGAGTTCTTTCGATTTTATCCACGAACAATCCCGAATTCCAGGTCGTTATTCTGCTGTCGCTCTTCTTCTACCGGCAGATCCGCCGCTTCCAAAACAACCGAGCGCGGAAGGCCGTGAACACGACGGTGGCCGCCGAGTTGTCGAAAGTGAGTCCATTTGTTCCTTGATTTCATTCACGTGTTGTGTTCAGAAAAGCCGGCAGTTGATCGCGAAGAAAGTGGACGAGGTCTTCGCCTTTCGCTCGTGTCACTTCCCCTCCTTTACGGACTGCCGACTAATATCAGAACGTGAGTGGAACGCACGAATGGGGCGAGAAGAACGGATGATTCACTGCCTCGAGGACTATTACTTTCCGGCCGCTTTAGACGCCAACCTCCCGCACGTGCACCGCATGATCGCTTGCGACGAGGTCCTGCGAGATGTCGACCGCCAGCTCGAAGCAGTGAACGCCGATCTGGTCCGTTGCCCAGGAGAGTCCACGTACTCCTTCCTCAACCGAATCAAAGCGATGGACATCATCCCCGAGCTGAGCGACGACTTCGTGGAACGGCTCTCCTTCCTTGCACGAGTGGAGTCGCTTGAGATGCCAGCCGGTGAGTCCCCAGTGTTCTCGTTGGACTCCGCAATCGTCTCACGCAATTGGTGCGTGAATCCGCTGGACTTCCGGCCGGACTCGCGAATGCATGAATGGGCCGGCGGTTTCTTTCGGCCTTTTTCTTCTTTTCGAAAGTTCCCTCGCTCTTCTCACTTGTTTCATTCCAGCCATTCGGAGAAGAGGAGTTGGCGGAAACCCGCGCGCTGCTCAAAGAATTCCTTCGATTGTACGTGCCCCGACTGCGTGGGCTTTCCGCTGATCTCTCTCGCTTCTTTCAGTTTGAACAAGAATCAGAATGCACTAACCGCGCTTAACAACTCAAGGGCAAAAGCCGCTCGCTTGAGGCCAAACCGAGCAATCTAGGTTCTTCTTTTTCCACTTCCTTCCTCGTCCTTCCGCCTCGGCCGCTCACTCGACCGCTTGCAGGATTTCGAGTGGCGAGCACCAAGGGCTCGTCGCTGCCCGAGCGGGTCACCTTCCAGGAGCAAATCCCCCTGCTGCAAGCTGATCAGTCTTCTCCGTCCGATTCGCCCCGACATTCCGTTTGCAAGTGAAGAGCGGGTATTCGAGTGGACTGTCGGTCTTCTGATTAAACAATTGTATTTCCTTTGGTTGGAATCGGTTGAATCGAGCAGTCTGCGAGCTGTGGTCAATACTTGCGATTGGAAGCGAGTGTCCTTTCCACGCATTCGTTTGTTTCGGGCGATCGGATGAATCGGACGACGCCGTCCGCCCGGCCGGCCGCCGGCGGGAAGGGCGGCCGGAAGAATTTGCGGCCATTCGCCGACGACACGCGACTCCTCCACGGGATCCTGCCGCCGCCCCCGCCGCTCGAGAAGAACGGGACGCGAGCGGCCGAAGGGGCGAGAAGCCGAACGTTCCGATCGTCCGCTCGAATTCGACGGCCGGCCGTGCCCGCGGAAGTGATCACCGAGAAGCCGCGTGTCCAGCGAATCAACTCGACGACCCCGCTGCCGTCCCTTCCGTCGACCACAACCGAAGAAGGAAGAAGGTGAGCGAGGGGGCAGTTGTTTGAGTACCAGGACGGGGGAATTAGCTTCGTTCTCAAAGCAGGTCTTTCGCCCGGGAGCTTCGGGCATAAAAAACGGGGATCGAGTGTTTATTCGCGTGTTTATTCCCGGAAATGTTTCCGTTCATTCCGTCCACCGAGATCGCCCGGCCGAGTAAGTGGGAGGAAGGAAGGAAGTGGGGGGAATTTGGCGCCAAAAAGGCGGTTGGCTGGCGGCTCATTGAACTCGCGCGCCGCCCATCCGCCCGCCCGCGCGGCCGGCAGCTGTCCGGCTTGAAGGCCGTTGGCCTCTTGCGTCCGATCGGCCGTCCGAACGGAGGGCAGATGGCCGGCGGCCGTTCTTTTTAAGGTCGAGCGCGCACTCCAACCTGCTTCTTTCGATTTTAAATCGAATGTTCTGACTGCTGCTCGTTCAGATCTCGGCGACGTGCTCGGGAACGTGTGGAAGAAGGTGAAGCAAGTGATGGGCTTCTCGCCGCCCTGCCAGAACCAGGGCCACAAGAACCTTCGCGGCCTCTGCGAGTGCCCGAAGTACTTCGAGGGCGAGTGGTGCGAGAAGATCGTTTGCATCAACAACGGCACGAAGACGAAGGTCAAGGCGATGGTCCCGCAGCCAGAAGTCTGCCAGTAAGCTCTTCCTTTCCTTTTCTTTCCGTTCACCTCCTCCTGCTGCAGATGTCCCCATCCCGCAGTACATCACCGGTGCTCACTGCGAGTACATCCACTGCCAGGTACGTCCACTCACATTCGATCAATGCAAGTGTGCGTGTTCAGAACGGCGGCATCCCGCTCGGCAACGGGTCCTGCAAATGCAACGCCGACTTCTACCACGGGACAATTCTGCGAGCAGTACGCGTCCTCGTGGTTTGCGGTCATTGGATTGCCGCTCCTCGCCTCTTGCGGTCGTCATCCTCTGCTGCATTGTGTGCCGGCTGGACCTCTGCCCGCGGCGGTCGTCGAGAAGACGTGAGCGTCGTGCAGTTCGTGCAGTCAACTCGTTTCTTCTTTGAGGCCAAAACGAACGGCGACGCCACTACGGGAACTACCAGATGCCGCGGAGGACGTACGGGCAGCAGCATCGGCACACGAACGTGGAGACGATCACCGACCAGGCGGATGCTGCAGGAGAACCTCCTGAACGACGCGGCCGCCTCCCGCCGCCCAGCGAACGACCGAAATCTCGCCGGCCGCCGACCGCAACTCACTCCTCGTCTACCGGCTGGAAAGTGTGCCCGCCTTCAACCCGAACGCGTACGAGGACTTCGACTACAAGATGATGGAACCGCCTCCCGCGGTGAGTCCATCGATTGAATGCAGGGGATCATTCGTTCGTTTGTTCAGTACGAAGAAGCGATCCAAGCTCGTCCCGCTCCGATCGGCGGGCCTCCACCGGACGCCCTTCCCCCGCTACTCGCCTCCACGGGTCTCTCTTCAGCCACCGCCAGCTCCTCGCAATCCCCAGCCGAGATCCTCCGCACGCCGCGGCGAGGACGAAGGCGGCTGATCTCCGCGCTCGCAGCCGACGGACGGCGTCTTTCAGGTCACACGACATCCACTCAATCAGGGCATTTCTCCCCCTCTCTCGTATTCTCATTGCAACCCCAAAGAGTATTTGCACAGTCAATAAAACGAACACACGAATTTATCGGCCGGAATAATTAAACAGAACAAGAGAACAGACGCCCGGAGCTCAGTTGTCGTCCTTGGGCTCGTAGACGATGTCGCGGCCGAGCTCCTTGCCGAACTCGTACCACAGGTCGCTCACGTCCACGCGCTGGTAGCGTGTCTTCTCTTGTGCGGTAATATGCACGACTAAAACGAATGAGGAACGATTGAGAGCGGAAAAGACGAGCGGAAACTCACCGGTGACGTAGCCGCCGGATCCGTTGTCGCGGTAGGTCGCGTGCATAATCGCCCTACGAGCCAAGGGCGCGCGCCTCCTCGTCGGTCATCTTCGGCTTGTAGTGCGTGTCCAGGATGCCGTACGCGTTCAGCGAGCCCGAGCCCACCGAACACACGCGCTGGGCGAGGCGCTGGCCGTCGTTGTCCACGTAGTAGATGGCCGGGCCGCGCTTGTCCACGCCGCACACCATCGAGCCCTGAAAGCAGCCGTGAGAAGAGAGAACGGAGAGCGGGAGGAGAACGCACCACCGACAGGCCGTACGAGCGCCAGCCGTACATCACGTTCGCTAAACGGAGAGGAAAGTTCGAAGGAGGAGATAGGCGAGTGAACGCACCCAAGTACTTGCTCGTCGCGCTGACCGTGATGTCCGTCTTCTCGCGCAGCTCGAACAGATTGCAGTATTTGGAGACCATGCGGAGCCAGAACTGGCAGTCGGCCGCCCCGCCCGCCATCGTGCCCACGATGTGGTCGTTGATGTCGAGGATCTTGTTCACGGTCGCCGAGGCTGCAGATGCGCACGAATGAGCGGGCAAGAGAGCGAGCGGGACTCACCGATGTACGTGCCCCCGGTGGCGCGCGAGTCCACGGCGATCACCACGCCGCCCTTGTCGTTCGGAGTGGCCGGCTCGTAGATGAAGGCGAGCGTCGTGGTTCCCTTCTTCAGCTGCATGTTCTTCGCCTCCGAGTGCGGCCCGAAGTGCGTCTTGACGAAGGTGTCCGGCTGAAAGCGCGAGGAACCCGTGAATCCTCCTGGTTGTTGCCCAACGTACGTGAATGCCGAGCGGCGTGTCGACGAACTTCAGCGCCGTCGGGTTGGGCTCGTTGAGGAATTGGGCCTTGAACTCGGCCGTGTCCTCGTCGTCACGTCCTTTGTGGGAGAACATGGCCGAAAGGAGCGGATTGAAGTCGAGTGTAAGCGGAGGAGTAAACCAACTGCGGCAGGGGGCAGCGGGCAGCGGGGAAAATCATCACTTTGGTCGGCGAGCGAAGTCCCCCGGGTGTATCGTCTATTGATTTTTGCGCGCAGGTCGGATTGTTTCATCGGAGATCGTAGCTTTTAATCGCTGCGTTTGATCAAGCAGAGATCAGTTGCTGGATTGCGTATGCAAGCATTCAAAAAAAGACCGATCAAGCTGAATCCGAACATGTGAACACAACGACGGCTCGCCGTTCCCCCCGGCAGATAAGTATTGAGCCTTCGAATGAATCTCTTTTCCAACGCTGGTCCCCGGTTGTCGTGGCAACCAATGTCAGCACTTGCGAGCAAAAGAAGATGTGGGCATAAGAAACCTTGTGCTGTTCGGTCTTTTTGCATCGAACTCGTTTGCAGTTCAAAATGGCGGAAGTGCACATTCTGGGCCAAATCGAAAGTGCGCACGACTTTCCGGACACCCGCCTCTTCTGCCGCTGGACGCTGAACATGGGCGAGTGGGGAGCGGGCGACTCGAACGACCTCTCCGTTTAGGCGGCGGCTGGCGCGTGGTGGAGGGCGAGCAGGACGGGCAAACGCAGACCGACATTCCGATCATGGAGCGCGCGTATTTCGGCCATCCGATCGACGTCCACTTGAGCACGAAGACGATCCAGGGTTGGCCGAAGATCACGATTGAGGTCTGGCATCACGACGAGTACAACCGGCAGGAGATCTACGGCTACGGGACGGCGTTCATTCCGACGAGTCCCGGCGAGCACGTGGTCTGCTCTCTTTTTTCAGTCATTCCGTTCATTCCCACTTACAGATCGAATGCCACTGCTGGCGGCCGAAGGGCGGCTTCCGCGACGAGGTCATGAAGAAGTTCGTGGGCGGCGGCCTCCAACTGCGCTCGCTGCACGTGCTCGAGAGCAACGAGCGGGCCAAACTGCACACGGTGGCGGCCGGCGTGGTCACGTTGCGCCTTTCGGTCATCACGCGCCACTTCGACCGGTTCGGGATCCAGTGCTGAGGACTCGCGAGGATCGATTTCCGCCCACTGCCAGCCGCTTTCCTCGGAATAAACTCTTGAGACCTCCAAATCGGGAGTCGCGCGTGTAATCCGAGCGGGCGAACAAGTTCCCCGCCACCCGCCCCCCGCCCGGCAATCCCCGGACTGTTTATTCGCTTGAGAGGATGACCGTAAGAGGAAGTGAGCAGTCGTATGTACGCGTTTATTTGCAGAATCCATGAGCAAAGAAGTGGGTGGGAGGCAGGAGGAAGCTCTCGGCCGGTGGGAGGGCGAACGAGGAGGAGGGAGCGGGACGGTGCTGAAAGGCGGGCGGCGTGTGGCCGTGCGAGGACGACGGCGAGGAGACGGCGAGCTCTCGGTCGGCCCGCTCCTTGTACGAGTTGGTCACCTGCATCTCCTTCGAGACGATCTGCAATACCTTTGAGAGTGAGCGAGAAGAGTGAGGGGGGACTCACGTGTTCGAAGTCTTGCAATGTGAGTGGCCGGACGCCGCCCGTGTACGCGCACGTGATCTGAAAGAAGAGGAAGAGTGTTCAGTTCGCTTGAAGAAAAGGAGAACTCACCATCTCGCCGCTCAGAATCCGATTCAAGTGCTGGATGTACTCGGAGGCAATACGCAACGTGCGGATCTTTGGGAGGTTCTTGTCAACGAAACGGGATCTTCTCGCGGATGGTGGCCAGCGACTTCTTGATCTCCTCGTTGCGATGGCGCTCCTTCTCGCTCGACTTCTTCTTCTTCGCGATGTTCCCGCTGCCCGCCGGGGCTTTCGTTCGACGGCCGCTGCAAGGAAAGGAGGAGATGAGTTGGCTGGAGGGGAAGCAAGGAAAGAGTTACCGCATTCCCGTGGACTCCATCGACGAATTCGGGCTGCTCGTGGGCTGATTGTGAGACGGGAAAGTTCTCCATTCGGGCGGGTCGGTCGGGCGGCTGAAGCAATCGAGGAGGTTAAGGAGTGCGGAAGAAATCCGAATGGTCGTGTGCCAAATCCCAGCCCGCCCCCGATTGCCGCCGATCTGTTGCACAAGTGCGGCGATCGATGGCGCCCGCCGTAAAGCGGGCGAGCGGCCGGGCGCTCCGCCTTCTCCAAACTTCCGCGCGGATTAGCGGGAGGGAGGGCGGGAATCCCGAGTAATCCCGTTAAACTGCGCGCTTTGTCCCGATCGTAACGCCGATCCTTCCCTCCAGTGTACACTGTGGGGAATAAACGCAGCTGAAAGGCGGAAAGACCGTCGGAACAGAAACGAACTGCCGCCTTTTACAATTGGCCCCGCGGCTAATCGGCGCGCGCCTTGCAATCGACGAGCCGCCCGCCCCCCGCCGATCACTCGAATCAGCGGACGTCCGAAGGGCACGGGCCTCACCTCCCTCGCCCCCCTCCGCCTTCCATCGATCCGCAGAGTCCCGTGGACGCCCACAGCTCCCGTTTAGGGCCGCTTACCGCGAGGATCGTCGCGCTCCTGCTCGTCTTTACGATCACTCCTCCAATTTGCTGGTTGCGTCACCGACGGCCGTTAATCGTGCTGATTGGAGGTTGGCACGAGTCCAGCGAAGGACAACTTCCCTTGGCAGAGCTCTCGAGTGATCTGCCGGTGATTACTGTACGAACGATCGGTTCTTTCGCTCGACCGCCGCCAGCTGCTCGTTGCTCAATTCTTTCGAGCGGGATCGAGAACACAAACACGATCGCCGCAACTCCCGACGAACGGCGAGACCAAACGCCCGCCTTTCTGCGGAATGCCGCCCGCCTCCTTGTGTTGCGCAATCCGAGTGTCGACTCGTCGGGTCAATTGGGCCGCCCTTTCGGTTTACCGCAGCGGCCAGAAACAGGCCGATCGGGGCGGGCGCGTCCTCGTTGCCGACTGGAGAGCACCAGCCGTCCGTCGGCTCTTCGCTCTAAACACTTCAATTGCCGCTTTGGAGCGAGCGGATTGATACCTGAGAACGAAAGCCGTTTGAAGTGGTGATCAGCGGAAAGCTCCGCGAATTAGCTCTGCAGCAACCAAAACAACTACCGTAAAACGAGCGAGAATGACTGCCGATTGCACCAAATGATTGAAATTGGCAGTACTGATTGTTCTCTTTAGTTGAAAAATAAGAAGATGCGCACCTCGTCCTTATGAGAAAGCGTGTGTGATCCCTCGCTCAATCGTTACGAATCCACATGATTCGTTTGTTGTTCCCCGGGCGATCGATTGCTCGCGCGGCTCGCTTCCAATAACTCGCCGACTCGCCCGAACGAACGGGATTTCCGCCCGCGAGCTCCCGCCCGGGGGAATATTTTAATTTTAGCAACAGGCGAGCGAGTGCATCCCGTTGATCTTCCGGAAGTTCCGCCCTTTTGTTTGGGGCGGCTGTCGGCGGCGGCGGTTGTTTGTTTTCGATTGTTTGCGATCGGATTCGTCGCCTTTGTTCGCTGCAGACGGGACCCGCCTGTGTTTCGTGCTTTCGTCTGCGCGTCTTCGACGACCTTCGACGGATCTTCGGGCGAAATATTCAAATCGAAGAAGGAGTGGAAGGAGGGGGAAGAAGGCGGCTTTTTCGAACGAGTGGACGGGATCTCGATCGCTTCTCGCGCACTGGACGGATATCCCATTGCAATTAGCGGGAGGGGAGTAAATTGGGTTAACGGGCGGCTTGTTTTATCACCTTCGAATGCCCGAATGTTGTTGGATTGCGCCTGGAGACGCGTGCAGAGTGACGACGAGCGCCCGCAGGAGAAGGCGGCGGGCGGGCGACCGACACCCGCTCTCCCCGCGTCCGTCCGCAGCAGACACACACGCCGTGGTAGCGACTAACACGAAAAAGCACCGCTGCGTACACCCGCACGCCCCGACTGCGGAGCCCCGCACGGGTCCGCGAAGACTTGATTCTCCCCTCTTGCCTTCTCTTCCCTTCTCTCCCCTCCGCCCGCCCGCCCGCACCACCCCACACGCGCTCGGAAATCACGTCGTGGGCGCGGAATGCGTGATTTCGGCTGATGGGAGGGGGAATCAATGCGCAAATTTGCGTCTAATCATCGCGCTTGCTTTCCGGCGAACGCTCCCCACCGCTTCCTCGTTTCTGCTCGTCTTTTGTTCGTTGTAATCAGAACGGGCATTCGTTCACGTGTTCGTGTGCGCGCGCACTAATCGCCCCTGTTCGGCAGTAATTTCTAATGAACGTTCAGGCGGCTTCACCTTCGGGACCCGTCCTCCTTCGCACCTGCCCGCTTTGCCCTCCGGTCGTGGCCAAGAGCGAGAGATGAGTGAACCGCAGCAAATGGAGGCGTTTCCCATCAGGCGGGTCAACTCGGGTACGTTCTCCCGCTCCTCTTGCAATCGATTATTCCGCCGATCTGCGACCAATCGGTTTTCTTCGTTTTGTGCCCCAAAAATCGATCGGCGGCCATTGCGCCCGCCGTCCTCCGCGTTCTCCCTCTCATGCGAGCGGCTTTCAGTGGCGGCGGACATGCAGGAGATTCCGAACTTCGATCTGCGCTGCAACGTCTCCTGCCCGTCGACCTCTCGCTCGGCCTCCATGCACGGGATCGAGCCCAGCAACTCGGAGTGCGTGACGATCTGGCAGCCGGTCACCCTGCGGCAGGAATGGACGGTGAGTGGCTGACGACGAAGAAGTGATTGATTGATAGACAAATCGCTCGTTCAGATCCACAACATCAGCCGGGCGCTCAGCCTGTCCACTCCGGGCATCTGCATGCGCAGCCGGGCGTTCCGCGACGAGTCGATGCCCGAGATCACGTGGCAGTTGTGTTTGTACCCGGGCGGGAAGCGGGAGGAGAACAAGGGCAACGTCTCGCTCTTCCTCAAGATGTCCACCAACCACACGACCCGCGAGGTAAACCGCCCACTCCTTCCTTCACTCACTCCCCTTCGTTCAGTTCACCGTCCGCGCCGAATACTGCTTCTACTTCATGGACGATCAAGGAAAGTCGCGCTTCAGCAACGTGAACACAGGCGATTTCAAGGTGAAGCCGTCGAAGGGATCTCACTCCTGGGGACTCCGCAACATCCCCCGGCAGAAGGTGCTCAACAGCATCCGCGCCGACGACTCCCTTCACATTGTTTGCCAGATTGAGACGGTTCCCGATTTCAACAAAATCCAGACGACGGTGATTCGTCGGGAGAGCGGCGTTAACGAGCAACAAGTGAGTGCTCCTTTGCTCCTCCTCGTCCACCCGCTTGTTTGCAGCTCATCCAGGACCATCTGAGTCGTCTGAATCAAATGTACGTGACGGGCGAGGGCTCGGACTTCGTGATCGAGTGCGAGGGCCGCACCTTCGACGTGCACCGCTTCATGCTGATGGCCCACTCGGAGGTCTTCCGCGCCATGTTCAAACACAAGGGCACGATCGAGAGCATCGAGAGCAAGCTCGTGCTCAAGGACACCAACCCGGTGGCCGTCCATCAGATGTTGACGTGAGAGATCCTCTCAAGACTCTGTGTTCAGTTTAGTACTCGGGGGCGTTGCCCGAGAGCTTCTTGGACGAACACGCGTCCGCTCTGATGCAGATCGCGGAGAAGTACGCGATGGACCCGCTGAAGCTGCTCTGCCAAGAGAAACTGATCTCCCGGTTCGTTCCCTCTCATTTCGCTCCCTATTTATCTTTCCTGCTGTTCTTGCAGATTGACCGGAAACAACGTTTGCTTCATGCTGGACGTGGCGGACACCCACAACGCGGACTTGCTGATGGAGGCGTGCATTCCGATGGTGAGTCCCCCGAACTGCCGGCAAGTGATCAGTCGGGCGTTCAGGTGCGCGCGTACTCCCGCCGCATCATCAACAGCGCCGAGTGGGCGGAACTCCGCAACTGCAACCCGCAGCTGGTGACCACCGTGCTGGAGAAGATCGTCGTCTACGAGGGCGAGGCGCCGCCGTCCAAGCGCCTCAAGCTCAACTTCCAGCAGCTGCAGCGTTGAGGCCGTCCGGGACGAGCGTCCACGTGTTGTACAGCCGAATTCCGCCTTCCACTCGATTGTTCTCTCTTTTGTATTCCGTTTAATGTAAGGGACTATTGTAAGCGCTTTCCGAGCACAATCTTTCGTTAATCCAACGCCTAGTCGATTATCCAGCTGTTTGCACACGGCTTCTTCTTCTTTCAACGGACAGTCCAGCCATCTTCGCGTCTTCCACTCCTCGGGCTCGTCTTTCAGTCGATTCGTTTACCAACTTTCGCTGTACGATTGTGAAGGAATAAAGCAAGGTTGTTTTACGAGAAGGGAATTGCTTTTGATTCAAACGTTCGATCGAATCTTATTGAAGAAGAATCATGCCTTTCTGTTCTCATCGCTTTCAATCAGCCGAAGAACGAAAAGAAGCGATGGGTCGTTTCAACGTGAACCCGATGCGCCACATGGAGGCCGACCACTTCCGCGTGATGATCGCGGTGAGCGAATGAATGGAGGATGGAGGATGAACGGGCTGCTTGCAGGTGGAAATGGGCATGAAGAACCACGAGGTGGTGCCCCTGCATCTCATCTCGATGGTCTCCAACATCTACCGCGGAGGGGCCGCCCACATCCTCAAGGACCTCTGCAAGATGAACCTCTGCGCGTACGAGCGGGGCCGCAAATGTTCGTCTCTCTTCCATTCCATCCTTCCTTGATTCCTTGTGGCTTGCAGACGACGGCTACCGCCTGACGAACCTCGGCTACGACTACCTCGCCCTGCACGCGCTGTGCTCGCGCGGGAGTGGTCGGCTCGGTCGGGAATCAAATCGGCGTGGGCAAGGAGTCGGACGTGTACGTGGGCGGCGACGCGGACGCGCAGGACGTGGTGCTCAAGTTCCACCGCCTCGGCCGGACGTCCTTCCGCAAGCTGAAGGAGAAGCGCGACTACCACGGCCGCCGGCACTACTGCTCGTGGCTCTACTTGTCGCGCATCGCCGCCCTCAAAGGAGTTCTCCTTCCTGAAGGCCCTCTACGCGCGCAAGTTCCCCGTGCCCAAGCCGCTGGACTTCTGCCGCCACACCGTTGTCATGGGGCTCATCGATGGTAGGTGGAGGAAGAAGAACACTCGAAATGATCGGCCTTCTTTCAGGCACTCCGCTCTGCAACGTGGCCGGAGTCGAGAATCCGGGCGAGTTGTACGACGAGGTTCGTTCTCCGCACTCGAAGGAGCCGAACAAAGGCGGTTGCTTTCAGCTTATGAACCTGATCGTCCGCTTGGCGCGCTACGGCCTCATCCACGGCGACTTCAACGAATTCAATCTGATTCTGACTCAAGTGCGTTCTTCTTTCTCTTTCTTCTGTTTGATGTTCGTGGGTTGCAGGAGGGAAAGCCGGTGCTGATCGATCCCGCAGATGGTGAGCACCGACCACCCGAACGCCGCCTACTACTTCGATCGGGACGTCGAGTGCATTCGGGAGTTCTTCCGCCGCCGCTTCGGCTTCGAGTCGGAGGAGCACCCAACGTTCGATCAGATCGAACGGAAGCACGTGCTCGACGTCGAGTTGGAGGCGAGCGGCTTCACGCGCAAGATGGCCACCGATTTGCTCAAGGTGCGTCCACTCACTCCTCTTTTCCTTCCAATCTGCTCTTTCCATTCAAGGCCTACGACGAGGGCAAATTCGACGCGCACGTGGAGGATTCCGACGAGGAGGAGAGCGACGAGGACGAGGAGCCGGACGAAGAGGTCGACGAGGAGGAGCTGGAGGAGATCGAGCAGGAAGGGCGGGAGAAGGTGGGTTGGAGGAGGAAAGTCGCTTCAACTCCTCTCGCGGAATTTCAGAAGGCGAACCTGGACCGCGAGCAGACGTTCAACACGTGGCTCCAGTCGGCCCAACAGCAGCTGGGCGAGTTGGGCGACACGTGCCCCGAGTTGGCGGAGATGGACGAGAGTCGAATGGAGAAGTACAAACGTCTGTCTCCTTTCCTCCTCCTTCCGACCGCTCACTTCGTTCCGTTGCAGAAGCGATCAAGGAGACCGAAGAAAAACTGTCGACGATGAAGGTCGCCGCCGAGGAGACGGCCGGCGGCGATGACGTCGCGGACGAGCCGGCCGACGAGGCGGAAGAACCGGAAAAGGCGACCAAGAAAAGTCGCGGCAAGGTCACGGCGCCCCGCTCCGTCTACTCCACCGGCTCGACCATCGCGCCGGACGAGGTGAAGCGCCGCCTCATGCAGGAACGCTCCAAAGCGAAGAAGGAGAAGCTCCGCGTCAAGGGCAAGCAGTCGGCCGTCCAGCGAGGCCGAAAGAACAACATGAACACGATCAAGGAGTACGCCGGATGGGAGGAGTTCTGATCACTTCCACTCACGATTGTTGCCCATTTGTTTGTTTGTTGTTGCCCACTTGTTACTCGTTTGTTGCCCTGGAGTTTAATAAACACTCATAACCACTCGCTTCTTTCGTTCCATGTGTCGCGCACGTGTAGGCGGCGGTAGACGACCGAAGAATGCGGAAGATATTGATTGCCGTACTTCGCCCTCGCGCCCGCCCGGCTGCACTTTTGATCTCGACGAGCAAGCGGGCGGCGGGGCGCGTTGTAATCGCCGCTGCTGAACGGCCGCTTTTGCGTTCGGCTTGCTGATCGCCAGTCGATTTTCCGCCCGCTTTCGGTCCGTCCACTCGCCCGCTCTCGCTCGAAATGACGCGCGCCTCGCACTCGGTGGCCATCAGCGACGATCAGGAGTACGCGATCGACCAGTTCCTCGTCCCCCAGTGCTACGAGGGAGACCTCCAGTCGATCCTCATTCCCGAAGGTTCGTCCACCCGTCCTTCATTGTTTGCTGGACGGTTGATTCAGGCCAAATCAAGGATCGGATAAAGAAGTTGGCTCACGAGATCCACCACAACATCGGCGATCAGGCCATTTCGTTGATCTGCGTGCTCAAGGGCAGCTGTGAGTGCTTCCGCGCGCTTGTTCCGCATCGTGCCTTCCTTCTGCTTCAGACAAATTCTTCACGGCCCTCGTGGACGCCCTCTCGATCGTCCGCCACACGTGCAAGACGCAGCTCACTGTCGATTTCATTCGAGCCAAGAGCTACGAGGACACCGAATCGACCGGCCAGCTGGAGATCATCGGGCTCTCGAACTTGAACGAGATCAAGGGACAGAACGTTCTGGTGAGTTCTCCCTTCTGTTCATCCTTCCTTTCAATCCCGTCGCTTCAGATCGTCGACGACATCGTCGACTCGGGACTCACGCTCTCGCGTCTGATCCACACGTTTGAGGAGCAGGGCGCTTCGAAGGTCTGGACGGCCCTGCTGCTCTCGAAGCGCGTGAAGCGGCAGGAGAACCCGCGCGAGGACTTTGTGGCCTTTCAGTGGTCCCGCCCAAGTTCGTCGTCGGTCGGGCAAGTGCACGAAAGGCTGGTCACTCTCATCAAAGACTGCTTTCAGGCTCGACTACAACCAGAAGTTCCGCGACCTCTCGCATCTAGCGGTGATGAGCGAAACGGGCATCCAGAAGTACAAGAAGAAGTGAACGTCTCGTTTATTCCCACAGTTTTGTCAGGAGGATTCCGATTGTTGTCGTCAATAAAATCAAGTAAAAATTGGCCGTTAGGGAAGGGGAGATGATTGCAGTAGTCCGTTTGGCAAATGCACTCGACGCCGTAGCGGCCCCCTCCAAAGGGCGGCGTTCGTGCACGTCTCGACGATCAGCCCGTTGTCTTCCATCAAGCACATCCGTTGAGTTCGAATCATTCCTGAACGAAGAAGAGGAATGAAAAGAAGGTGTTGCGGCCTTACCGTCGATGAAGGCCTCTCGTTTGATGCACGCTACACCTACGCAGTAGCTGTGGATCGTGCACTGCGATTCGAACGAGTCGCACATTTGGCAGGTGACGGCCATCGCTGGAACGATCGTTCAGTTTAAAGAAGGCAGAAGGAAGAACTTGCCGCAAGGAAGAAGATGGCAGAAGAAAAGGAGGACGACCGCATTTCTCCAGCTCATCTTTTCGTTGCTCCAAACCGAAAGGATTTCATGAGGTCAAAGGGGAGGTTGCGGCCGGGCGGGCGGAGTGCGTAAAAGCGCATGTGATCGACCACCGCGGCCGGCGGAAGGCACTTGAAACGAAACGGTCGACCGCTCTGTTTGGAGAAACCGGAGAGCAGACGGGATGGAAGTGTAACGAGTTGTGCTCGACGGCGTAGTGAGTGAACAAACACAAGCGCTCTTTAAGGAAGCATTTTGTTTACTTTCACAACGGAGTGCTGAGGGCTCTGCTCTCCATTTCTGTCGCTTTAACGAATGCGCCTATTCCAAACATTCTCATTGTTTATTCATTAACAACAACTAACACACAAACTGCAACAATAAACGAGCATAACCGAACGATCAAATCGTGGGAACATTCGAGCATTCGAGGTCCAACCGCTCACAGCTTCAGGCCGCGCTCCTTCGGGTTCTTCACGTTCGTCCGCAGCTGGATGCCCATGGAGGACAACTCGGAGGTGAGGAAGCGGAACACGCGCGGCACCTGCACGTCGAAGACCTCCGAACAGCCGCCGCAGAGCAAACAGTGCGGCTGCGTGCGGTCGACCACCTCCTCCGAGAACTTTTGGGCGGGTTTCTGCAAGCAGGCGAGAAGTCGGGGGTTGATCGACGGAACACTCACGACGATGGCCGGCTTGAGCTTCGTGACCGAAACGATCGAACAGCAGCGGGCGCACGCCTTCGCGTAGTCCAGGTCCGAGGAGAACAGCAGGCGATCCTGCAGGCAGAAGGAGGCTCCGTGGGCGATCATCGTGTCCCGCTCCATCTCTCCGAAGCGCACGCCGCCGCCCTTCTTTCGGCCCTTGACCGGCTGCAAGAGTGACCGGGTCCACGGCGCCCGTCGATCGCACTTGGTACTGCAAAGAAGGAAAGTATGGGGGGTTGATTGAATGAACTCGTCTACCTTGTCAGCAATCATGTGACGCAAGCGTTGATAGTAAACAATACCAAAGAAGATTTGGACCTGAAGCCAACGGAATGGAGCGGTGATTGGAAAGAAGAACTGCAGACCTCCATTTCGCGGCCGTCAACCTCCCGAGTACATCGTTTCGTTTCCCGAAGTAGTTGTAGCCGGCTTTCGTGAGCAGCTCGCCGAAGTGGTTGATGGCCGTGTTCTCCTCGCTGCAAGCGGCCATTGCACTCATCTCCTCGTCGATCGAACTCACTTGAAGACGAACGGCGAGGCGTCGTAGAACTTGCCCTCCATGGCGGCCGACTTTCCCGCCATACTCTCGATCATCATTCCGATGGTCATCCGAGAGGGGAAGCCGTGCGGGTTGAAGATGATGTCGGGCACCATCCCCGACTCGGCGAACGGCAGCGACTCCACCGGCCACAAAAATGAATTAATTCCCTTCTGTCCGTGGCGAGAGGCGAACTTGTCGCCGATGATCGGATTGCGGGGGATCCGCCATTGGATGAGGGCGTGCTGAACGGAAGGCGGAGGTGAACTAGAAAGGTCGGGCAGTTCGCTCACCACCGCCGCCTCGTCCTCGACGGTCACCAGACGAACGACTCCGCAGTAGGCGGCCTCCACGCTCTTGTACTTGCCGACTTTGAACTGCTCCGTCGCCTGAACAACAAACGAGTGATTGAATGCATGGAAGAGAAGGACGAACCCGATCCTTCGCGCAGTAGTAGGGATCGCCTTGGCGGTAGAGCCGGCCGGGGATCGGGAGCCCGTCGTCGCCGATGGACGTCAAGCTCTCGTCGTCGGGATTCTTGCAGAAGTGGGAGGTGTACTCCTTGCGGCCGAACGAGCCCCGATTGCCCAGGTCGACGCTAAAGAGAAGGTTGAGAGTGAAGCTGGAAGGCATGATCGGTGCTCACCGCTCCACTTTGATCACCATCCCGTGGGCGAATCCCCGCTCGAAGGAGCTCTTGTTGATGACCATCGCGTCTTCCATGTCGTAGCCCGTGTACGAGATCACGGCCACACAGGCGTTCGTGCCCAGCGGGTACTCGTCCATTCGGTACATGTTGTGCGCCTCGAGTCGCAAGAGAGGAGTTTGCGGGTTCTGCAAGCGGCCATCAGCTCTAAGGTTGGAAAGAAGAAGCGAACTCACGCCCAGATTGTACATCTTGTTGTCTGCTCGGTTCTTCCACGCGTGCACCGGAATCCCCATCGTCTGTTTGCCCATTTGGCACTGGTAGACGTTGCGGGGCGACTGATTGTGGTCGGGGAAGGGGATCAGGTTGCCCGCAAAGCTGAACAGCGCGCACGGGTGCAGCTCTTGGTGGAGCGTGACGCCCGGCTCGGCCTCGTCGGGGTCGATGATCACGGACAGGAACACCTGCTCGAAGATGCCTGCAAAACCGAGCACTGTTGACATCGAATCTACTCGAACAGAACGAACCGATGTATTCCGTCCGGTTGGCGGCCAGGTTCTTGACCGGGCGGATCATCCGGCCGAGGCACGTGTAGACGAAAAGGCCGGGGAATTGCGTGAGGAACTGCTTCGGAGACGGCGAGTAGCGAATGAGGGCGACCTCCGTGGAGAAGGGCACCTCCTTGTTGTGCGGGTCCACCTTCAGCGAGCGGAGTTGCCGTTCGATCAGCGGCGCCTTGGAGCGCGGCACGTAGCCGACGAAGATCCCGTCCACGACCACCGGGTAGAAAGCGGGGACCGGTGGGCGCGTCCTGTGCCGCCTGCTGGCTCGTCTTCACGGCCGACATCGTCATTTGATTGTGCGTGATGACGCCCAGCTTCTGCAGCAGCAGGATCAACGGCTCGTTCGAGTTCGCGTGAGTCACGATGTCGCCTGCAAGCGTTCGAATGATCGGGGCAATCAGAGCAGTTGGAACTCACAGGAAGCCGTGACGTGATTCAACAGCCCGCAAGGAGCCCCGTCTAAACGAACGTCACGTGAAGGAAGAGAGAGGAGTGGACGAACCGGGCGTGTGCACGGGGCAAATGAATCCCCAGGCTTCGGGCCGCAGCTTCCGCACGTCCGTCGTGCGCGTGGTCATGAAGAAGGCGCCGCGGTGGATGGCGCGGAAGTGGGAGACGAAGCGGAGCTGATTGATGCGCTCCGCGATGACCGCGAAGCCCTGCTCCTGCATCAGGCCGAGTCCGTTCTTCGTCGCCAGATTGCCGGTCGCCAGGAAGTACTCGAAGGCGCGAGTGATTTCCGTCGCCCCCGCGTTGTTCAGATGCTGTTGGAAGATCTTCCTGCAAGCTCCCTTCGTTTAGTCGAATGGAAGGAGCGAACGAACCCGTCGAAGTGGAAGCCGCCTCCCTTCCGCCGCTCGGCCGCCTCGATCTTCCGCTTGATCACGCCCAGGGTGGTCTCCAGGCGCTCGCGCAGCATCAGGCCGAAGATGTGGCCGGAGACGGTGGCCTCTTGGAACTGCGGGTTGTCCGGAGATTCGGGCAGGATCTCGCCCAACGCCAAGCTGATCAGCTTCTGGCTCATCAACGACAAGCAGTGGAACTTCTCCTCGTCCGACGACAGGTGGATGCACACGCAGTTGTGCAGGATGTAGCGAGCGGCCGTCTGCAAGCAACACGGCCGTTGATCGAAGAGAACCTTCCGCTCACCTCGTCCGTCTCCCAAGGGGCGACCTTCTCCTTCAACGCGACTCGGAAGCGGGCCCCGAGCAGCAGAAGGGCGGCGTTCTTGTCCTTGACGCCCTCCTCGGCCGCCGCCAGCAGCATGTTCTTGACGCAGGAGGACCAGAACGAGTCGCCCGGCCGCAGGCGGGTCATGTGCTCGAAGATCTGCGCGTCGCTCATCGTGGTCAGCGCCTTCAGGATGTACATCAGTGGCACGTAGAAGAGCTCTCGGCGGTACTGCAAACCATTGATTGGACGAGGAATGACTGGAAAGAACCCACTTGAATCGTGATGACCATCGAAGCGTTGTCCAAGTAGTGCAGGTTGACGATCGCCGCCGACACGCCGTCCCGAATGCAACGCATCCTGCAGAACCGATTGCTCACTTCTTCCAACGATCTCCACTCACATCACACTGAATTCGGTGAACATCTTGCCCTTCTCGCGAGAGGCGTTGCGGACGAGGGCGATCGGGAAGTTGCGCTTGTTGCCGACCAGCAGGCGGATCACCTTCTCGGAGCCGTTGCACACGAAGTAGCCGCCCCGCTCCAGCAGCTCCTCGCCCGCCTTCACCGAGCTCGCCCTCGCTCAGATCCGCCAAGTGGCAGTGGGAGGAGCGGAGCATGATCGGGATGTGGCCGAGGACCGTCTGGTAGGAGCCGTAGAACGTGCCGTTCATCCGCACGTCGATCGTCGCGTGCAGAGGCGCGCGGTACGTGAGGCCCCGCTGACGGCACTCCGCCGGCATGATCGGCAGTGCGTCCGTCGAGGGGACCATGCCCTGAAGACAAGAAGAATGAGGACGTGCTTCCCCTCTGCACCACTCACCCGCACGCTCTGGATGCTCGGCTTGCCCAGGTAGAGGCGCGTGTAGAAGAACTCGAGGGCGTCGCCGGAGCTCATCCGCCACTTCTCCGCCGGCACGTCGCGCATCGCCTTCTGGATGCCCTCATCGCTGAAGTAGTTGAACGACTGCACGTGGTAGCCGCTCACGTCGCACTCCATTTCTGAACTGAACGACGGAAAGGCATGAGTGTGAAAGGAAGGAGCAACAGTAGATACAAAGCGGCAGCCAACCGTTGATCGAACGACAGCATCAACAGCAAAGTAGAAATTCTGTTTATTTCCGTTCACTCTTCCAATCTTGCGAGGCGCACGTGCCCGCTGTCGAGAGCAATGGAAAGGAGACCCGTGTGTTTCGGATTGAACGCCACGCAGTTGATGTCCGACGGGAAGCGGTGGGAGTCGACGAGCGTGAGGGAGTCCGTCTGCCTGTCCAGCTCGTAGATCCTGCAATCCCTTTATTGAATTGAATGACGAACAAGAAGAATGGACGAACCAGAGCACTCGATCGCCGCCTCCAACCGCGAACACGTCCCGCACGGGGTCCCAACTGACCGAGTAGAGCGGCCACTGGGCGTCCGGCGCCTGCAGCGTCGCCACGCAAATCCAGCGAGTGTCGGCGGGAGTCGTGCCCGGGCACTTCTTCCACAACTGAACGATGGAAAGAGTAGACCTCAAAGGAAAGCCACTTGCCTTCATCCTCGAATCGCCGCCCACGGAAAGCAGGTAGTCGCCGGTCGCGTTGAAGCGCGCGTTCCAGACGGTGTCCTCGTGGGCCTCTTTGTACAGCTGATGGACGATCCAGTCCTGCCCGTCGTGCCGGTAGAAGATCAGCGAGCAGTCGTAGCCGCCGGACACCAGCACGTCCTCGTTCGGGCTCCAGCACACGAACTTCACGTCCCCGCTGTGGTTCTGCATCACGGCGTCCACTTCGGCGTCCTCGTCCTCATCGACTGCAAACTGAGCGACTCATGAACAGAACATCGGAAAGATCACTTGCATTGCCAAATGAAGACGGACTTGTCGCGGGAGGAAGTCGCCAGGTATTGGCCGGACGGCGAGAACGCGACGCATTTCACTTCGTTCTCGTGCCCGTCCAGCTTGTGTCGCTCTTCGAAGGACCCACTGCAATCACCTCCAATTGAGAAAGAAGGGTGGAAAGAACTCACTCCTCGGGCACGTAGATCAGGGCGGACGCGTCGAAGCTGGCGGTCGCCAAGTAGCCGCCGCACGGCGAGAACGAGACGCAGCGAATCGTTCGGATTTGATCGCCGGCGATCTGCGTGTAGAGGGCGAGTTTGTTCGTGTCTAAACCCAATGGAATGAATGCAAGAGAACGAAGGGCAATGGGTCGCCTACTCGGATCGAAGGTCCACACCTTGACCGTCCGGTCCTCGCCGCAAGTGGCCAGCAGCCGGCCGTCGTGCTTCCACGAGCAGCCCCACACGCGGTTGGCCGAAATGCTCGTCGAGTGGGCGACTTCGGCGAGCAGTTGGATCACCATTGCTTCCGATGTTTCGATCACGAAGCGGTAGGAAACACCCGATTTCTGTCTGCCGATCGAGACCTCAAAACTGGTGGATGGAACGAAGTTCTTCATCGATTTCCGTGTGCCCAACTCTTTTCCGTTGATCACCGAGTACAGCAAGACGGCTTTCCGTGATCGTTTCTTCTGTTCGATGGCCGCTCACGATCCCGATTGGAGCTGCCGGCAGGTGGAGACCCTTGAGGATCTCTCCTTCTTGTCCAAAGGAGTGAACAAGCGATGGAGGGAGCGATGCTGCGGGAAACATCCCCGCATGCTGGTGGATTTCGCCCTCGACTTCGTTCTCCGGAATGCCGATGAGTCCCTCAAGGTGACCGCCAACGTTCTTCCACGAGTCATCGATGCCTGCAGGCAAGTCATCCAACGAGTGGTCGAATGGAATGCTTGTTCCTTCCGTTCAGGTCGCTTGAAGTCGAGATCCCGACGGCAGAAGGCGAGCGGGTTCTGGAAGCGGTCGCCAAACTGCTCGTCAACCATGACGATCACGTTTGCACGTGTGGCGTGAAGATCCTTCGACGGCTACCTGCGAGCACACACGGCCTGGCTGCCCCGACTGCCGCCTCGGCCACTGCGAGCACGTGGACTCGATCGACGGCCTCCTGCTCGCGAATTCGAACATCCGCATTCGGCACAAGGGAAAGCTGATGGTGAGCAGAAGAAGAAGGAGATCTTTCATTCCTTTTTTCTGGTTCAGACCTCCCTCACGCAACACGTGAAGAATTGGCACCCGAACGAGGAGCAGATCGGCCAGCAGTACGCCCTCCTCTTCACGCGAGAGGACCGGAATTCGGTTCGTTCTTTCCGTTCACTTTCTCGTTCATCTTTCGTGTTTCGGGCCTTCCAATTCATCCTCAACGACCTGAACCTCGGCAGTCGCGACTTCCACCTCCGCTTTCCTGCGCGAGTCGATGGCCAAGGCGGACGACGAGGTCTTCTTTTCGGTGTTCAAACAGCGCCTTCTGCCGATGATCTTCAAGCAGCGGGACCTCTGCCAATGGTTCATGCAGCACGTGGACGAGGTGTACGGTGAGTGGAAGCGGAAGGAAGGGGGCTGATCGACTGTTCGTTCAGGCGACTTGAACCTCCTCTCCGTCCTCACGATCTGCTCGATGATCGTCGAGAAGGCGGCCTCGGCGCCCGGCTGGCGCGAGCTGATCGCCGAGCGGAAGCTCGTGGAAGCGTTGATCCACGCGGACGAGCGAGTGAGTGCAAGGGGACGGGATGAGTGATCAAAGGGGGTTCAGGTCCGACTGGCCGCCTTCCAACTCCTCTGCTCCCACTGCAAACTGACGGCCGAAGTGCGCAGCGAGGACCTCGAGTTCGTCTTCAGCTTCGTGTGTTTGAACGCCGCCCCCAACGGCCGGTCGCCCGCTCGGATTTGCTGTCGTTGCTCAAGAAGGTTCGTTTCCACTCACTTCTGTGCCTATTGTCCCGCTTGCAGTTCTTCGTTCGAATTGCCGCGTTCATCCACTCGTCCCATCGATCGAACCCCGCCGACTTGTCGTTCGCCGAGGCCGCCCGCTCGTTCCTCCTGAAGCTGCACGACTTCGCGCTCGATTGTTTGAGTTGTGGCGGGAATTTCAACCGACAGCTCTTCGCCCTCTACCTCCTCGAACTCCTGCACACGGTCCAAACTGTTCGACGGCGACTTCAAAGGTGAGCAGAAAGAAGGAAGCGAAGACATGAGCCCAATTCGTTCCAGGCCGTCCCTTCCACGAGTTCTTCGGCCTTTCGAAAGCCGCGAGAAGCCGGCGGACGTACGACGTGCTCCTCCGAATGACCGCCGACTCCTACGAGCTGTGCACGGCAGTTGCCCTCAAGCTGCTCGCCGCCGTCGACTTCCAAGTGGACGACGAGGAGCGGGCGGCGTTCGTGCGGAAGGCGGTCGAGCAGGCGGCCACCACCGAGAGCGCCGTCCAGCACACGGTGTTCACCCAAATGAAGGTGATCGCCACCAAATTCCCCGATGAGATCTCGCGTGTGCTCGAAGCGTTGAGCGCGGAGTGCGCTCGCCGAACGGCCGCCTCCTCGCTCGCCGAGATCACGAGCCGGACGCCCGTCTACGCCCTTCTGTCCGCCATCTCGGCCGTCGTCCCGCACGTGCAGTTCGAAGAGGGCGAGAAAGGAGAGCAGTTCGCTGCCTTCCTCCGCACGAACGTGGTCGAAGAGTGCTTCCGCGCGGCCAAACTGGTGGAGCCCGTCCTCCACTCGCTCTCCCCCGAAGGAATCGTGATCACCGAGGACGGGACGATCGTTTGCGACGACGGTAAGCGACAAACGAAACCCTCACCACTTCCTTCTTTCCTTCAGATCTCGACGTTCAGAAGGACGACGTGCTGGGCCAACTGATGGCCCAGAAGCTCGAATCCCAGACGCTTCTGGTTGGCTGCTGGCGAACGCTGAAGGCCGTTTCCACGATCTTCTCCGACCTCCTGGTTCAAGTGCGTTCAATTCTTCTCTTCTGTTCACTTCATTTGGATTACAGGCCCCCGACTGGTTGCTGGAAGGCGGGTGGTCGGGACTCCTGCCCCGCTTTTTCGACTACTTCTGGACTCAACTCACGACCTGCCGACATCGAGGGGCGTTCGAGATCGCTTCCGTCGGCTTCCAGGCGGTTTGCGATCGCTTCGCGAAGCTCTTCACCGCCGACCACCCGCTCAACCCGGCCGTTTGGCTGCAGCAGGCGCTCAGCGCGGCCACCGGAGGAGTCGGTGAGTTTATTCGAGAACAGAGGAGGCGGGAGGGCGGGGATCAAAAGCGGGCCTGGCCGCTGTGCGTGATCTCGTCCAGTTTCGTCTTGTTGGTCAACGCGACGCACTCCTGCGGCAGCTTCTCCTTGGCCATGTTCTGGATGGCGGGGCTGAGCTTGGTGACGAAGTCGGAGAGTTGGTAGAAGGGAGCGAAGAGGCTCTCCTGCAATCACTCGTTCCTCTCCTTCTTCTCCGAGTGCACTCACGGTGATGGGGGTGGCCGCTCCTTGGCACTGCTGGTTGAGGTCCTTCTGCACGCACGTGAAGTAGCACTGGAAGCCGCTGCAGACTCCGCCCAGCTGGCCGATCATCCCGAGCGTGTTGAAACCCTGCTGGACGGTGGGGTCCTGCGTGTAGTCGGCGAGGTTCTTCACGAAGCTGCACTGCTTGTCGCAATCTGCAAGCAACCGGCGGTCAGCCTTCTCGTCGTCCACTCACTCTGGGAGATGGAGTCCAGTTGGGGCTTGATGCAGGACTCCTTGTCCTTCAGCTGCTGCTGGATGTCCGGCGAGCACAGCTTCTCGACCCAGCTGGTGGTCGCAAGGGCGGTGATCGGCTGCAGCTTGGGGCAGAAGCGTTGCTTCTCGCACAAGGTGAACGAGTTGTACGCACTGGAAGGCGGCTGTTTGGGAGAGCGGGTGGGGGAACTCACGTGCAAATTCCTTGGATGTTGTCATAGACGTTGACGAGGCCGAGGGTCTTCTGGATGGCCGACTTCAGGTCGTCCGAGCACTGTAAACAACCGAGTTAGAAGAGAGGAGTGAACGGGCGCTCACCTTCTGGTTGCACATGTCGATGAGGAGCGCCTTGAAGACGGCGGCCAGGTCCACTCGCTGCGCGTCGGGGTTCGGCGAGTTCTGCCCGTGGGCGACGAAGACGAGGGCGGCGAGGGCCGCGAAGCCAATGATCAGCGGCAGCTTCATGATCGGCGGCTACGGTGCAATTCGATCGGCGGGATGGCGGACGCCCGCGGGCTGCCCGTTTAAATCGAACCGACGGGCGGCCGATCGGGGCGGGCGGTCGATTAATCGCGAACGGCGTGAATCGAGTCCGCGGCCCACGTTCCCCTGATTCAGGACCATTTGGGCGATCAAAAAGTGAACTTTCGGAAGGTTCGAAAGTCACGAACACTCGACTCGATTTCACAAGAGGACGTCAGAAAGAACAAACATGGGGTAATGAGATCATCCAATCACTCAGTCCTTTCTTTCAGACGTCCATCGGTTGTGCTCGACTCGCCGTAGTGCCGGCCTGCCTCATCTAATCGTCTCGATCCTCCGCAGCTACCAGCCGCCGTTCAACCGCCGCTACGACGGGAACCTCCACTTGGATGCGACCATCGCTCGTCTGTCCGACTGCCGCCGGTTGGAAGTCACTTTCGAGTGAGTAGGAGTGATGGAAGGAGTTCATTTGTGTTGCCCGCAGAGTCCACTCGGTCAACATCCTTCGGGTTCTGCTCCAATCGACCGTCTTCCGCAACCAAATTCCCAAACACTTGGAGCCCGTCCTGCTGTTGGCCTTCGAGGGCCTCCGCGCGGACAACTGGGCGGTGCGGAACGCCCACGCCCAGCTCTTCTCTTCGATCGTCCACCGCATCTTCGGGACGGAGAACTTCAATCGAGTCGGTCGGGGCTGCTCGCTGTCCGAGTTCATGAGCAAGTGAGTCCTCTTCCTCGCGTCTTCCATTCATTCCTTCCATTGTTGCAGCTTCCCGAATGCCTACCTCCTGATGGTGCGAATCCTGAAGACGGCGGACGTCCTGCACGGGGGCGGCGAGTTTGAAGTGCACCCGGTGCTCGTCCTCCTCTTCCACCTGCGCCCGACTCCGCTCGACGAACACTCGCTGGAGTTGCTCGAACACGTCCATCGAATCGCCCTCACTTCTTCGCGGCACCTCGTCCGTCAGGCGGCCGTCCAAGCGATCAGCGCTCTGACGGACGTCGACTCGCTGCTCGCCGTCTTCGAAGCGAAGTACGTGGACCTCCTGCAAATGAGCATTCGACTGCCGTTCAACGCGCTCTCCGCTCTCTTCCAAGTGCTCGGCCTCGTCCTCCAGAAAGCGAACGGGGAGCAAGCGGCCGGCTTGCTTACGGCTTTCGAGCGGACGTTCTTGGCGGACGACTTCGATCTTCTCCAGCTGTGAGTTCCCTCCTGTTCGATCAGTTTTCAACTGTCGCTTTAGACCCGACTTCGTGCTCGTCGTTGTCTTCAAAGAAGTCGTTTCGGTCGCTCTCGATCGCCAACTGCCGCTCGATTTCGCCCGCCTGGCGGCCAAACTGGACGGCCGGCTGGAGGGCGACGACCGGCGGGCGTCTCGCGTTCTGTTTCTTGAGCTGTGCGGCCGGCAGGCGGTCGAGAACGCGCGAATGGACGTCGGAATGTGCGCGAAGATCATCGAGCAGGGCGGCGTGGTCGAAGCGGGCGCTCTGAAGAACGCGTTGAAGGAGGCCGTCGATCGGCGGGATGTTCTGCGAGCCCAGAAGGTTTGTTTCCTCTTGTTTCGATAGTTGAATGGCTGCTTGTTAAGTTGATCGCTCTGCTGGCCGCCCAAGGCGACGTTCCGCTCGCTTCTCTTCTGGATTCCGACTGCTCGTGGCTCAAAGAGTGGGTGCTTTCGAGTGGATTGTGCTGCTTTCAATCGTTTTTGATTGCAGTTCTTCTTTTGCCGTCTACCTTCTGGAATCGCAAGTGAAATGCTCGTCCGAGTACCGCTTGACCGAAGACGAATGGCGGGTGCTGAACGAGTGCGAGGAGTCCCTCCACGCCCTCCGGATCCTCTCGCTTCTGCTCGATGGTCGGGCGGATCAACGAGAGGAAGTGGAACTGCGGATCGCCGTCTTCCTGCAGAGCGAATCGGATGACGAGCGGGAAGAAGTGAGCACTTGGATTGGAAGCTTGGATGCAATCTCGCGTGTTTTCTTCAGGCCGCCCGCCTGCTTTCTGCCCGCCTCCTGCCCGTCCAGCTTCCCCTCCACTGGGGCGTGTGCTGGCCGTTGGCCGTCGAGCGGTGGAGCGGCTTGCTGGAGCGCGTGGAGGAAGTGAACGGCCGAGAGCTCGTCGAGTCCTCGTCGCCCGACTGCGGGCCGGGCAGCGTGTTCGAGCCCTGCGAAAAGAACCCCATCGCCGAGTTCTTCTGCCTGCCCCAAGAAGGCGGCCGTCCACTTCCTCGTCCAACGACTGGAGGACACGACCGCTGCCGAATGATGTTGATTGCATTCGTTTGTTTTTGTTCTGTGTTGTTATCGTAATTAATTGAGCACGGATTTTTGAGGCATTCGGGTGGTTGTTGCAAGTTCGTCGCTCAGACTCGTTTCTTGTGGCCCCAATCGAGATCTCCTCGTCTTTCTGTCATGCAAGAGAGCGTAGAGCGTTTGACGACACACGAACAAACAAACGCAAACAAACTGCAGCAAAAAGAAGCAAACCGGTAACTCCAAACGAAAGGCAGGATTTCCTCCAAACTCGCATCAATTTCCGCCTAATCGAATCGGAGCTCACCGCCGGCCGCTCATCCGCTTTCGGCTCGCGAGACGCCGGCGGGAAGAAGCGGGCCGAATGCGGCCACTCGACCGAAAGAGCGTCCTTTCTTCCGCCTTCTCCCGCTTGTGGTCAACAGTTGGGGGCTCCGCAAACAAAGACGAGACGAACGAACGCCCCGTCGACTCACTTTCCCGCGACCTCCGAAAAAACCAACAAAAGTGGACGGGCGGGCGGCGGGCGGCGAAAGGCGAAGGCGGACGGGGCGGCGGCGAGAATGCGCGGAGATCAACGCTCTCGTGAATCGCGCTCGCTTGAACATAACGGCGCGAGCGGGTCGTTTGCTCGCCGTTTGTACGCGATGCCGCGCTTCTCCTCCACTCGCCGCTCGTCCTCCCGCCGCCCGCTCACACGTGTCCGCGATCTGTCCGCGTTGGCATCTCGGCTCCGCGTTGCACGTGACGCGATGAGGGCGAGGAATTTGCGCAGTTGTCCCGCTCGTTCTGCTTTTCGCACTTGTTTTTCACCCCGACCGTCGAAGCGGTTTCGCAACGGACGAGAAAAGAGAGGAGAGGGGCGGCGGTCGTTTGGTCGCGCGTCGGAGTCCGCTTTGGACGAGACGGAAGCCTCCTTTCGGTTACAGGCCCCGTGAACGCGCGTCCTTCGATCGCAAGGTTCGATTTCTTGTTGCGATACGCGGAGGAAAGGAGCGGAAGGTGCGGCATCCGAACGGGCGTCAAGCTCGCCGCTTGTTTGATCACTGCGCCGCCGCCGCTCGCCGTTCACGCGCTCGCTCGTGTTCTGCGGGTGTTCGGCGACCATTTTTTCGCCGCCTTGCCGCCCGCCCGCCCGCCTGTTCGCAGTCCGGTTTTCGCTCTTGCAATTATGCTAATTTCTCCGCGTTACGCGCCATTCCGTCTTCCGAATTGCGCGTTGCGGAGCGGGAAAGCGATTGCGCGCGCACGGCGAAGAAACCGCCTGTTTGCGAACGATCCGGCGGATCATCTGCCCGTCTTCCGTCCTCTCTTCGCCTAGAAATCCGCTTACCGGACGGCACATCCCCGGTGGCTGCGTCTTGAAGCGAAGGGGCGAAGGCGGGCGGCGCAAATCGTCGCTTGGCTTCTCTTCCCGCCGTCCGCCGCCGCCGCACGCGTTGACTGTGCGAACAGGAACGTTGATAAGTCCGCTCGGCGTGTACATTCCACTCGCCTCTAATCGGCCGCCCTTCCGCCGCCGCCGCTCGCGATTCATGCCTGCCGGCCGGCCGGCCGCCGTTTCGAGTCGATTCGTGAACTTTTCGCGTTTCAGCCGCCCAAAATGACGGACCTCGTGCACACGAACGGCGACTTCGCGCACGCAAACGGCAAGAACGGCGCCTTTGACTCGAAGCCGCTGCTCGAGCTCTACGTGAAGGTGAGCCCGCCGACCGCCCGCCAACCCCCTCATTTCCTCCGAATTGCAGGCTTCGGGAATCGACAGCCGCCGCATCGGCGCGGACCTCTTCTGCGCCGAGTTCTGGATGGAACTCTACGCGCTGTTCGAGTGCGGCGTCGTACGCGTCGAGGTGAAGACCGTGAACGTCAACTCGGAAGCGTACAAGAAGTCCTTCCTCGGGGCCCAGCCGCCGATCCTCGTCGAGCCCGGAAAGTGAGTCCGCTGTCCCACCTTCCCTTTCATGCTCTCGTGCTGCAGGAACATGACGTACACGGACAACAGGGAGATCGAGTCGCGGATCTTCCACTTGGCCAAGGAGTTCAACGTACCGCTGTTCGAGAAGGACCCGCAAGTCGACAAAAACATCCAGAACTTGTATCGGGTTCGTTTTCCTGTCATTCAGTCTGCTCATCTCTTCCTCCGTTCAGAACTTCAAGATCTTCCTGCAAGCGAAGGCGGACTTCGACAAGCAGCAGCGCAAGGTTACGCCCATCGAGCAGACGCCGCCGCAGGTGGTCGCCACGTACAACCGCGTGGTGGAGCAGCTGGCCGGCATCGACGAGATGCTGCGGCAGCGGAAGTCGCGCTATCTGTCCGGCGACTCGATGACCGAGTACGACTGCGAGCTGATGCCCCGCCTGCACCACATGCGGGTGGTCGGCGAGCACATCCTCGGCTTCGAGATCCCGCACTCGCTCGTCCACCTGTGGTCGTACATCCTGACCGCCTACCGCACGGCCGCCTTCCTGGAGTCCTGCCCGGCCGATCAGGACATCGTCTTCCACTACAAGGAGCAGCTGCGGATCGTGACCAGCCAGCGGGAGACGCTCCTCCAACCCACCAAAACGCACGGAGTGCCCGCCGACGTCATGCAGAACATCCGCAAGCTCAATCTCCAGTGAGCCGTCCGTCCTACGATTGTTTCGTTGTTCCCGCCGTCCGCATGCCATCCGCCCTTTGGTCTGCTCGTCGTCCCGCACTCCCCCCCTGCTCCCATCTGAGTATTCTTTTGTTTGGCCCACATTCCTCCTTGTTTCGCCCCGAATTCCTCCGCTCTCTTCCCATCGCGTGGTTCGGATCCGCCCGAATCACTCCGGATTTCTAATTTGTCGTCGTTTCTCACGTTTCTTATGGGCCGCCGCCTAATAAAAAAGAAGTCTCCATTTATTGCGAGCATTCAACGAGAACAACAAGCGGGCGTTCAATCCTCGTCGTCCGAGTCCAAGGCGGCTCGTCGCCGATCGAACTGAAAGAAGGGGGAATGAGAGGGGTTGAAAGAGAAGGGAAGGGGAACCTTGACGGTCGTCGTCTTCTGCTGCTGGGCGGAAACCTTCTCGAGCAGGCCACGGAGCGCAGCATCGTCGAGCTTTTCGGCGATTTGCCCCGTGCGCGCCATCTGAATGACGAGATTCTCGACGGCACGAGCCTGGGCCGGTCGGACGGCAGCGAGGTTGCTCAAACGACCGAGCGCCTGCTGATCGAGGACCTGCAAACAAACGAGCATGTAAGAGAATCTGCACAATGGGAGGAAGCTCGCCTGTTTGAGGATGTTGGTTTTCATCAGCTCCTGCTGCTCGGCCGCCTGTTTCTGTTGCTCGGCGTCCGCTCGGCTGCCGCCTTGATTCGCCTGAAATCCGTTGACTTCTCTTGCGGTCGACGATCTCTCGCGTACCTGCATTTGGGACATGCGTTGTGCGCGAAGCTTGGCCATTTCGTGGTCGTCCATCGTGAGCTGCTTGGAGGTGTAAAGGGCGGGAGTAAACACGAGGAAGAGGCGATCAATCAGCTGCAGCTGGAGGAGCGGCAGGCGGGCGGGCGGAAAAGAAAGCGGAGAGCAGAGAACGCATTCGCTGCGAGAGCGTCCGGCGGAGGGTCCGACCGAAAGCGGAGCGTTCGGACCGCAGCGGCCGCTTTCCGCCGACTGTCGATCATTCGATTTGTTTGTCGTTCCACGCCGCCGTCCTCCCGTCCGTCTTCCTTCCGAATTAAAATGAGCGTGGTGAGTAACCGTCGTTTTCCGTTGATTTCCTTGGTTTCTCTCGTTGCAGACGTTCGAGCAAGCCGTTGAGAAAGGTAGGCAATGCTACAATCAGATTAAATGTGAACTTTCTATTTTAGTGAAGACGCTCAAGCAATCGCCGAGCAACGACGAGCTTCTGGAGCTGTACGCGCTCTACAAGCAGGCGACGGTCGGCGACGTGAACACCGACCGGCCGGGCATGTTCGATTTGAAGGGAAAAGTTGAGTGCGCAATGGGGAAGAGCGGCTTTAATCCTTTCTGATTACAACCAAATGGGACGCGTGGAGTGGAAAAAAAGGTATGAACTCCACAATCTCCTTTGTGCTCATTCCCCGTTCTTTCAGGCATGCGCCAGGAGGACGCGAAGAAGGCGTACAGTGAGCACTCGATCGAACATCGCACATTAACGACTCTTCTGCTTCTAGTTGCCAAGTACGAGGAGCTCGCCGCCCGCATCGGACTCCAGTAGACGACAGAAGTGTGCCCTTGGTCGTCTCATATCCCTGCTTGCCTTCTGCCTGTGGTTCTTCTGTTGGATTCGCTGTGAAGTTCGAATAAAGCGATTGTGTTCACGAGTTAATTGGGAAGAAAGGAAGAACTTTCTGTCGGGCAGACGAGTCAGCAGTCGAGTGCCCAAATTCAATCAAGACGGCCGGCGTACGTGTGCGTTTGATTGGCGGAAATCGAATTTCCGTTCCGTGCGACGAGTTCGCGTGTTTGCCGTCCTCCACGGGCAATTACAGTGAATGGGGGCGGTGGACAGAAGAAAGGAGAACGATGATGCCCAGCAGGCAGAAATGAGTCTCGAATTTCGCAAAATTCGGCCATAAAACGGGCCCTTGTGGGGATTTACGGACCGCAGCGAGCGGTGGGGTTTCTTTCGGGCAGCAGTCGCTCATCTCCCGCATGTTTGTTCGTTCGTTCTATCAGCTTGTCACGTTCCTGCCGAAGGATCGACCATTAATGATTAATTGGACAGTCAGAAGACAACAAGCGGCTATGAAGACCGAAAGTCATTAGTCCGAGGAACAACGCGTGAGGGAGGGAGTGCGTTGCAAGACGACGGCCGACGATAAACGATCGAAATCTTGACCGATGGCTGCGGGCGTACCCGACGGTCGGCCCTCTTCTTTCTCATTCCACTCGTCTTCCCGTCGGCATTTCCTGCCCACTTGTCTCTTCGGCGGGCGGCGGCCCAAAAAGCGCCCTTTTTCTTCGTTGGCCGTCGCCCGTCCGGCCCATGCAAGGAATATTCGTCGGCGGTCCACGAACAAGACGGACGAGCAGCGCGCAGAAGAAGAAAGGGGGACGGAGGGAGGAAGAGGAGAAGGCAGGAACTGCATGATGGCGGGGCTTTTTGCAGGCCGAAAGCGTTTGAGACGCGCGTTTTAACCTCGACGCGCATCGGTTTTCCAGAAGCGATTCGTGGAGCCGAGGAGGTTGTTTTGGCCTTGCGGAGTTCATTTCTTTTTATCGTCGAACGCGTCATTGACGGCCGAAACGAAGAGCGGCGGCTTCGGCGAGACGATCGCGACTTCTCGCCGTCCCCAGTGCGTGTTTCGTTCGGTCACGAATTTCCGGCCGAAATGAGAAGAAAGAAGCCGGCCGGCTCGTCATTTCGAACTGGGCGAAGGTGGAAATTCGTGCTGCTCCCACGGCCGGTTTCCTTTTCGGTCCCGCGGGACACGCGATTTGTGGTCGTTGTGATCTGCGGGCCGGCCTCGTCATCCGCCCACCCACTCACTTTACGATTGGGCAAATTGGGCGGGAATCCCGCCCAACCGACGGCCTTTCGGGAACGTCGCCCTCCGTTCGTGCACCTCCGAATAAACCCCGAGTATTGCGAACCGGCGGGCCGCCCGCCGAAGAGAATTCCATTTCATCTCGGTTTAACTTTCGTTTCGCGTCGGCCGCACTGTTGCGAGTTTCCCAATTTTCCGATGGCCAAACGGCGACCGCCCGCTCGGATCTTCTTTTCGGTCTGGCCGGGAATTAGACGCGTCTTCGTCCTGGGAGGTCGAACGACGAGCCGTCCACTCACTTCCTCCTTCCTTCCGGTCGTCCTCCCCTGCTGCTGCTGGTCTTTAATCCTCCACGGGTGTGCTCATTCCTCTAATGAACGAACTTGATCGCGTTCTTTAGTGTTCGGACGAGCGCGTAGGGTTTCTGCAGCCCCAATCCGCGCTACAATCCTGCACGGGCTTCGACAATGGGCGGCGGACAACGGGGCGCGTGTGTGGTCGGCGGGCGGGGGATCGCGGCGGCGGCGGAAGGAGCGGACTATTGGATTCGGAACCAAAAGGCGGAACTCCAAACGCGACTCGCCTACAAACCGCCTCCAATTGGCGATTCTTGGCACGTCGTCCGTCTTCCCGCCCGCCTCTAATGCCCGCCTTGGACAGGCACACCGACCGCCCGGCTGCTCGGCCGCCCCACCGCCCGGCCGCTCGCTCGAATTCGTTGTTTCGCCACCGGCGAACTTAGTTCGTCTAATCTAATTCCCGCCCAACACTTCGGCCTCTTCGCCGCCCCTCCACCGCATCAAACGGTTCCATCGGAGGGCAGAAGGCGGCCGGGCGGGCGGGTATTCTTCGGTTATTAACCAATTGCGGGTTCTTGGGGCTCTTCTTCGAGGAATTCGCCCCCGTCCGTGCCCGAAGAAGATGGAGGGAATTGGCGTCGAGCGGTCAGCAATCTCGTGGGAATTCGCGGCGACCCGACGGCTCGAAACGCGCGACTTCTCGAACGTGCCGCGATTATTTTCGAACGCACAACTTTTGACTCGCTCCTCTCGTTCGTCCGTTGCACTCGTGTTCGTTCCGGCCGGCCGCTCCAATCGCGTGTTTGCGGTCGGAATCGACGGCCACAAATCGCAATTCCTCCGTCCGTCTTGCATATTTATGGGCCCGTAAGCTTCAATTTCCGACGCCTCTTCTTCTCCGCCTTCGTTTGCTTTCTGTTCGTCTTTTCGCTCGAATCGTCCCTTCCGGGGGGGGAATTAATTTGCTTAAAACGCCCGTTCTGCCCGCTCCTCTCTGCTTTCAAGTACGAAGTTTGTCGTGAGAGCGAGACGGAATTCCCGGCGTGGTTCTTAACTTGAAGCGAACCGAACGAAAGAAAGCTTCTTGAGGTGCCCGATGACGCCGAGCGCCGCTCATCGACCGACGAGGGCCGCCGGAAAGTTCGTCGCTCTCTAGGTGGTGCGGGAATGTCGCTGCTATGCGTGACGAGTAAGTGGCTTCCGCCCATTCCTTCTGCCCACTGATCACCCATTCATGCCCCCCGATTTCAGTCAAACGGGCCCAACTGCAGGGAGCGGACGGTGAGTCTTACGGTCGCCTGCCTCCGCATTGTTTCGGGATTTGCTCACGCTCCGGCGGTTGTTGCGGGCCGTGGGCAGGAAGCAAAAAGCAGCCGAGGGGCCGAGATTCGAACAAATCAAATGAAACGAACGAATTGCAGAAGAATTCCACACGTACATCGTGGTGAAGCTCATGAACGTGAAGTCGACGACCATCGCCGTCCGAGGCGCCAATCCCAGCTGGGAGGAGCAGGAGTTCATCTTCGAGACCAACCGCCTCGACCAGGGCCTCATCCTCGAGCTGTGGAACAAGGGCGTGCTCTGGGACAAGCTGCTCGGCGTCCACTTCCTGCCGCTCCACCAGGTGCAGTACGCGGTGGGGCCGGGGCGCTGGCCGCTGGGTCCAAGTGGATCAGGAGATCGAGACGCGCAACGGGCAGACCGTGGGCACGTGCAAGCCCACCGACCACTCGCTGCTCGTGGACGTGCGCTTCGAACTGCCGTTCGGTGAGTGCGCGCTCGTTGCCCTCCATTCGAATCTGCACGGCGAATCCCCGCCCCGCCGTCCGACCGCTCGCTTATCGCCCATCGGCCGCACTCCGTTCTTCCGAGATGCGCGAACGATAAAACGCGAAATTCGAGACCTGCCGGCCGCATCGACGTCTCTTTTCGCATAAAACCGCCGGAATTGGCCCGGCCGTCCACGTGCTCGCTCGTAATTGTTGGTGCGGGTGGGAGAAATCTTGCTTCGAGACGCGTGCGGGACAACGCCGTTGAGCAATTTGGCCAATTCAATCGTCCCGTTTGGCGCCTCTTCGCTCGCCTTCCCGCCTGTTTCACGTTGAATTCGTTGTGGCAAGTGGTCCAGCGGCCTCTCCACGGCCCTTCTTTCCGGACAAACGTTTTGAAGTCGTAACCAATTTTGCTCCGCCCTTCTTCTAATTCGTTTCTTCATTCCCGAGCACCGGCCGGCGCGCCTCGACGCTCGCGGTCGTGACACGCGGAATGTGCGTGGAGGAATTGACCAATTAGGGAGGAAACGATCTTCTTTTCTCCTCGTCCCCCCCTCCCGCCCGCCCGCCCGTTTGTTGACGCATGGCGGACAAAAAGGGAAGAACACCGCGATGTTTACGCGGCGGGCTTTTTGCCGTGAATCTCGGCGAGACGAAACGTTTTCGACGCAATACGCGGCCCGTCCAAACGGCCGTCGTTTCTCCTTTTTGCGGCGCTGGAACAAACGGCGTCGTCTTGGGAAATGCCCTTCTGGCCGCCGCCCTCCGCCGCCGCCTCCCCGCGCCCGCCGGCCTGCAATTGACGCCCGTTCGATCGTGCCGCCAATCCACTCCCCGGCTGCTTCTTTTGTCTCACATCTCGCTTGCAGAAGTGCAACAGTCGGCGGACGCTGAGGAGGTCCAGGCGCGCCTCCAGTCGCTCAACCGCTTCATCGAGGAGTCGGCCGACCAGCAACACGTCCAGCGGGTGCCCTTCAATCATTGTGAGTGGGCCGCAATTTGGGCGTCCATCCGCCTAATTGGCCGCCTCCTCGGCCGCCAATTAAACGGATTGTTCGTTGCAGCGGGCGTCTCCGAAGACTCCGACTACACGTCCGATTTGTCCTTCCCCATCCACCAGCAGCAGCAGCAAGCGAATCACCAGTGGAACGGGCAGCTCCGCCACGCGCACGCCCCCGAATCGGCCCCCAACCACTCGGGGGGCGTCGATTTCGGGCAGCCGGTCGAAGACGGGCGTCTTTTGAGTCCCGCGTTCACCTCCTACGGCGACGTTTTCCACCCGACTGCCCTCGTTTACGACGATTCGGTAAGCGGGCCTTGTCACGACCGTTCTCTCGGTGTTCCTCGGGGGCTTCGGCCCGGACCGCTCCGTTTTGCAGTTTGATTTTTGAGTCCCGAAAGACACTTCCGCCTTCCACTTTCTTCGCTTTTCTTTGTTGGACTTAGGGGGCTGCTTTCTGCTTATCCTTGCTGCTGTTTCTTTCTTCAAGCCGGGTGTTGCAGCACGAGTACCCGCAAGAAACGTACGGAAACTTCGAAGAAGCGGCCGCCCCCTTCGACGAATCGCCGCACGGGCTGCGGCGGCTCTACGACCCGACGCTGCTGGATCAGCAGCTAGCCGACGGCCCCGACGGGACTTACAATGCGTTCAACATGCAACGGCCGGACTTCGAGCGCGATCACGAGCCCTCGACGTCCGCCTACGATCCGCACGAAGGTTATAGTGGACGGGGAGGAGTGCGGAGAAGATCGTGAGTGTCCACTCTGCTCGATGGAATCGAACCGCCGCTTGCAGCCGCCTACCACCCGAGTTCTTCGATGGAGCGCGGCAACTCGGGCGACGGCTACGCGGCCACCGGCGACTCCTGCGACGACTCGCCCTACCGACCGCATGCCGACGATCGCGAGCAGACGCCCGACTACGGGCAGGGCCGCGGGAGCAGCGGGGCCGACTACCGAGCCGAAGGACGAAGAGGAGGCCGTGGACGAGTACTCGCAGTACGAAGATCGGTACCAAGACGAGCGGGCGGGCGGCAGCGGGATCAACTACGTCTCGCCGCCCGTCTACTCGGACGAGTACGACGTAGAGATGGACGAGTTCGGGGGTTCGGCCAACGGGCGGGAACTCACGCCCCAGCCGGCCGTGATCACCTCGCCCTCAAATGTTGCTTTCAAACGGTGGGTGCAATCATTTCTGTCGTTCATTACGTCTTCTTTCTGCAGGGTTTACGACAGCGGGTCCGAGGGTCTTTCGGCGGACGAGTTCGGTCGCTCCTTCTCTCAGTTTCGACCTCCGCGCGCCTTGGAGAGTGCGGCGAGTTCCGCCGGGACGGCCGTTGCCTCGATCGTCGACCCGGTGGAGGCGGAGCAGTACGCCGCGCAACTCGCAGCGGCCGGCCGGCGGTACGACAGCCACCCGGAGGACGCGCGAGCGGACGTTCAGCGAGGGCGAGGCGATCGTCGAGTCGAACGGCGCGTGGACGGGCGACGTTTACGACGAGCAGCCGCAGGAGTACGAAGGTTTACGACTACGACGATCAGACGTTCGTTTCTCACCAACAATCCATCAACCGTCCCTCTTGTTCAGTGCCAATCAACAAGAAGATCCGCTTTCGTACAACTCGCGGCCTTTCGCCGACCGCCGCTCTCTCACAAACGACCACTCGCGTTCGCCTCACCAACCGAACGGCACGCTGCCCAACGGCTACGCGCACGGTGCACTCCAGCACGAGCACAACTCCACGCACTACAACGACGCTCTCGCCCTGCAAAGTGCCTACGACGAGCGGGAGGAAGTGGAAGAGGAGCCGGAGCACGTGCCTCCGATCGAACGACACACGACCGAGCGTCCAGTTCGCTCCCGAACGCGTGGTCTACGATCAGGACACGACCGTCGAGGCGCGCGCGGAGCCCGTGGAGTTGGCGCCCTCCGAGCAGACCCAAGACGCCCCCAACGGCCCCACTCGACGGGACTACCGGCCTGCTCTGGCGGAACGCGTACCGAGCGGCCTGCACGCAGTGCGGCATCCGGGTTCGTCCAATTTGCACGCGGAAATCCGATCGGCTGCAAGATGCACGACTGCAAAGGAGAACACGACAAAAAAGGCGCCCGCCGAGGACGCGGGAGAACGTTTGGCTTTTGGCCCCGCGTCCTCTTGGCACTTCAAATTGGCCGCCGAGAGGGCCGCTCTGTTGATTGAGTTAAACAGGCAACAAGCGCCTCTCGGAAGCCGCCCGCCTGCGGCCGCCGTCTCTCGCAGGAAGGAAGCGGTGACTTTCGAAGAAGACGGCCGGCCCGCGCACCGCCGTCCACTCACTAATTTTGATGTCGCCCTCTCGCGTGACGTTCATTTCTTTTTGTTGTTTTGCACTGGGGGAATTCGCGGGCGGGCGCGAGGGGATTGGAGTGTCGACGAAAGCCGCCATTTGTCTTCCAGCTGCTCGCTTGTGTGATCAACGGAGAAGAAGCGAATTTGGATTTCCGCTTGGCCGCCCCTTCGTTCGCTGGGGCCTTGCATGCCCAATTCGAATTTGTCGTTATGAAATTGAGCGTGTGGATTCGCCCCGGACGACCGCCGACCTCGCCGCCCGCCCGCCGGCCGGCTGCAGGGGCAACATTCCGCCGGGCGTGCGAAGGGCCGAATCGTTTCGTTCTTGACATCAGCGGCAGGAAGCGGGCCCGAGATGAACGAGTTGAACGCGGCATTTGGAGCTTCCGGTCTCCTTTTGGCGCCCCTTCCTGCACCTTCCGATCCCTTTCGGGGCCAAAGACCGCCCTTTCGTCATGCGAATAATCGAATTCGCGGCCTGTAACTCACTTCGCTCGAATGGGAATCGAGCGCCGGAGAAGCGCAGGTGATTTGTTGCTCTCCGTAGCAACGAGGCCGGCCTAATGCCCAAATGCGCCTTCCAGCGGGCGCCGTTTGGTTCTCGGCCGCTCGTGCGGGTCTTCCGGCGGCCGCCGGTTGAAATTACAGCAATGCAGGACAGGGCAAGGACTCGCCATCGTTTATGCCGCCGCCGGCAAAACAATTCAAGCCGCCGTTGTTCTGAATGACAGGCCGCGATTTCGGCCGCCCCCCCCCCGCAAATTGCCGCCTTCGAGCGGCGGCGGCCCGAGAAATTAGCCGCTTCTCGATTTCGACCGTTTCGCTCGCCGTCGAGTAGCGCGCGATTTCTACTGGATGCCCCGCCGCCCAATTGTTTTGGGTTGTCGTGGGAAAGTGCCGCCGGCGTCCGGGCGCCCAATTTGCTCCCGCTTTCGTTCCCCGCGCTCTCGTGACGTGATTGGCGGCCGGGCGGTCGGAAGTCCGAACGAAACGCGGCTCGTTTAGAAGGCGGCTGAAGCAGGTGGTCGGGTGTTCGCTGGACATGCGCAACGGCGCCCTTGAGGGCTGAAGTCGGTCATCACGATAAGTTTGAGCACCACTCCGCTGTTGGCGGCCGCGTCGACGGGGCGGCGGCGGTCGGGGAGGCGGGAGTCGTGCATAATCAATGAGGCCGTCCCGCTCGCCGCGATCCTCCCGACGAGCTGCGGCGATCCCGAGGCGCCCGCCCGATCGCCGCGCCGCCAACTCCCGCCGCCGCTCCCGCCCGCCGGCTCGCTCGCGGTCGCGCCGAAGACGCCGCCGAAGTCGCCGCGATCGCCGCGCTCCTCGTTCTCTCCGGGCGCCACCGTCGCGCTCCAGGCCATCGGAAATGCGCTGGAGTCGGCCCGCATCCCGCTGCCCTACCGCTTCGGATCGTCGAAGGAGAAAGACGCCGCCGCCCGCCCCGCCCGTCACGACGACCATCTACTCGTCCACCCAGGAGCTCGACGCCTTTCCACTCGCTCCAGAACGGCCACAGCCAGCGAGGGAGCTGCGATCTGCGCGAGGTGACTCTCCACCCGGTGGTCGTCATCTACGATCCGAAGACCAACGCTTTCCGCACGGTGGACGCGCCGAACGATCCGAACGGTCCGCCGTTCCGCTATCCTCGTTTGTAGCCGCTTGTGTTTAGCCTCCCCGCTTCCACGCACTCCGTCGGCAGAGAATGCGCGGGCCAACGCCCTGCTCGCGTTCTCCCGCTCCTTCAAGAAGATCCAACGGGCGCGGACGATGACGAACCACGGCCGGCGGAAGCGCAGGAGGAAGCGGCGGAAGAAACTCCGGCGATCACGAAGCGCCCCGCGCGAACGGACGGCCACTCCCAGCGAGTTGTTGTGGTCCTTCCTCTACGACGTCGATCTCCACCACCCGTCGGCCGCCGACTTCGACCCGCCGTCGCCCGCCGGCTTGCTGCTTTCGGTGCCCGAACGGAAGCGATCCGCCTCCCTCACGCCGCTCACCAAGCAGCAGCGAAAACACCAGCCAGCGCCCGACTTGCAGCCGCTGGGCGCTCCCTCGAAATCCCCGAAAAGATTCGCTTGCACGCGGTTTACAGACAGCAGGTGCGAAGAAGCAGCCGATCGGATTGAAACGAAGCAGAAGAAAGCTGGGCGGGGGTCACTCACGATCGTCCTTTCAGAGCTCCCTGCTCGACGATGAGCGGGCGGCCGCCGGGGCCGAGGGCTCCGCCTTCTACCGCTCCATCGACGTGAAGCCGAACATGAACCTCGCGATGACCAAGAAGACGGTCAGCGAACTGGTGAGTGCTTTCGGCAACGAGCGCGACCTTCCGTTGATTTCTGTCCAAAAGCGCTTTCCGGCCACCATCTTTCTTTCGGTGTGGGTTCAATCTTTCGAGCAAAAGCGAGAGAGCGCCTTCTAAAGGCGGCGATTTCCGTCTGTCCACTCGCACTCGCGGGAGTGATCGCTTTCGGTCACTCCCGCACTGTCCACCTCTTTCCAACAACTCGACTAACCCGCTCGACTTTTAGGTGCTTGAGGTAAGCGGGAAACGCACCGTAATTTTCAATAGTTTCCCTTCACTTTTCCGTTTTCCGCACGTTTCCCCCAACCGCTCACTTCTGCACCACCCCCCACGCACGCCCTCCCCCCACCGTCTTTCAATCAATCCCCGCACTCACTCACGGCGAACAGCGTCATGTCCCCAAATGCACTTTCTTTCACGATCGCGTGTTCGCCGCAATTCTCCGCCATTCCAGACGATGGCCAACAAACGGGTACAGCCGGCTTTGACGGCGGCCGCACGCACCACCTTCACCCAAGAGGACCTGGTTCGTGGCCGATGGACGGGGCATTCGATCGATGTTTGTGTTTGCAGAAGATCCTCGTCTACCGGAAGGTCCTCCAAGCACTCGTGTAAGCGATCTCTTCTTCTCTTCAAGCGCTCATTCTTCCTTGCTTTCAGCTACCCGATCAGTGCCACCACTCCGCACAAGTTCCAAATCACGACCTTTCAAACGCCCGGTGAGCTTCAAGAAGGAGGAGCTGCATGGACAGAAATCTTTGCAGCTTGGTGTTGCGAGTGCAGCTCGCTTCTTTGGGGCATCAGTCGGCAGGGTGCGTTCATTTGCTCTTGCTTTCTTCATTCATTTCCTCCTTGCAGGTCTTCGCTGTTCGGAGTGCGGGATCAAAGTGCACGAGCGATGCCGCGACCTCGTGAGCGCCGACTGCCTCCAGCGGGCCGCCGAGAAGTCCAGCCGGCACGGCGAGGGCGACAAGGCGCAGCACCTGATCGCCGCCATCCGCGACCGAATGAAAATCCAGGAGCAGAACAAGGCGGAGATCTTCGAGACGATTCGCCTCATCTTCGGCCAGACGGAGAAGATCCAGAGCGAGACGCTGAAGGCGGTCAAGAACTCCATCCTGGAGGGCAGTTCGAAGTGGAGTGCGAAGATCCACTTGACGAGTGAGCTCTCTTCCAATCATGCCCCTCTTCCATCTCTTTCTTCAGTCATCGGAGCGAAGGGATTGATCGCCAAGGACAAGACCGGCAAGAGCGATCCCTACGTGACGGCCCAAGTGGGCAAAACGAGGAAGCGCACGTCCACCATCCACCAGGAGTTGAATCCGATTTGGAACGAGCAGTTCACTTTGTGGGTCGCTCTTTTGCGTTTTCCCCTTCAATCGTCTCCTTGCAGCGACTGCCACAACTCGAGCGATCGAATCAAAATCCGAGTGAGTGCGGCGATCGCTGCTTTCAATCGAGACTGTTCGTTCAGGTGTGGGACGAGGACAACGACCTCAAGAGCAAACTGCGGCAGAAGCTGACGCGCGAGTCGGACGACTTCCTCGGCCAGACGATGATCGAAGTGCGCACGTTGAGCGGCGTGATGGACGTTTGGTAATTGGGGCTGAAGGGGAAATTATTATGTCATAATTATTTACAGGTATAATCTCAGAGAAGCGGACGGACAAGTCGGCAGTTAGCGGCGCAATCCACCTTTTGATCAAGGTGGACATCAAAGGAGAGGAACGACTCGCCCCCTACCACACGCAGTACACGCTGCCTGCACGAACACCTCTTCTTCCATTTCTACAAGGAGGACGACGAGGTGCGGCTGCCGGACGTGCGGGGGACGACGCCTGGAAGGTCTACTTCGAGGACACCGGCCAGGAGATCGTCGACGAGTTCGCCATGCGCTACGGAGTGGAGCAGATCTATCAGGTGGGCGGAAGAAAGAGAACGAAAGGTGATCGCTGCTGCTTCCAGGCCATGACCCACTTCGCGTGTTTGTGCTCCAAGTTCATGTGTGCGGGGTGGGAGACGAGCGAGAAGTGGTCGTTCATTCCTGTTGCCCAGAGTGCCCGCCCTGCTCTCCACGCTGCTCGCGAACATCAACGCCTTCTACGCGCACTCGGCCTCCACTTCGGCCGTCTCCGCCCCGGATCGCTTCAACGCGTCGAACTTCGGGAAGGACCAGTTCGTGCGGCTGTTGGATCAACTGCACATCGCCCTCCGCTCGGAACTCAACATGTTTCGCGTGAGTCCTCCCTTCTGCTCGCGGGTGATGTGCGGGAGGGCGAGGGGAAGAAACCCGAAAGAACAACCGCCGATGTGCGTCAATGGTCGCCGGCTTGGAGTCTCAATTTCGGGCCGCCACGGACAAGCAGTGGCTAATCTGAGGCCGATTCGGCGGCCGGCCGCCCGACGAGGGGCGGGTGTCGAACAAAGGCGGAAAACGCCCCAAATCCCCCCGTCCTGCACACTTTCGGCCGACTGACGTGCGGCCGTCGGTTTCTTTGCGAACGAACGGGCGAGCCGGGCGCGGCGCGAATATCAAAACGACGACGACGACCGGCCGGCCGGACATGCGGGCGGAGGTTTGATGTGTTGACAGCCGCCGCCTCGCGAATTTATTGCGGGATTTCTCCCACAAGTCTCCGATTTCGGCACGGGCGTGTGTTTGACGGCTGAACGGCAACATCCTCCACGCGCCTTCCGCTCGGCTCATTCGACCGGCCGGCAGCCATGAGTTCGGACGAGAATTCGAAGTCCACCTCCGAGTCGAGCGCCTTCGGCCGCAACCTCTCCGTTCGGGGCACGCGCCGATCGGTCCGCCGGCAGTTGCGGAAGCTCTCGGCCACGCTTCTCCGCCCCGCCGCGCAGCGCGACGCCCGAGCCCGCCCGGACGGCCGACTGCCGCGAGCACGAAGATGGTCCAGGACGCGCCGTTCGGCTTCGAGTACGAGGCGCCCGACGTGCGGCGCTACGGGCGGCAGGGCGGGACGACCGCCTCCGGCAATTACGAAGCTGTAATGTTTGCTGTGCGGGCAGCAGGAGGGGCGTTTGATGTCCGAATTGGAGCTCTTTGCAGCATTTCGTTCCGTTTCGGCCGCAATTTGCGCACGAGATTAAAAGTGGGCGGTGGGGAGCGAACTTGCGGCCGCCGACTGCTCGTTTCATTCGCTTCTTTTCAGGAGTATTTCCCCACTTCTTCGCCCGCCAAGCTGCGCGACCTCAAATCGACCGTCGACTTGCTCACTTCGATCACCTTCTTCCGAATGAAGTGAGTTCTTTTCGTCCTTCTCTCCTCATCACCCCCTTCAGGGTCCTCGAACTGGCCACTCCGCCGCGTGCCTCGAAGGTGATGCAGGAGTGCGTGGAAAAGTGCCTGCAGGTGAGCCATTTGATCGTGGAAGGAATCCGTTTAATCGGAAGAAACAAGTGGGGGACATCAGGGGGCGTTCGTCAGCGTTTCCACTTGCGTTTGATTGACCGTCGGGTTGTTCCTGGAAGAAGAGATTAGTGGACGAGTGGGCGGAGGGCTCACTTCTTCGAGTTCTCCGCACTTCCGACCGTCTTCTGCGGGGCGGCCGGCGGTTCCTTCTTCTGGTCGCGTTTCGACGGCGTTTCGCTTTCGACGCTGAAGCACCAGAGATCAATTAGATTGGGAAAAACAAAGGAAGAACTTGCCCTTTGACCTCCACCGACTGTCCGCCGAAGACGTACTTGGGGCCACGGCCGGGAAGCGCGTTCTCGACCGTCTGCGACCGAGTTTTGGTCCGAGTAGCCGCCTGAGTGCGCTGCTCCTTCGGCTGGATGGGCGATCGCTCGTTCTTCTTTCCGGCGGGCAGCGGGTCGGCGGAAGACGGCGGCTTGAGCGGCGCCTTCTGCCGCTTGCTCTCGGTGGTGAACGGGCGGTTGTCGGCCGTCTGCAGCTCCTCGTTTGGCGGTCACCAAGTCCGCTTTCCCATTCGAAGAAGGTTCTGAAAGCAAACAGGAACTTGCATTGAAACGAAGGGGACTCACGAGTTTGGGGCGTGGGCGAGGAACTCGGAAGAAGCGGGCGCCTGGACGACCGGCGCGATGGGCGAGCTCGCGGGCAGCTCGGGGGTCTTTTGCTCGAAGAGCTTCTCGGCGCTCATCCCCTCGCTCTTCAACGACATCGAGGGCTCGGCCAGCCGCTTCCGACGGGCCGCCTCCCGCCGCGAGCGCGCCGTCCGCAACACCCGGCCGGCCAGAACGCGAACGCGATCGGGCGACATCCCCGCGTTGTTTGCGGCTTCCTTGGGGGGGCGGCGCCCTCGCGACCGCTGAGCTGCGTCTCGCCCTCCCCACGGCTCGTTCGGGTCGTCCGGCTTCTCGTCCGACTCGGCGATCGGGTGGCGAGCCGGTCGGCCTCTCGACTTCGTGCACGCGGCCACTCCGACGGCGAGAAGGCTGCCTGCAGTAAATGAAAGGAATCAAAAAAGAAGTGAGCGAATTAACCGATGAACGCAACGAACATCAACCACGACGCCAATCCGCCTTCGCCGTCCACGAGCATCCCGGCAATCGAAGAGAAGCGACTGACCGGCGAGCTCTGCAGTGCGAAATGAGGGCCGAGCGGAAAGAACCGGAAATGAACGAACTCGAGTGTTGCAAATCACTCTATTCATCGCATTCCACAAGCTTTCTTTGCAGAAAACATATCACACCCTCTACGAGAACCTCTACAACGAAGAGGAAGCCAACGGGCAGGAGGACAGCGAGATGAGCATTCAGTTCTGGTGAGAACGCCTTCGTTCTTCCCCCCTTCATTCCCCTGCTTGCAGGAAGGACTTCTTGGACTACCTGTCGCGAGTGATCGAGGACGACAAGAACATCTACACACCCGTCCTCAACCAGTTCCCGCAGGAGCTGAACGTGGGCAACCTGTCTGCGAGCATCCTCTGGGAGATGTACAAAGTGGACATGAAGTCGATCCTCCACGGTAAGAAGAAGCGAGTGAGCGTTGATCCACTTCGGATTTCAGAACACGCAAAGAAGAAGACGTGCACGACGCCCGACTACATGAACCTCTACTTTGTACGTGATTTTACCTCTGACTCCTTCTGAAGTGGTTGTTTGTTGCAGAAAGTGAAGGGATTCTACTTCAAGTACGTGGCCGAACTGGAGTCCTACAAGAACTCCATCCCCGAGTTCCCCGAGTGGTTCGTGCCGTTCGTGATGGACTGGCTGAACGAGAACGACGAGCACTCGATGGACATCCTGCGCAACGCCTACAATCGGGACAAGGCGGACAACTTCCCGCAGAGCTCCGAGCACACGAAGTTCAGCAATTCGGTGGTCGACGTGTTCGGGCAGCTGAACGAAGCGCTCACGTTGCTCAAGCAGATGGAGTGCCCAAAGTACTCTCCACTGCCTCCTCCTTTCCGTTCACTCTCCTGTTTGCAGCCCCGAAGTGCAGGCGGACATGATGCGGCGGTTCAGCACGACGCTCAACAAAGTGCTGCTCGCTTACGCCGACATGGTCCAGAAGGACTTCCCCCGCTTTGTGTCCAGCGAGAAGCTCTCCTGCATTCTCATGAACAACGTCCAACAGCTGCGGTAAGCGGCTTCTCTTTCCCCTTCAGCACCCGCTCATTTCAGCGTGGAGCTGGAGAAGATCTACAAGAACATGGGCGGCGAGAAGCTGGACGCCGACTCGAACAAAGTGCTCAACAACCTGCAGAAGAAGCTGAACGCCGTCCTCGACAAACTCTCCGCCCAGTTCGTCGCCAGTCTGGAGGCGAACATCCAAGATCAAACGAACAAACTCGGCCTCCTGCTCACGAAGATCAAGGGCGCCCAGCTGCAGAAGAGTCAACTGAGCCAGGAGGTGGACATCGTGCTGGAGCCCCTGATGGACCTCCTCGAGGGCTCCCTCCAGCGATACGCGAAGCAGTGCGAGAAGACCGTCCTCAAGTACATCCTGAAGGAGCTGTGGAAGATCACGATCACGAGCATGGAGAAGATCGTCGTGCTCCCGTCGCTCAGCGACAAGGCCGTGAGTGCCGCCTTCCTTCTTCCCGTCTTGTTCATTCGAGTGCTTTCAGCTCATCAAACAGCTGCCGAACGCGAAGATCGGCGAGGTGACCAAACTGATGTCCTCGCACTTGAAGGAAGTGAAGGGGATGAACTCCGTCAAAGAGATGATGGTCAGTCTTTCGAGAAAGACCTCATCGAATGGGTGGATTGCAGGAGATCGCAAAGGACAGCGAGCGGTCGCTCACTCCGAAGCAGTGCAACGTGCTGGACGCCGCTCTGGACGCCATCAAGGAGTGCTTCCACGCGGGCGGGCAGGGCCTGAAGAAGAGCTTCTTCGAGAAGTCCCAAGAGCTGCAGTCCCTCAAATACGCCCTCTCGCTCTACACCCTCTCCACCGACCAGCTGATCAAGAAGTTCATCTCCACGCAGCGACAGCAGGACCTCCCCTCCCAAGACCAGCCGGTCGGCGAGATCAGCGTCGAAGTGGAGCTCTTCACGAATCCGGGCACCGGCGAGCAGAAGGTCACCGTGAAGAGTGAGTGGGCGCTTCCTTTCCGATCATTCCTCTCGTTTGTGTTCAGTCTTCGCCGCGAACGACCTCCGCTGGCAGTCGACCTCCTTCAAGCCGTTCGTCGAGGTCCACTTGGTCGGCCCCTACCTGAGCGGGAAGAAGCGGAAGATGGCGACCAAGTCGAAGGCCAACGACTGGGCGCCGCGCTTCAACGAGACCTTCCACTTGTACGTCCCCTTCTTTTTCTTCCTCTCACTCACCTCGCGTCTTGCAGCTTGATGGGCAACGAGGGCGAGCCCGAGAACTACGAGCTCATGTTCGTTGCAAAGGATTACATCTTCGCGCGCGAGGACCGCATCGTGGGCGTGGGCGTGCTGCAGCTCGCCCAGGTCGTCGAGTCGAATCAAGGTGCCCCCTTCCTTCCACCATTCAATCACACCCTTCGCTTCAGCCGCCACGTGGGTGAACCTTCGGCCGGCGGCTGTACATCGAGGAGACGGGCCTCACGCTGCTTCGCATCCTCTCGCAGCGGCAGACCGATGAGATCGCCAAAGAATTCGTGAAGCTGAAGTCCGAGTGCCGCTTTCGAGACCGAAAGTGTCATCGCCGGCTCGGCTTCGAGCCAACAAATCAACCGCTAAACAGCCGAAAACGAGTCGTTTTTTCCTTCTCTCATTGCACACGAACTACCGGTATACAAACCCCCCATTGGACCACGAATCTCCGCCCAGTGAGCCCCCGAATAAACTTCTATTGCCAACGGGAGGCTTCATTCGATGCAACAAGAATAAGAGGGATTGCGAACAAGGTGAGATCAAAACAAACGAGGGGATCATTTCTCTTGGAAGCGGAAGGAGGCGTCCGTGAGTGCGCGCACCTGCCGGCCGAGCGGCTTCTCGTTGCGCTCGAGCAGCGAAGGATCCTGCACGCGGACGAGCTTCAAGTCCAACGGAGTTCCCCTCGATCTGGACGTCGTTCACGTGGAGCACGAGCGGGGCGGGGATGCGGAGCGTGTCGCCCACGAGAAGGTTGAGGGCCGACGAGAAGTTGAAGATCGTCACTCCAAAGCAGTTGGAGTTGCGGTCGAGGACAATTGCCGTGCTGAAAACAATCCTGTCGATTTGCTCGAATGGATGGGGGGAGCTTACAAGGGGACTTGATTGTTGTGCGAGACCACACTCACGACCTTGACGGCGATAGTGACCTCCGGGTTGGCGCCCACTTGGAGCTCGTCCAACGTCTTCGTCCCTTCCGCCGATTGAGCGGAGTTGAGCGAAGAAATGAGGTCCTTGATCTTCCTCGACGGCATCATTCCTGGAGAACAGAAATGTGCAAACGAAGGCGAAGCGAACGCCCACCTTTTCTTTTGATCCCCTCGTTCAAGCGAGAGCAGGAACGTTTGAAAAGCGTCCAGTCGGTCGAGGGCGCTCTCGAAGTGGGGCTCGATCCGAACGGCCTGTTGGGCGTGTTCGAGCGCCAGCCGGTACTTCTGCTGGTAGAGGAGCACCTCGTGGTAGTTGATGTGGCAGTCGGCGTTCACAAACGGCCGTTCTTGAGACAACGCCCGCTCGTAGGCCTCGGCTGCGTGATCCTGAAAGGAATAAGAAGCAGAAGTGGGTGGGCGGAAAGAAGAATCCACTCACCAAATCACGTGGGTCGAGTTGAGCTGTTGCAAAGAACCTAAGGAGGTAGGTGTTTGCCTAAACGATAAGAACAGTTCAATAGGTAGGAAAAAGGAACGAACCAGAGAGTACCAGGCAAACGGATAAGTGGGATCCTCGTCCACCGCCTTCTTGCACATTTCCACGCACTCTCTGATCAGCAAGAGTTTCTGCTTTATGTCGGCCGACCGCGAGGCCTGACTGCGGAGGACTGCCGAGTAGAAGGAGAGCGAGCGGGAATCTGCTTTGATTTCGACCGCTTGCTGCAATCCGCGAGTGTTTACAGAGAAGAGGGAAGATGAGTGGACGTGCCTTGAACGAGCTCAACGCCTGCTCCAAATCCGGCTTCTTCCACGCGCACTTCCCGAGTTCGATCCACGCGGCCGCGTTGTTCACGTCCAATCGAAGCGATTTGTTCAGCGAATCGACCGCATTCTGGTCGAATTCGGGCGACAAGCCGAGGATGCGGCCGGTGAGGAAGGCGGTGAGGGCGGCCTGGCCGGGAGCGATCGGGAATCTCCTGCAATCCGCACAGATCAAGGGAACAAAAGAACCGGCTGCTTACCAGCACCAACTTCTGGCAGTCGTGCTTGATTTCCCGCAGGAAGGCGGCGCGCGTGGCCTCGGGGTGGAGGAGGAAGAATTCGTTCCTCTTTCTGCTCAACGCCCGGATCTTCTCGTTCAGTTCGTCCATCTCGAAAAAGACTCGAATAAACGAGGGTTTGTTCCGCTTTCCCGCAAGTGCAACGAGCGTTATGCCAACGGAGATCTTCTGCTCCGGAGCAAAAAGAAGTCTTCTGGCGACTTTCTTACGCGAAGATTGCCTTCTTCTGGTTAGTGGATGCATGATGCGAGAATTGATTCCTTTTCTTCGATCAAGAATGCGTGACGTTTGCATCAAACTTTTGCTTTTGAGCTGGACGGAAAGTTCACGGCTGCATTCGTGATTCCAGTTCACTTGACATCACTCCTTGGGTACGGTGCGGATTGGAAGAATCGTTAATGAACGTTTGGCAACACGCACAAGACCTTTTCTGTTATGGAGAGGCTGGCCTTTTGCCCTTCATGGCCCGAGTCAAATCGATTCCGGTGCTTAATAAAATCCGTTGATCGTAATGTCTTCTGTGTTTCTATGCAAGAAGTAAGTGGCCTTATTGGAAGCTTAACGCTTGAGTTTATTCACAAAACGGGAATACAAACGAGTGATGTGAACAACAATCCGCCGATCTGCAGTTGACTACCGCGATCGGTGCATAAGTTAAGGAAGAGGAGGGCGAGTGATACGGAACGAGAGGAGGAGGCGCTACTTGCCGAAACGGACGAAATCGTAGTTCTTTTCGGACTTCTTCTGCGATTCTCCCTTCTCGTCGAAGTCGAGTGACCGGGCGCTCCGTCGGAAGGCGCGCACATCATTCCGTCTGCTGCCGTCTGAAATTCACGGTACGCGTTCAATAATCATCGGAGCAGGTGTGAATTTGCGGCTTGACGTGCGGAAGGCGAAATTTCGCAACCGCCGGCTTTACGAATTTAAAATCCGAGAGGCAAGTGGGTTCTTGTGTGTGATTCGGAGCAGGCGAGGGAGGGAGTGGATTGCAGGACGCAAACACGAGCGAGTGATGTGGGGACCAGAAACCGGGACGACCAAAACAACCCAATTTGATTTCTGGACCCCACCCTCTGCCGACGTCCACCTGCCCGAAATAGCCACTCACCGTTGTTTTCCAGCGAAATCACCACCGAGAGCGGCGGTCGGGCTCCGCGTTGGAGTTCGAAGCGGCAGAGGTCGGGCGAGGGGTGGAAGGCGCAGAGCTGGCGGGCGCTGATTTTCCGCCCGTATCTGTAGAAACGAACGCTCTCGGCCGACGAGACGAGGACGGAAGCCACCGTGACGAGGAGGGCGACGGAGAGGAGGGCCTTCATTCAGGCGAGTAACCCCAGTGAGTCTGCAACGGACGACCTCAAGCGGGAAGGAGTGCGCGGTCGGAAGTCGTAAGCAGTTCGCGGCACTTGACGCGAAAGGCGAAGTTCCGCGAAATCCAACTTCCCCGTGCGGCAGGTGATTTCTGCGCCCAACGGCGGCATTAACGCCGGCCGAGGGCGCTGCAATCCCCGCCCGCCCGCCCGCCTACGGTACGCCCAAAACGGCCCTTGGCCGCCTGCTTTCGCACTTCCGCACGTCGAGCGGCCGTCGGATCCACGAAACGCGTAACTTGATTCTGTCGGTCGATCGAATTATGGCGGGGTTACAAGAGCTCAGAACACAAGAAAGGAATGAGGAAAGAATCACAGACAGTGATCTCCGTCTAACACGTGGCTATCCTTTTGTTCTTCGAGAGTGGAAAACGGCGAGTGTAAAGGAGAGGGGAAACGAGTCGAGAAGTTCGGTTCCCATTCAAATTAATGGACCGACCGACCGAAGTGGCCGGGAGCGGAAGCCCGACTGCCGACCGGCCGCCGGTCTGAAGTCCAAACCGCTGCCTCCGCCCGACGGCCGCTCGACTGCGCTCCACCTGCCGGCCGCGACCAATCGCCATGACGTTTGGGCGGTGAGGAGCGTGGACCTTCGAATTTCTTTGAAGTTCTGCACTGAATGAATAAACGAGCGGAGAGGGCGGGCCGCCCATCGACTGATGTCAGTCGACCGACCGCCCGCCTTCGTTGATCTTTCAAACGAGGCTCGCCGAATGGAGGCGGATGGGGAACAATGAGCGGAGAACACAAGCGGTAATCCCCCATTCAATAGAAGAAGATGCACACGGCTGCCGGCACGTCATGCGGCGGCAATTTGAAGCGGCGGATTGCACGAGCAGCGGCAAATCTTTCGTGGAACTAAACGAAAGCAAACATCGTCCTTTTCGGGCGACAACATCCGCCTCCTCTTCTCCGTTTTACTGTTCGAGGTCCTCCGGCCATCGGGCAGAAGACACGTGCGCCTTCTGACTATTTGCAGGGATCCTGCTTCCTCGTACAAGTGAGTGCACTCATTAATCAAGCATGTTGAGAACCTCGTCCGCCTTGTGGGAACCTTGTTCTTCGTTCTGTCTGCTGTTGTTCTGCCGTTGATGTCAGGGCGAGCAGGAAACGGAAGGAGCAGGAAGTGTTCTCTACTTGTCTACATCTCAAATTTGGCGTTGCCCAAAGACATGGCTGCTAGCAAGTCCATTCTTTGACGATCAATCGCCGTTCGAGAACTCAACGTTTATTACAACCAGAAAACAAAACAAACAATCGACAGGATCCACGCAAACAGCCCGCACTTGTGGGCGGACGGGCCGCTCGACCGCGAGCGACTCAGGAAGTTCTCGAGGTCCTCGCCGAGCGGCCGGTTGGCCATCCGCTCGCACTCGACGCCCTCCTTGCAGCAGCAGACGATCGACCGCACGGCGTCCACCGCGTCCACCACGTGGAAGCAGCGGTTCCAAGAGCCCGGCACTCGGCACAAGCGGAAGGAAACTTCGAGCGGATTGCGGGCTTCGTGTTGCTTCCCGTCGGCCGCCCGCATGCAGCCCGTGTGCAGCTGAACGAAGTGAGGAGAAGAAGACGGTGAAGTCACCTACCGCGTGGTCGTTGGAGACCAGGAAGGTGATCGAGAAGCAGTTGGCGGGAGTCCCCTGGTTGCTCGTGGCTGGCTGCTCCAAACACCTCTGCTCGGACGCCGAGCCGCTCGTCGAGCACACCACCTTCTTGCTCTGCCTCTTCTCAATGCGCGTTGAGTCCTTGAGGCGGACTGGAAGAAGTGAGAGGGAGCAAGAGGAGGAAGGACTCACACTGGGGGTTGAGGCAATCCGCCAGCTTGTCGTTCAGGTCCTTGATTCCGGCCGTGCAGCACGCGAAGCAGTTCTTTTCCTGTATGTGAATGTGGCAGCCGTCCCGGTCCAAGTGCTTGCAGTTCTCAGCTTTCTTCAGCCCGTCGTTTGACATCTGAAACGAAGGATTCTCCGACGACAAGAAGGAAGAACTGACCGCTCCAGCCGACACCACTCCTTTCGCCGCACCCACTCCAGCAAACGTGACGTTCAAATAACACGTGCCGGAGAGTCCTGCAAACAACAATTGGATGAAAGAAGAGCGCCCGTGCACTCGCCCGGATGTTCGCTCTTCCCTCCCTCCAGCAGTCGATAGTAGTCGCCGCCCGTATCGAACGTCCGCCTCGAGATGGTGGTGCAGTCGTATGAGATCGGGGTGGCCTTCCATTCCTTCCGGAAAGCGGCCAGCAGTTCGTCCTTCTGCTGGCACCACGGATGGGTCGTGTCGCCTGAAGGAGAAGAGATCGGTCGATCGGAAGGAAGAACTCACGGACTCCACACAAGGCAATCATGAGTGGGCGAACGCCCTGCTCATCCAACGAGCAGTTTCCGCTTAGTTGAGTATCGTAATCCACGCGCATGTGCAGGATGTCTCCGGGCTCGGCTTTCATGAATTTCCTGCAACGAGAGGCCACTGCTTTTTTGGAGGCGCCCTCACTCCAAGTCGCCCTCTTGGCGGAAGTGCATGTTCATGGTCGGGTAGGATCGTGAGCAGTTCGTCCATGTCCGGCTCCCAGAAATGGACGCAGTACGAGCCAAACCACTTGCCGAACACGGACGCGTAGAGGCCGCCCAACGGGCATCGCTGAACGAAAGGAGTGAGCGGAGAAGCGTGGGTAGGGAGCACACCGGATCGCCCATCGCGTATTTCCGCAGCTCGTCGCTGAACACGTCCCCGTTGCAGAAGGGCGTGTCGCAGACGCAGCGGACGACCATCTCGTCCTTCGCGAACGTCTTCTTCGGGCAGGGGACGGCGTCCGGGAGGGGGAGGCAGACGATCCGCACTTCCGTTCGCTTCACAAGGGTTTTCTGCACAAACGAAAAGTGAAATCGAGAGAAAGATTGACTCACGTATGCAACAAATCGTTGGTCGTCGGCTCCAAAGTATCCGTTTTGCCAGTTCAGGTCCTGAAGCAAAGAACGGAAGTAAAAGGGTCAACAAGTTGATTGCCTACCTCGTCTTTCGGCAGTCCGTACGCCCGGATTGTCAGACGGGAACTGGAAAGAATAAAGGGCGTGTTCGGAGGACAGAATGCACTTCTTTGCGGAGCTCAAGCGAATTTCGATGTCCAGCCGGCACAAGGGGAACAGTTCGTCCTCCACTTGAATGGGGCCTGCAGAATGAGCATGTAGGCTCGAAGAGGGAGCGTCACTCACGAATGGCCGCTTCGTCGTCGCTTGAGAAGTTCCCGACTATGCACCGGACCTTCGGGAGCGCATTCTCTACGGAGAGGTCTTGAATAACGGGATTCGAGTGGATGCGGCAGGGCGCCAGCTCCGTCTTCCGGTAGCAGCAACAGACGCGGTAGAAGGCGGACGGGAGCATAAGGTAGTGGCAGCGAGAGGGCAGGTCGAGGGTCTGCTCGTCGTACACGTCCGTGCAAGTGAGGTAGTGCCTGCAAAGACGAGGAGTGATCACTCGTTCCTCGAGGAAACTTACTTTTGACTGGCGAGAAGGTCGTTGTCCAAGTGCGTGTTGGTGAGGAGCGTGTAGAAGAGCTCGTTGCTCGGCAGGCGGTTCCAACGCTGGTAGCCGGAGGTCCACAGCGGGCGGTGGCCGTTGAACATCACGGCCGACATGCATGTGCGGGAGCGGCCTGGAACGGGGCGCGCGGCGTAGCCCATCTCGTCCTGGCAGACGCCCGCAGTGTCGAGAGTGATGGGCGTCAAGTAGAAGTGGTCGGGCCCGTCCATCGTCTCGTTGACGACGCCCAGCAGTTGCTCTTGGTACGAGATGGACGACGCGGAGGGGCGGAGGAAGAAGGCGTCTTGGAAGCGCCGCAGCTCGGGGTTGTTCACGTACGAGATCGCGTGGTCGACGGCGGCCGGCGGGTGGCACGGACACGTCTGGAAGTTGTCTCCATCCCACGCGTCCTTGTACGAGCCCTTGCCGTCCGTTCGGCTGTCGCTAAGCGGGATCACGACGACTGGAAGAAGGTCAGAAGGACGGGTGGGGGCACTTCCTGTACACAATGCTCGTCCGCCCAACGGAAAAGGCGCCGAATTCGTTCAAAACTTCCGCCTTCTTGATGTTCGACCCGCAGTTGTCTGCAAACAAAGCGGGAATCACTCGTCCGTTTCAAGGAACTCACAGTTGGGACACCACGGCATGTACGCTTCTCCGCAAAGGCCGTGGATTTGGAGCAGCAAAGACGAAGCAGCAGGAGAGAGCCCGCCGGAGGGCGTCCTCATTGCGGAGCGGAAGGAAAGCGACCGCTCGGCAGCAAGACGATTTTGGGAAAAGAGTCAATTTCTTTCGTTTGCCGATGAAAGCTTCTCGCTCTTCATTCAGCGGTTGATTGAAAGCGTAAGGCAATCGCGCCTCAAGATCGCTCATTCCAAGTGTTGAGCTCTGCTTTTGCGGTTGGTCGTTCTTTCTGCCGGCAGAAGTCTCGTCGAAGAGTAGGTACACGTTTATTTATGCGACAAACAAGAGAAATAGCCGTCAGTAGCACACCCGGACTCGCTACCTCTTCGGAAAGACGCGCATCAAGAGAACCATCCCGATGAAACTCCACACAACGACCACAACGATCATCAGCATCATGCAGTCGAGCAGGACTTGTACGCGTGATGTTCGAGGCGTTTGGACTCGCGGGCCAGATTCGCCTTGTTGTTTTCGGTGGTGCCCTGCATCTCGCCGAGCGCCTGGAAGCAGCCAGTTTAAAAGAGAAGAAGTTGAAGGAAACGAACCGCGTTGTCCTCGCGGATGATCGAGCCGGCGACGTTGAAGTTCCGCTTCATCTCGCCGGTCAGCCGGAGGAGTTCTTTCGTGAGGTTCTCCTGATCAACCTCGTGCTCCTCGAGGGTCTTCGCGGAGTCGTCCAGCTCGCTGCCGAGCAGCTGCTTCCGGAGGTCCGCTCGGTAGATCTGAACGCAGAACGGGATACACACGAGAGCAGTCGATCCACTCACCGCACTCGCCTCGGCCGCAATCAACGTGGTCGAGTTCCCGATGGGCTCCTCCTCCGACCGCCGTCTTTTGCGGAGCCCCTCGGCCGCGATGTTGAAGTGTTTGGGCAGACGGTCAATGGCCACGATCTTCTCTTGAGTGGTCTTCTGGAATGAAAGGAAAGGAAGTGAAGACGGCCAAAAGCACTCACTTTTCCCTCGGCCTCGATGATGATCTTCAGCTGCTGCAGATCCCGTCCGTACTGCATGATCAGGTCGCTGTCAATCGAGCTGAAGGCGAAGAAGAGGACTGAAAAAAGAAGGCGGCTACTTACCGATCGCCCTGCATCTGAATGAACCCCAACTGGAGTCGTTCGAGGGCCTTCCGCAGGCGGGGCAGGTTCCCCGCCAAGTCATCTCGACACAACTTGCGGCTTCGCACGAGCAGCCGCTGGAAGTTCAGCTCATCTTCGGATATTTTCATTCTGAACGGAGTTCACCGGTGAAGACCGAAGTAGAAAAGATTCTGACGGTAAAGAAGTGACCTTCAACAGCTTCCTCCGAATCAACCTGCACTTCCATCCGATTGGTTTATGATTAACTGGAGATAAATAATGACAACAAGAAGACGCCCCAATCACTCGGCGGCCGGCTGCTCGGCCTCCCTTCTCGCGCTCCTCGTGGTCCTTGATGAGCTGCGAGACCTCCGCGTTGCTCAGCTCGCTGACCACCGTCTTGCCGTCGCGGCGGATCAAGGTCGCCATCTCGATCTTGTCGGCCGAGAGCTTCACGTCCAGACTCTTGGAGAGGACCTTCATCGCAAGTTTGGTGGCGTCCGCGAGGCTCATGCTCTTGTATTCCTGCTTGAGCAGCGAGACCGCCGCCTAAACAAGTGGGTTGATCGAGGGAAAGAAAGAGGGCACAAACCTGATGGTTGTTGCCGATGCAGGTCGCCTTCCAGCCGGTGTAGTTGCCGGACGGATCCGATTGGTAGAGCTGGAAGCCGTAGTGCTGATCCCAGCCGCCGTACAGCAGCGACACGCCGAAGGGCCGCTTTCCTGAACGAGAGGTCGATGAACAGAACGGCAAAAGAAGAAGAACGAACCTCCGATCTGCGTGTAGCGCTGCTTCTCGTTGCAGAGCGACTGGACGAGCTCCTCCACGGGGATCGCCTCTCCGTAGTTGAACTTGTACTCGGCGGCCCAGTAGCGCAGGCGGCTGATCAAAATGTTCGCGTCGGCCGTGATGCCCGCCACCGTGCACGCGATGTTCTCCGAGATCTGAACGGAACGGAGGAATGAGTGGACGGGAAAATTGTCATCACTCACGCGGTAGATCTTCTCGGCCAGCACCTCGTCGTCGAGCAGCTTGTGGACGTTGCGCTTCTCGGCCGCGATCAGGATCCCGTCCGTCGCGAGGATGCCGAGGCACGTGCCCGCGTGGCTGATCGCCTCCATCGCGTACTCCACTTGGTACAGCCGCCCCTCCGGGCTGAAGATTGTCGTGCGCGAGTCGTAGCGACGAGCCTGAAGCGAACGAACGTGATCGTTCAGAATATGGGCGGCGATCGGAACTCACCATTTCGAGATCGAATTCGCTTTTCGGATCAAGAGTCCCTTCGTTTGCTCCAACGAACGCGAATTCTTGGAGCGGCGAGTGAAAGTCACCGTTTTTACTGACGAAAAGCGGCGGCCGCCTCGTTTGGCGTTCCGTCTGCGCTCAAATCTTCTCGAAGGAACGCGGCCGAGTGTTTCTTTCTGCAGGCAGTCGCCGTCCACTCACTTCATCGACCATCTCCGAAACCTCTCGATTCTCCTGCTCGAAATGCCCGACTCCAACTCCGTCGTGATCGTCACGGGCGCCTCTTCGGGCATCGGCCGGGCGGCGGCCATCGAGTTCTCGCGCCACAAGTACCGCGTCTCGCTCTCCGGCCGCAACGAGGACGAGATGCTCAAGGTGTTGAAGGAGTGCGAGGCGGCCGGCGCCCAGAACGTGAGTTCTCGACGGCCTCTACTCATTTGTGATCGCTTCGTTCAGGTGACGACGACCATCGGCGATCTGCGCGACTCGACGATCGCCCACGACCTCGTGGAGCACACGGTCAAGAAATTCGGCCGCCTGGACGTCCTCGTGAACTGCGCGGGCATCCTCGTGAACGGGACGGTCGAAGAGAGCGACCTCAAGAGCTACGACAAGGTTTTCGACGTGAACGTCCGCAGGTGAGCGTTCCCTCTTACTCTCTGCTCAATGCTGGTTGCAGCGTGATTCAGCTGACGAAGTACGCGATCCCGCACCTCGTCAAGACGGAGGGATCGATCGTGAACGTTTCTTCGGGTGAGACAACCCTCTTTTGCTCAATTGAATGCTCCTACTTGCAGTCGCCGGTCCGTGCGCCTTCCCGGGCGTCACCTACTACTGCATGAGCAAGGCCGCCTTGGATCAGTTCACAAAGTGCCTGGCCCTCGAACTGGCGCCCAAGGGCGTGCGCGTGAACGCCGTCAACCCGGGCGTGATCGTGACCTCGATCCACAAGCGGGCGGGCATGAGCGAGGAGGAGTACGCGAAGGTGGGCACCCGCAAAGTTCCTTCCTGGTCAATCCGAGCACCTTGTTTTCAGTTCCTCGCCCACGCAAAGGAGACGCACGCGCTGGGCCGTCCAGGGAACGAGTGAGGAGGTCGCCAAAGGAATCTTCTTTCTGGCGTCGAAGGACGCCGCTTTCACGACCGGCCATCTGCTGATGCAGGACGGCGGCCGCAACCTGATGACTCCTCGTTGAGTTTCGCTCACTTTCGCCCCACTGCTCAGCCATTCGCCCATAACCCACGCAAATCACAACTCTTGACACTTCCAGCATTTCCCTACCTTCTTGTGACATTCGAATAAATAGGCCGTCTGCTAGTCGATAGAAACGTTTACTCAATCTTCGTTCAAACAACAATCAACTACTCGTCTTCGAGCTCCTCGTCCGCGACAGCGGCCGGTTCCTTTGCCTTCATTTGCGAGAGCTCCGGCTCTTCGACTGTGGGCGGGGCGGTCGGACGGCTTTCGTTCAGTTTGGTCAACAGCGACGAGAGCTCCTGCAAGTGGTGGATGAGAGGATGATGGACAGAGAGAGCTCACGTGAGTGAGGCGATGATCTCGAACGACCACCTGCTCGACCTGCTGCGTCTGCCACGTGAGCTCTTCGGGCTTTCGGATTTGCGAGAAAGCTTCGGCAAGGCGGTGGAGCGGCCGCACGTCTTCGATCACGCCGACGATCGCTTCGGACAGCGGCTGAAAGCGGAGCGGTCGATTGATTCGAGCAAACAAGCCCTCACTTTTTGGAACAAAATGGAGTAGAGGGCGACCATCGGGAACAACGAAGGCGAGTACATGAAGCGGAAGGTGCCCGGGTCGTCGGCGGCGATCGCGGAGAACAGCCGGTTGAAGAGCGGGATGTTCAGCAGCATCTCTAAACAGCCGCAGCTTCACTTCAATCGACCGCCGAGAGCACTCACGCAAGAGATCCTCGTTGGTCGACCGATAGAGAGTGAGCAGGCGCTGAACGAAGGCGTCGTTCGTGTCCACTGCGTTGTCGCAGCTCGCGTCTCCCTGGCGCGCCTTCCTTCAAGAAAGCCCCAGCTTCAATCAACCCCTTTCACCAAGGTGCACTCACAGCAACATTCGGGCGTAGTGCCCCCGATTCTGCCCGTCCGAGAGGTTCAGCTGGGAGGCGAAACGGATTGCCGCCTCCAACTCCCAGAAGCGCTCCGCCAGAACAGCCAGCGAGAGGAGGAGTTTTTCATCGTGCCCGTTCGCGTATTGGAGGTCCAGAACGCGCTCCAAGTCGACCATCGTGGCCTCGGTGACGGGCATCTTGTTCATGAGCGATTGGGTTACGAAGAACGAGTATTTAATGGCGGCGAAGCGCTGAAAGAAGCCAGGAGTGAACAGAAAAGAATGAAGAGACGAACATTCGGGCGGAGAACCATCGAGTGGCGGTAGAGGTCCATCGCGTCGAAGTGGCCGGTCAGCTCGGCGTGGACGGCCAGGCCGCACCACGTCTCCATGAGGTCGGAGTCGATCTGCTGGGCCGTCTGCAGGAAACTGATCGCTTCTTGCACCTTCAAGCGGGAGTTTAAAGAAAGAACAACGTCCAAACGCTCACCTGTCCCGCCCGCATCGAGACGATCGCCAGCGAGCACCACGCCCGGTCGTTCCGCTGGTTCAGTTGGAGGGCGCGGATGAAGCAGTGGGCCGCCCGCTTGATCTCCAGCTTCTTCACTTGCAGCAGCCCCAGGTTGGCCCAGAAGACGGAGCGGCGTTGGGCCGAGGCCGGCAGCGAGATCGCCCGCTTCAAGCACAGCTCCGCCTCTGAACGAGAGCGGGAGTGGAAGGAGCGGTGAATGGTCGACTCACTTCTCCAGCAGCTTCTCGTCCTCGTTCAGGCCGAAGAGATCGACGAGGGCCAGCGAGAGGTCGTTCCACGAGTCGGCGTGCTCCGAGTTGCTCCGCAGCACACGCGAGAGGGCGGCCATCCGCTTTTCGAGCAGCGAGGGCCGGTCCGCGATGCCCAACTCCTCCAGCCGGAGCTTCTGTTTGATGAGCGGGAACATCGACACACTCATCCTGCATCCACTTTCATGGACAAGCAAGAGGAAAGGAGAACTCACTTCTGAACGACGCCCAAGAAGATGGCGAGAATCTTTTGGAACAAAACGGTCTTGTCCGACTGCACGAGCGATTGGATCAGCGGAATGCACTCGGCTAGCAATTCCAGCCTCTTCTCGAACAGCTGGATCGTCTGCACGTAGAGGACGAGCGAGTGGGCGTAATGGAGGGCGAGGAACGGCCGAAGGTGGTCGGGGCAGTTGTTCCCTTCGGTCAACAGGCGAGCCTGCTCCACCGACTTCTCATATTGCCCCATCGAGCGGTAGATTTCAATCAGCTGGAATAAACGGGCAAGATCGATGGAAAAGGAGTTGAAAGAAGCGAACCTGCAGGCGGGCGTGCGGGAAGTCGGGCACGATCTCGAGGATCGTTTGGTTCACGCGAGCGGCCGACGGGAGGTTTCCCTTCTGTTTGTAGGCCTCGGCCAGCAGCGCCCACAGAGGGACGGTCGACGAGGAGTCCGCGGCGGCGCCCTTGGAGGCGGAGATCCGCACCGACTTCTGCAGCTTCTCGACGGCCTTGTCCAACAGTCCCCTGTTGATGTCCGCGATGGCCGCCTTCTTCAGCGTGTTCGCCGCCATCCTCGAGATCGACTAAAGGACCTTCTGATCACTCGCTTCTTCCAAGCAGTCGGTATTCGAAGAGGAGCAAACACAACGAAAGAAAGAAGCCAGCCAGAGCGATCGTAATGATTTTATTCAGCCACAATTCACGGCCTTATACACACGCAGAACCTAGACACAAAACAAAAGGAAGACACTCTAACGACATCCATCCGCTCAGATGGCGTCCAGCGAGATGTTGATGCTGGACGGTCCGTCGCCCGCAATGAAGATCTGCCGGCCGTTCTGCCGATCCCACCAGAGGATGTCGCCGTCCATGCACGTGTCGTTGTTCATCTCCTGCAATCCGCACGATCACTCCGACTGCTCCTCTTTTGCGAACGAACCAGCATCGTGACGTAAATGCGCGTGTAGATGTAGAAAAGGAGCATGATGCCGCCCACGTACAGCAGGACGGACTTGGGCGTGTAGCGGAAGTACTCCGCTTGGGTCATGTCTGGAAGCAACGGAGGAATGAGCACTCCATCAAAGGGAACTCCCGAACGTACCGGCAGCGTACCAACGGAACATCGCGGGGTCCATGACCACTCCTTCCTGCAAGCGAGAAGCGAGTGAACGATCGATGGAAGGCAGGAAGCGAACCTTGTACTTGTAGTTGTGCGGATCGAACTCACGACGCAAGTACTCCTTCTTGAGGATCTCCTTCACGCGGTAGCGCCACAAGACGGCCTTCTTCTGCTCGTCCGAGAGGTTGTACTGCTCGCCGGGCAGGAACTCGGTCTTCCCGTGGGTCTCCCAGTAGCCGAGAACGGGGTCCTGCCACAGCCTGGGCGACGCGATGTTCTGATTGGGGGCGGGCCGAAGGAGGCGGAGGGCGAAACGCATCTTCTGGAACGAAAGGAGTGAGCGATTCCCGGATAATCACGAACGAAACGAGGATTTTCGATCGGTCGCCAGCAAGACGAAGCAGAGAGTTCTTGTCGTCGCCTGCCCGCAGGGGAACACTTGACCCGAACGAGCATTGGGCGCGCTCATTCAAACGGCGATAAACAAGCGGCCAGCGAGGGGATTTTCGTTCGTTTGATTCGATCGACTCGGTTCTTTTGATCACAACGTTCCGCTTTCCAACTTCCTTCCGACTTCTTCGCTCGTCTCCAGCCATGGCCAAGCGATTGTTCCCGATCTTCGCGACGTCGAACGGCGAGGACGCGAGCGGCTCCTCGAGCTCCAAGCGGGCCCGCAACTCCGCGCTCAAAGTTTGGTGAGGCAGAAATCTGACGAGGAGCTCCTTTCAATCTCCTATTCAGGTCGTGGAACGTTGCGGGACTTCGGGCGGCGGTCAAGGCACGTTCTTTCCTTTCTTTCTCGTTCGACCACTCCCATTCGTTTGCAGAAGGACGGCGCGAAAGCGATCGCCGACTGCGGGGCGGACATCGTCGTGCTGCAGGAAACGAAGTGCGAAGAGTTCCCGCCCGAGGTCCAGCGGCTGGACATGTACCCGTACAAGAAGCTGTTCGTCTCGAAGCAAAAGAAGGGCTACTCGGGCGTCGCCCTGCTCGCGCGCGAGAAGCCGTTGAAGTGCAAACTGGGAATCGGCGACCCCCGCTTTGACGACCAGGGGTTCGTTCTTCTTCCACTCCGAACGTTCGAGTGCTCCGTTTCGTTGCAGCCGGCTGATCCACGTCGAATACGAGACTTTCCACCTGCTCACTGCCTACGTGATGAACTCCAGCGAGGGTCTCAAGAACCTCAACACACGGATGGAGTACGAAGATCTCATTCGACAGAAACTCGTCGAATTGGACGCCGAAAAGCCGGTCATCTACTGCGGCGACCTGAACGTCGCGCACGAGGAGATCGGTGGGTTCTGCCGTCCGCTTCTTCCTGTCAACATTCTGCGCTCTCTTCAGACATCCACAAGCCCGAAACCAACCACCGCAGTGCGGGCTTCACGGACGAGGAGCGGCAGAAGATGACCGAACTGCTCGAGGCGGGCTTCGTGGACGTGTGGCGGCGGATGAACCCCGAGAAGCAGGCCTTCACCTACTGGTTCGTTCCCCGTTCCTCGATCTTCTTTCATCCCCCTTGCTTTTAGGGGCTACCGCTTCAACTCGCGCGCCTCGAACAAGGGCTGGCGCCTGGACTACTTCGTGATCTCCGAGCGCATCTTCGAGAACGTGGAGGACTGCACGATTCACAACGAGGTCCTGGGCTCCGACCACTGTCCTCTCTCGCTCACCATCCGCATTTGATTCCTTCGCTCTCCTCCTCCTTGTTCCTTTCTTCCGCTTCCTCCTCCTTCTTTCGGGTCTCACACCAACCACTCACTCACTCGCAAAAGGGTTCGTTTGTTTATTGCGAATTCATTTAACAAGAAGAAAGAAAACAACCGAAAGAAAGAAGTTACTTTTCGTCTACTCATTAATCCGCATCGCTCGTCCATTCGGCCATCCGTCAGTAGAATTTGGCCTTGTCTTGTTTACTCCTGCAATTCTCTCACGTTCACTCGTTCCAATCGTTGTGCATTCCGCGGCGGGAATAAACACTCACCTCAAGAAGACGAACGTGAGAATGACGGCCGACTGGATGAGGATCACGACGAAGAAGATGGTCGGCGAGGTGCACGCGAGTTCCGGGCAGCCGACCGCCGCGCCCGCACTGCCGCCGCCTTGGGCCAACTGCGAGGAGCGGATTTGGCGGACTTCGTTCTGGATGCCGTCCAGGTACGCGCGGACGGTCGCGTCGACGCCCGCTTGTCCGGCGGAGGCGGCGACCGGGGCGCCTCCTCCGATTTGGCCCATCCGCTGCTCGATGTTGTGCGAGCGCGTGTAGATTTCGTTGACGTAGGACTTCATGTCGCGCAGCGAGGCCGTCAGATCGCGGAGGGATTGGATCACTTCTCCCTTCTCGTGTTGTTGGAAGCCTGAAATGGTCGATTGTTCATTGCCCATCTTTTTTTCCACTCACCTCCGGCAGCGACCGGCGGGGCCTGTCCGCCGCCGCTCTGCACGGCGCCGCCTCCTTGCTGCAGCTGGGCGAGCTTTCCGTCCATCTGCTGCAGAATCGTGTAGATTTGGGCCTGGCTCTCGTGGATGAGGCGGAGCTCGCGGGCTTGGATGTCTTCGTAGTAGCGGGAGGGATCGTCCTCCTCGTCGTCCTTCGCCTTCTCCGGGTGCTGCTGCTTGAAACGCTTGCGCTCCTCCTCGAACTCCTGCATTTGCTTCTCGAATTCGGCGTCGTACTTGGTCCGCTCATCCTTCAACGAGGCAAATCAGATGGAAGAGCAGGAAGGGGACGAACCTGCGGGATCGCGTTCGCCGCCCGTTGAGCCTGGGTGGAGAGGGAGTAGACGGAGAAGTCCGTGACGTCGTGGTCGTCGGCCAGGCCGCCGGTCGCCGCCGACACTCCGAAGTATCCCTTCTGCGGTAGGAACACGTTCTCCGCTCGGATGCAGGGCTCGTAGCGGGGCTGGGGCGTGAGACCGTCGGAGATCTCGACTGTCAGCACGTTGTTGAGGTACTGGACTCGAGCTCGCGTCTGAACATTCCGAATTAGAAGAGAGGCTGTCGACTGGCCACTCACCGGGTACGGTTTGTTCCGATAGTCTCGCTGGCAACCTCCCAAGATTTGACTGGAGCCGTCCGTTTGGTGCGAGTAGCTGCGAGTGCCGTCGTTGATCATCACCGAGATGTAGGGATTGTTGCGTTGGCCGTCGTTGTCAAAAGAGTCGAACATCAGGGCCAGTCCGTGCCAATAGTCGTTGGCTCCAAACACCGGGCCGAGTGTTCCTTGGTTGGCCGTGTACCTGAACGAATCTCCCGCTTGATCGCCTCTTCAACTGAAAGGAAACCAACCAGAGAGCGAGGCCGTCCGCTCCGATCCGCTGCCCGGAGACCTTGAATGCGAAGTCCACTTCGAAGTTGTCGGACTCGGCGAAGGGCCGTTTGTTCCAGGCGATTCCCTTCCTGAATGCACGCTCATGAATCAAACAAAGACAAGGGAGCGGAACGAACCGCGAACGAATCGACGGGGCCAATCGGAGCTGCTCAGAGGAAGCGATCGCATCTCCAGCGATCACCTGCAAGGGAACGAGTTCAAATGGAAGCTCTCCACTAATCTCTTACCCAGAACGGAATGGAGCCGTCGCGTTGGGCAAGATTCGGAGCGCGAAAGCTGTAAAGAACTCGAATGAACGATCGAAGGAAGGAGCAGCCCCTACCTGCTCTTGTACACGAATCGCCGGTGGACCGCGTCGTTGTGGGCTTGAGCGTCAGCCAGCCGCGAGCAGACGTTTAGCAGGGCGAAGAGCACGAGAGCAATCCGCAGTCGACGACTCATTTCGCCGTCCGTGCACAAGAACTACCAACCGGCGAGTACAACGAAGCGGGCTGCTCGTTACAACGCGGCACTCGCTTCGTGGGCGCAGTTCGCGGAATCGATTGGGTGGCGGAGGACGGCGACGGGCGAATGCAGCCGACGAGAGAGGAATGACGTTGATTAGCGTTGCATTTCGGTCCTCTTTGTTTGCTTCGATCGTCGGTCCCACCCTCCACGAACAATCAAGAAGGTGATCAGAAATCGTTTATCCTCGTGCTCGCGAACCGAATAGAAAGACGGGTGGAAAGAAAACAGAACATTCGTGTGTACATCGAAGCAAATGCAGCGGTCAGATCACGACGTAGACGGCGCTGCTCAACGGGCCGAAGTGTCGGGCGAAGTCGCGCAGCGTGTGGGCCACCTGGGCGTCGACGGTCACGCGTTCGAAGCGCGACTGCTCCTCGTACTTGAGCGGCCGGCAGTTCCACTCGTTGCCGACGGCGGCAGGCGGGGCGTGCGGCCGGAAGATCGTGAAGCGGCCGCCGTTCGCTTCGATCATCTCGAGGCACTCGGGCAGGGGGACCTGAACGACCATCAGTTGACTTCGCGACGACTCCAGCACACTCGCCCATTCACGCGAGCGTTCGCAAAGCAGCTCACTCGGTTTGAAGCCGCCCTTGTACCTGAAAGAAGCGAGATAAAGAGGAGATCACCGTTGGCCACTTACCGCATCTTGCGGCACGCGAACACAAAGTACCCTAAGTAGCTGAAGAAGGAAAAGCAATAAGAAAGACCTCAAAGGAAGCCACTCACTAGTAGTGGCACTGGGGACGCGTTTTGACCATTTCGCGCACGAAGGCGATCTCTCGGAGGGCGCTGTACGTCCCGAGGTTGAGGAAGGCGAAAGCCGGGTCGTAGAAGAGGTACGCGGAGGACAGGCAACGCGGCAGGATGTCGATGACGCCCACGGCCACGATCCGGCCGTCGATGAGATAAAGTTGATGGTAGCTGCCTTCCTGGCCTTGCGGGTCCGAGGCGAGGAACGGCGAGTCCACGAGGAACGAGCGGAAGCCCCGATGGCTGCAGCGGAAGTCGCCGTGCACGATCTGCTGGTACTTCTGGTAGAGGGCAAAGGACTCCGCTTCGGACTCCTCGAACTCGGCACTGCCCACGCGAACCGTTCGGATCTGAACGAAAAGACAGTTGAACAGGAAGATGGAGAGTGAGAACAAACCTCCAGCTTGTGTTTGAACGAGGGATCCCACTCGGGGAGGAAAGACTCCAACGTGCGCCGCCGTTTGGACTCCCGCTCTCGCCGTTCTTGTTGGAACTGAACAAGCGGATGATTCAAGGGAGGGAAAAGCGGCTAACCTTCTCGATGTCCACGTTCTTCGCCTTCAGACGCTCCAGCGCCCGCTCGACTCGCTTCGTCTTCTTCTTCCGGCTGCGATCCTTCTGCGGGTTCGGCGGGGTGGCGTCGGCCGCCTTCTTCGACTTGGAAGCGAGCGGATCGACGGGCACGCGGCTCGTGACGTCGCCCCGGACGGCCGGCCGCTTGTCGTACTTGAGGAAGTCGCTCCACACGCGCAACACCCGCTTCTGCGAGCGGGAGAGGCGGACGACGTTCGCGTCCAAGCGGATCGTGTAGAGCGGGCAGCACGTCTTGTCGTTGATCGGTTTGTACAGGTAACGGCCGCTCCTGCAATCAACGCAATCATTCGTGCGGGCGGGCAGTCGGGCGAGTACCGCCGCCAATTGCGATCAACCAGCTGCTGGTAATGATCGTGGCTCAAGCGAAAGCCCCACACTCCTGAAATGCGCCCCGTGAGTGTTGGAAGAAACTCGAGAATCGAAGCGAAAAGGAAGCGCCTTCTGGAGTGGGGGCTTCGCAGCGGTCAAAAGAACGAAAAGCTTGCCAATTCCATCCGCTGTCCACCAAACCTTGCACGCACGTTGTAAAGACCCGAATGGCGCCCACACCTACAACGCCCACTCCAGAAGGCGGCCGAGGACGCGCACTCACCGAGACAAACCGACCGCTTTTCGTCCGCCGATTCGGTCGAGCTGTCGGAAACCTCGTCCTCGTCGTTCGTGTCGACGTCTAAACGAGCAGGAGTGAACGAGAGACAGGAAAGACGGACCGTTCTCTTCTGTGTAGTTGGTCGAGGACTTGCAGTAGCCGCAGCTCGTCCGCGATCTCCGCGAACTCATCCCAATGAGCTGCACGAGGCTCTCGTTCAGGAGCCACTCCATCGCCTGAACGGGCGTTTAGGAAGCGAGTAGAAATGAGCGAAAGATAGAGCAGAAGCCGCGTATCGAATCACGCACAAAGCACTCATTACGATCGACATGTGTGAAGCGTTTAATCCAATGAACAAAACAAGACGAAAGAAACAAATCGGCCTATAATCACTTCTTCGCCCGGCGGCCTCGTTTGGGCTTCGCGTCCTCTGCGTCGGCCTCCTCGACAGGGGCCGCTTGGACGGGCATTTCGTACTTGCCGTCTTTCAGCGAGGCCACCCACTTCTTGTAATTCTCGTCCACTTCTTGAGCCCTGAAGAAGAACGATAAATGAGTCACCTGAACGGAGAAAATGCTCACTTCTTCGTTTCCTGCTCCGCTTTGGCCGCCGCGTTCCGTTCGGCGAGTCGACGCGCCTCGTCGGCCGTCCGGTGAAGTTTCAGCTCCTTCGCTCGTTGGAGTTCCTGGAGCAGCACGAGGATATTGATTGGAAGAAGGAAGAAGGGACGACTCACCTGAACGGTCGGCCACAACCGGCGGATGTCCACACCCGACTGAAGGCCGTGCGCTCCGAATCGCTCGGCCATCGCGTACTTTCCTTTGACTTCCTCGTACGTGACGGGCGGAATCCGTCCTTCGAGCAACGCCTCATGGCGTTCGGTCAGCCTGAAGCGAGCGGAAGCAGGGGATTGAGCGAAGATTTGCCCGCACTCACGGAAGCTTCAGTTTCTTCGTCCCGGCCGCAATTTCCGAACACGCCCGCAGCGACAAGCGGGGCATGACGAGAGGCGAACAACAACCAACTTGAAGCTGCGAAGGAAGCAGAGCGTTCGGACGGAAAGACGACCCCCCCGGCAGACGTGTCGAGTGATCCGCCGGCTGCGAGGGCAGACCTGACCGCCGCCCACCGTTCTCTTCTGCGGTTTCTTCCTTTCGCATTGATTATCGCCCGTTTCTTTCGTTCACACCTTCCGCCCACAACTCAGAAGTGAGAGGAGTTTACTGCCGATTGATTGCGCGAATGTCCAACAATCCCGAGGGGTGCGAAACGAAATGAGAGAAGAGAAACACGAATTGCAACAAGAAGGTTCGAAGGTGGAGAACGATGACGAGAGAAATCAATTGAGTATCGGGAAGCATGTCGACTTGAAGGCGCCCTCTACGCGTTGCGGGCGTCCGCGTCGTTCTCCCCGTCGTCCTCGTTGTAGATGTTGTCCGCCATTTGCCAAATCTAGGACGAAGGATGAAGGTGAATAGATCGGAGGAGGAAAGGACCGACCATCGCGATGTTGTCCTCGGAGACCGAGCAGATCACCCAGGGCTCGTTGGGATTCCACGAGAAGTCGGAGATCTTGGCCGTGTGGCCGCCGTGGATGAAGAGCAGCTCGGGCGGGTCCGTCCTCCGCGTCCTCGGGCGTCTGCTCCTCGCCGATCTTGCTCAGATCCCAGATGTGCAGCCGGCGGTCGGTGCCGCTGGACGCGAGGATGGTCTCGTTGTGCGGCGACCACTGCACTTGGAAGATCTCGTCCTTGTGCGACTCGAACGAGTGCAGCTTCAGCTTCAGGTTGCGCAGATCCCACAGGGCGACCGTCTGAACGAGGAGTAAGAGGGGAACTGCAGACAGAAGTGCCCACCTTGTCCGCAGAGCCCGTGGCGAGGATGAACTCCGAGTAGGGGTTGAACGAGAGGCAGTTGACCTCCGCCGAGTGGGCGTCGATCGAGTGGGCGGGTTTGTTGAGGGCCGCGTTGCGCGTGTCCCAAACCATCAGCTTGTGGTCGTCGCCCACCGAGCCGAAGACCGAGTCGTGCAGCACGTGCCACGCGACGTCCTCCACGACCGACTGGTGGCTGAAACGAGGAGCGCGAATAAAGCAACCGGTTGAAGGAAACAAACCCCGTGAAGATGGATTTGGCGTCCAAGTAGGAGGCGTTCGCCGTGGCCCCCGTGATGTCCCACAAGCAGACGGTCATGTCGTCCGAGGCGGAGAGCAGGTGGCCGGCCTGGTTCCCGTTCCACGACAGTCCGTAGCCTGAACGAGCAGAACAGCCTTCAATCCGCCTTCCTTCAATCGAACTCACCTTCTTTCGAGTGACCGCGCAGGCGGAGCTGCGGGCGGCACGAGTTGTCGGCGGGCGGGACGGACGGGTGCTTCGTGTAGTCGAAGATGTAGACCTCCGAGCTGGGCGACTTCGTGGCCAACAGGTGCGGGTTCTGGGGCATGTAGCGGGCGCGGTTCACTTCGCCCTCGTGGTTCATCTTGATCTCCACCTCGATCTTGCCCGTGATCGAGCCGAACCCTCCGAATTCTGAACGAGCAGAATTAAATCAAATGAATTCGATCGAGAGCACCCACCTCCTTTGTCCGTGTCGTATTTCGAGGCATCGAACTGCGCGTCCTCGGACGGAAGCATCAGCTTCGCGATCACCAAGTGGTTCTGCTCGTCGGACGTGTGCGTGCCGAGGATGATCCGATGCGTGCTGTAGTCGTTGCTCTCCGACCGCTGCACGTCCGGCAGCCACTGGACGGTCAGGCTGGGCCACTCCAACGCGTGCGTCATCACCATGTCGTACCTGAAAGCAGGGGAATAAAAAAAGGAATTTTGAAAGGCAAAACCAACAGAAAAGGCGTGTTTTTCTTCCAGATTTTGTACTCCTCGTTGATCAGACGCTCCTCCGAGCCGTCCTCCTGGGCGGGCGCGTTCTGGAGTCCGGAAGCGGCCATCATTTCCGTCCGATCGAGCTGAAACGAAGTGAAATGAACGGAGTGGATGAAATCGGGATAAAAAGCAACTGAAGGCGGCCGCGGACACACGAATTGCGCGCAAACGGCGGCGTGGGTCGCGGCGTTCAACCGCCACCTCCCGCCAAGCGTTTTGGGACCCACGGCCGGCGCAGAAGTCGATCCGTGGGCACTCAGCCCTCGATAGTCGAGGGGGACCGCTGGTCTGTTCTTCGGCGAGTACAAGAGCCGCGGCCAATCGTCCCGACAGCAGTGGCAATGGCCTTCGAAGACTACTTCCCCGTGCCCGACCTCTACTTCCTGCTCATCTTCTTCTGCTTCCTCGCGGGCACCGTCGGGAGCGTCGAGTCGTCGGAGTTCGAGATCGCCTTCAATGCGTACCGTTTGCGGCAGTACGAAGCGGCCGGAGTTTCGTGAGTTCCCCGCTGTTTTCTTTTCACCTTCAGCTTTCGTTCAGCTACGGCAGTCGGAGCTACAAGTTCTCGTACGAAGCGGTGGCCTTGAATCAAAGCGCGCTACGGCGGTGTCTGGTGGTCAGATGGAAGGACCTCGTGGATCGGGACATCTCAGAGACCGTCCTCGCCAGTGCGGGTGCGGTCCTCGTCATCATCCCCTCCGACTTGCTGCCGCCGACCTCTCGAGTGCGTTCTTCCCTTTTCTTCCTTGTTTGAATGCAGCTTTCAGGGCCCGCACGGCTCGCTGGAGGAGCAGTTCGCGCGGCTGACCACCTATCAAGCGGTCTACTTCGCCCCGTCCACGCAGATGACGGAGGAGTTGGTCGATTCGATCAAGTCGACGCGCGCCCCCACGGCCGTCGAGCAGCTGTACAACGTGTTCGCGGAGAACGCCTTCAAGATCTCCTCGAGTTCCGCCCTCCCGTCCAGCGCGGTCCCCAACCAACAGCACGTGAACATCATCGTGCGTTCTTCCTCTCTTTCCTTAAGCATTGAGTGAATTCCAGGGCAAACTGTCCGTCCAAGAGCGAAACGCGCCGAGCATCATCGTGGTCGCCCACTACGACAGCCGCTCGATTGTGCCCGTTCGTTCCGTCTTGCTTATTCCTCGACCACCACCCGTATTGCAGGGCCTGTCCAAAGGATTCGACTCGAACGGCTCGGGGGCGATGGCCCTGATCGCGTTGATGCAGAAACTCTCCGAGTACTACCGAACGAACGACATGCGCCCCAAGCTGAACACGATCTTCGCCCTCACCGCTCTCGGCGACTTCAACTACCGCGGAAGTCGGCAGTTGGCGGAGGAGCTGGCCGAACGGCAGAGTTTGTTCGGAAAAAGAGAAGGGAAGAGTAATCTATTGTTGCAGTTGATGGCGACCGGATCCTTTTGGTCGTGTGCCTGGAGTCGTTGCTGGGCGGCGAGGACCTGAACGCGCACATTTCGAAGAACCTGCAGGAGAAGACGGCGCCCTACAATTTCCTCCGCCGAATGCGCTATTTCATGCCCAACGGCAAGGAGAACGGCGTGATCACGAAGACGGAAATCGACCCCGAGCGGTTCGCGTGGGAGCACGAGGTCTACTTCCAGAATCGCATCTCCTCGCTCACTCTCTCGCACTTTGCGAGTCACGACGACGTGTCCAGGTAGCCGCTCTTTCCTCCCTTCATTTCACTCCTTCCGTTCAGAACGGCCCTCGTGCACGACGTGGACCCGAAGAAGGAGGGAGCAGCAGCTGGAGAAGTTCAACTGGCGCGTGCGGGTGATCGCCGAGACGCTCGCCTCGTACATCTTCGGCATCGACATGGAGTGGTGCACGGCCGAGTTGCGGGCCGAGGACCACTGCCACATTTTCCCGAACTTCACGGCCGTCCCGTCGAACACCAACTCCCCGCTGCGGAGCATCTTCTCGGAGCCCCGGCCGGCCGCCGACCTCCCGCCCACGCTCATCAACGACCTCCACTCGATCGCCAAGCAGTACTGCCGCAAGGCGGAGAAGCGGACCTTCACGGCCGGCGACCTCCAGCTTCATCGCGCTCACGGTTCGTTCTCTTAGGCAGCAAGGAAGTAATCGTGGGGATTTCAGCCGACCAGATCGTCGCCCAGATGGTGAAGCCGGCGTTGTTCGAACTCGTCCTCGCGTTCGTCATCTGCACGTACCTCTTCGGCGTCTACCAGTTCGCCCAGCACGCGCACGAGATCTTGAACGCGATCGTCGGAAAGGCGAAAGCCAACTGAATCTCCCGCATTGCCACTAGTTAAACGACACGACGGTTGTTCCGTTCCTTATTGTTTGTTTATCGCCAATGAACTCGTTCTAATGTCTCCAACCGATTGGGCTGAAAGAAAGGTTGTTTTGATCGACGAGTACCCGCATTCCCGGCCAAGCAGCCGCCCACCTTCCAGCTTTCAGTCGAAGAAATGAGCGCAAGGAAGAAAAACAAGGCGCTCACTCGCTGCCCCCGCTGCGACTTCCATTTCCTGAGCAAAGAAGTCGAGAAGCACCCCGCCGACTGCCGGGTGGACGAGTCGACGCTCCACGTGCGGCCGGGCGTCTCGATGGTCGTCCAGTCGGGCGTGCTCGAGAAACACAAGACCCACTTGCCGTCGGACGCGTTCGGTTGGAGTCGAACACACACGGTCCTCGTGAACAGCGAGACGCTCGACCTGCTCGGCGTGTTGCCCCGCAGCCCGTGCGTGCTGACCGCCGGCACGGAGCGCTTCGTGGTCAGCGTGTGGCCGTGCAGCGAGGTGAGTTCTCTTTCATTCGATTCCATTCGATTCGTCTCTGTGTCTGCAGTTGAGTGCAATGAGGATCAGCGCCCCGCAGTTGATCTCGAGCGAGCGGACCGTTCGGCTGGAAGTCGTGCGGAATCCCGCCCCGCTCGCCCACCTCCAGCTCTACACGGCGACCACCGTCGACCAGCAGCTGCTGGACACTCCGCACTTCGCCCACTACCTCCGGCTGTACCTCTCGGAAGCGTTCATCTCGCCCTCCTTGCCGCTCGTCGTCAAGTACCTCGCACGGGACATCGCGTTCGAAGTGCACGAGGACGACGCCGATCGGATGGCCCGCTGCAAAGCTGGAGCCGGCGGACGTGGTTCCCGTCTATTCGCTGGGCGAGTTCACGATTTCTTTTGTTGAAGGGCTGAGATGAGTGCCCACTGTTGTTGTTTGTTTCTTGTTGAATAAACCGCTCGCGGAAGACCCTTTTATTGTACATGCAGTGGAATCGTTAAAGCTATCGATGTTTGCGAGACAAAAGGATGGCATTAGGGCGAGGATGATTACTAGCAGACGCACGGAAGGAACGCTCTTATATGCAGACAGGAAGGAACACAAGACATCTCGAAGGATCGTCTGAGCGAGGACTGGCAAAAAGAGGACAAGAGGGGAGACCCGTGGACGGACGAAAGCTCCGATTCCTCCGATCATCGCGCGCCGTTGGCCGTCGGGGCGGCGGCCGTCTGGGCTTTCGGCTTGGGCACCTCGTTCTGCAAACAACTCGCTTCATTCCCTCTCCAATCCGCTCGAACTCACGTTGATGAAGACCCGCAATCGCTCCACGTACAGCGAGTGCAACTCGACGTCGTTGTGTCCCGCACCTGAAGCGAGCGAATGAAGAAAACGAAGAGGAGAGTGGACGACCAACCGGCGACCCACAGCGGCTCCACGCTCGACGGGCAGTTCTCGAAGATCGTGAGGCCGTGGCTGAAGTCGATCACGTCGTCCTCCGTTCCGTGGATCACGAGCGTGGGGCACTGGACGCGCGGGATCTTCTCGATGGACGGGAACGCGTCGCAGCAGTACGTCCGCTGCACGCCCGCGCACGCCACCCGCAGGCCGCTCAGCAACGGCGAGTGCAGGACGAGAGCCGCGATGTTCGGATTGTTGGACGCGAGGTCCACGCTGGGGACGGTGCCGATCGACTGCCCGTAGAGGATCACCTGGTCCTCGTTGATGTTGTAGCGCGTCTTCAACGCCTGCAAGGGCGGCCGCGATGTCCGCGTAGAGATTCCGCTCCGACGGCCGGCCGCTCGAGCAGCCGTAGCCTGAAGCATGGAATAAAAACAATCGAGAAGAGGGCGACCAACCGGAGTAGTCGTAGCTGAACACGTTGCAGCCCAGCCTGTAGCCCAAGGCCGTAGTAGAAGCTGCACATTTGGCCTGAAAGAAGACGGGAGTTATCGATTGAACGTTTAGTCGAGTTACAAACCGAGGTCCACCGCGTTGCCGTGCGAGAAGATGATCGTGAAGTTGGCGGCGGCGGCGCACGGCCGAATGAACATGCACGCGATGTTGTTGTTGCGGCGAGTGCGCGTGAAGAAAATCTCGACGTTTCGCAACTCGTCGGCGCCGTGCGGCCACTCGGCCCGGTTCTCCAGCAGGTGGATCTTCGGCTCCTCTGCAAGCGGAAGGATGACCAACGGAACAGAACGAAGGAAAGAACCGACTTGGTCTCCGGATCGTACTCGATCTTGTACGAGGGCTCCGGCGGCATGAAGGCGAGTTTGCTCACGATGCTGAAGGCATCAAATTGAGAGAAGGGTGAATTAAGCATCAGAATACCTCGAAGGGAACGGCGGGCAGCAGAAGAGAGAGCAGAGGTCCCGGATCGACACGCGGGTGGCGGGGGCGGGCTGCTGAATCCCGATGTCCGCGGCTCCGTGCCCGGCCGACATCCGCTGTTGTTGTTGCATCCTGAACGAGACGAGCAAATGAGCGGTGAGCGAAGGAGAAAGGCGCCACGTAATTGAAACCACGCGCGTTCGAGCGAGTGAGCGCGGCGGCCAGAAGTCGATGAAACGCGTTCCCCTCCTCCGCCTGCCCCTCCGTTGAGTCATTCGCGCAAACCAAACAGCCGCTGCTCTTCCTTCTGCTCGCCGTCTCGCCCTCCCGACCGCCGCCGCCGCCCCAAGAAGACCGCAATTGTGGTCGCGGATTGAGGGCGCAGTTCGCTTCGTTCGCATAAGCCCGCGTTCTTGCCGGGGATTAGATCATAAAACCAATAAAATCAATTAATCCCCGCACTCCCCTCAGCCCGGTAGCCGGCAGAAATGAGGAACACGTGCAACAGCCGAAAATCCCACCACAAAGGAAGCCGAAAGAAATCCTCCCGTTCGATCGAAAGAAATCGGACGAGATCGAATTCCAATCAGAAATCGAGCCGAACTCCCGACGATCGACCGGCGTGATAAAAAAGAGCGGGACCGGAGAGTGCAGACGGAAAACCGGCGGGTCCAAATCGCTCGCTGCAGTTCGCCGCCCGACCAGAAATCGATTGCGCCCCCGTTCGGCCTTCCGTCTGCCTTCCGTCGGCCGCCGCCTTCGCTCCGCTCCCGTCATTCACGCGCGCCCCTCCGCATTGCCAGTGGGCGAGTTGAGGAGCACGTGAGCGAGGAAGAAGCGCAAGATGTCGTCCCTCGAGATGGGATTCTACCCGTTCGCCAACCCCGAAGAGGCGCTCATGGACTACTCGGACATGGAGGTGGGCTTTCTTTCCGGACTCTCGTTGATTACTCACCGCTCTGCAGGAACGCGTGCCGACCGAGTGGGGCCCCGTGAAGGTCTCGATCTACGGCGACCGCTCCAAGGAGGCGATCGTCACGTTCCACGACCTCGGCCTCGACGGTGAGCACTCCCTTCTTTTTTCATTCGAATTAATCCGAGGATTGCAGCGGACAACAACTTCCAGAACTTCTTTCAGTTCGGGACGGTCGTCGAGCTCGGCGAGAAGTTCTGCGTCTACAACATCAACGCGCCCGGCCAGGAGATGGACGCCAAACCGCTGCACGCCTCGTTCGTCCTTCTTTCCACTTCCATTCATTTCTCTCCGTTGTGTTCAGGTACGCGTACCCGTCGATGGACTCGCTGGCCCAAATGGTGGACGAGGTGGTGCGCCACTTCCGCCTCAAGAGCTTCATCGGCTTCGGGGTGGGCGTGGGAGCGAACGTGATGCTCCGCTACGCGGTACGCTCCTTTCACCTTTTCCACTCACCGCTCACTCTTCTTTTGCAGACCAAGTGGCAGCAAATGCTCGTCGCCTTGATCCTCGTGAACGCGGACTGCGGAACGGCCGGCTGGTTGGAGTGGGGCTACGAGAAGGTCGTCCTCTTTCTTCCCGTTCTTTCGTTCACTCGACTGATTGCAGGCGAACGTCAGCCTGCTCCGCTCGAAGGGGATGAACAACTTCACGGTCAACTACCTGATGTGGCACAACTTCGGGAAGCACGAGGACCAGTGCGATCCGGAGGTCACCCGGCAGTACCGCTCGTTCTTCTTCAACCACCCGAATCCCGGCAACCTCGCGATGTTCATGGAGGCGTACTTGAAGTGAGTTCTCTCCATTCGTTCCTTCTTCATCCGCATTCCAGCCGCACGGAGGTCGTCTTGCAACAGCCGGCCAGCGGGGCGACTTCCGCTCTCAACGCGCCCATCCTCAACGTGCCCGTGCTGCAGCTGGTCGGCAGCCGTTCGGCCTTCCTCGAGCCCTCGATCGTCGTCAACACGAAGCTGAACCCCGCGAAGAGCGAGTGGGTCAAAGTGAGCAACGCGTGCGGCCTCGTGCCTGGACGAGAAGTCGGAGGAGGTCACCGAGTCGATCCTCTTGTTCCTCCAGGGCCTCGGCTACTGTACGTTCTTCCTCTCATTCATTCCCTTGATCCTCTTCTTTCAGTCGCCCATCTGAACGTGCGCAAGGTGGTCGACCGGCTGCACAAGGGCAAGGACGACAGCCAGGGCAACGGTTGTGCCGTGCAGACGGTCACCGAAATGGACTCCTCGTCCTTCTGATCGACCGAACATTCGCCTTCCACCGATACTCCGTGTACACTTCGCAATACGTGCATTATAGCCCGATTGGACGCCGCTACTCGCTCTCTCCTTCCTAACCTTCTTTCATCCCTGCGATTATTCCGATTGATTAGCCCAAAGTAGCTCGTGCTCGATCAAATAAACTCTTCTGTTCGTGTTCGCTTCGCCATTGATCGATAAATGAAAGCGGTGTGTGAACACAGACCGAAAGAAGTGTTTACTCGGTCAGTTGATTCGCAACGATTTCCGCAGTCGACTGGGTTGATTCGAAGGATTGAAGCCTCGAAATGTGGACCGGAGACGAGGATTTCTGCGCGCACTGCGGCCAAATCCTCCCGATCGCCACGCGGGCGCCCGTCACGATCAACTGCATCAACTGCCAGGTGGAGTGGAAGGTCGGGGGTAAGAAAACCCTTCCCTTTCATCCACTTTTCTCTTCTCGCTTGCAGAATGCAACAAGATCATCAACACGCGGGAGTTCAGCTACGAGAAGACGGTGCAGGAGGCGGACGAGGGCGAGGGAAAGGGCGACGAGCACGGCGTCCAAGTGGTCAGTTCACTCTTCCCTCTTACTCATCTGTTTTCCGGTTTGCTTGCAGGACCACGCCTGCTCCAAGTGTTCCCACAACAAGGCGACGTACTCCACGCAGCAAACTCGATCGGCGGATGAAGGGCAGACCGTCTTCTACACGTGCGTCAAGTGCGGCAATCGCGACATTGAATATTCCTGAGCTTCCTCGTTCTTCTTTGTTGATTTGTTTGTTGCAAATGGTTTTGATAAACGAGTCTTCCAAGCCGGACGGAACACACGAATGAACTCGAGTGAATGTCCTCATTCGGTTCTTGGGTTCGTCTGTCGAACGAGGAAGCGCTTCCGTCTGGTGTGCATCGGAGCATTTAGAATTCAGGGAAGACGGCCGGGCGACGGGCAGTCGGGCGCGTTCTGGACGGACTTCGCTCAGCTGCTGCGGTTTCGAATGCGGGCAACACGCGATGGGGGACCGTAAGAAGGCGGGCGGTGTTGATTGGCTGCGGGCTGCAAGGCGGTCCGCCCTTCTCGCGACGGCACACGAGCGGGCGGGAGGACGAGGAAGGCGCCGAAGACGGTCGATAATCGCGGAGAAGTCGGGCGAATTCGAAAGACGGTCGGCGGAATCCGAAGTCCTCCGCGGCACGCAATCGGCCGGCCGCTCGTCCTTTGGGCCGAATTGGCGGATCGCGTGCCGCCCGCTCGCTCGTAAGCAGCCGCCGACCCCGCGGATGTGCGTGTGGACCGGCCGCCGCCTATCGTAATCCCCCGCAACGCCCCCGACCTCCTCGACGAGACGACCAACAGGTAAACGGGCGACCGGCCGGTCGTTTCATTCGAACTCGTGGATTCGAAGCCGCCGTGATTTCCGCCGCTCCCAATCACCCACTCGACTTGCAGCCTTCTCCTCTTGCCGGCCGGAATGTACGCGAGCAAACGACGCCAACGGAACTTCAAACGGTAGGCCCAACGGAGTGATCGGAGGATGAGCGGGAGGCGGCGAGCGGGAGGTCCAATCATCCGCGTTCGTCGGCGAGCAAGTGGGCGATTCGGACGTCCCGCACGCGACTTTTCGTGCCGTTCGGCAACATCAAACGGCCGCCTAAGACGACGCGAGCACGAAAGGCGGTCGGGCGACGCCTCCGGCAAGTGTGGCGTGTTCGAAGCGGAGAGGCGCCTCTCGTGTTCGTGGCCCATCTCTTGATCCGCTGGACATGCGATTCGTCCACACGCACCATCGCGTGCCTGCAGCGTCTTTTTCGCCCATTCCGCCGCGCGCAGTCCAGCCGAAAAGGGGGCATCTGCCGCCAGAAGCCGCCGCTCACGCCCGCGAGTTCGCCGCCGCCGCAAAGGAGTCGGAGGTCACGGAGGGCGGGCGGCTGTTGCGCGCGATTCACACGTCGACAGGCGGCGGAGCGATCGGCCACGTTTTGTCCGCCGCCCAAGGTCGCCGATCGGCCGCCATTCGAATTGCGGGCGGGCGGCTACGGTAGGGCGGGCGGAACAGATTGCGGCCGATCGTTCTGTTGCTCGTTCGGGTTCGTAAATGCGCGCTTTTTGAGTGGGTGGCCGGCCAAAACATGACAATTAGAAGTGGGTGTGAAGGGGGATTTCGATCGCCGCAATTAGTCGTGGGCGTCCCGTTCGCGCGCCTGTCCGTCCGGCACGTAATTGCGCCAAGATGGGCGGAAAGACGCTTATGTTTCGCGCACTCATTTCCGCCCGCTCGCTCAATCCGCGCGCCCGTTCGTCACCTGGCCGCCCGCCCGCTCGATTGCTTTCGGCCGGCTGCTCACGAGTGCGCGAATTTCAGCGTCCGCGAATGCGCCAAGCCGGCGGCCAACAGCAACCCGTCCAAGCGGCATCGGGAGCGGCTGAACGGCGAGCTGGAGACCGTCGCCGCCCTCCTGCCCTTCGACGAGGTCACCCTGCAGCGGCTGGACAAGCTGAGCGTCCTCCGGCTGGCCGTCAGCTTCCTCCAAATCAAAGCCCACTTTCACGGTAAGCGAGAAGCGAAGAAGGAAGCTCATGAACCGCAAACAACTCGCGGGTGTCAAGTGGGTGGCTCGGGCACCTGCACAAGCATCTCCATTCTTCTTGCCGGTTCGAATTACACGAGCGGAACAAGCAGCAAACAAACACACAAAGCAGTACCGTAATCTCTTTGAGTTGATCCGAATGTTCAGCCTGCTTCTCCGATCCACGGCGCCATGTCCCGTACGCCCCGCACGCGATGGCCGCCAACTCCGTGCCGATGGGCCCGATCCCTTCGTTCGTCGATCCGCACAGCGGGATCCCGCTCATCGACCCGCTGGAGCCGCTCTTCGCGCACGTGGCCCTTCGAGCACTCGGCGGCTTCCTCTTGATTCTGAATGAGCACGGGGAGATCTACTACGTGAGCGAAAACATTGAATTCTACTTGGGATTCCTTGCAAGTGAGTTCTGTCTTCTTCCTTCCTTTGCACCTGCTTGTTCTGCAGTCGGACATCCTCCATCAACCGATCTTCGAGATGATCCACTCGGAGGACCGCGAGGACATCCGCCTCGGGCTGCAGCTCCGGCCGAACGCCGGGCGGCAAGCGGGAGAGCGAGCAGCTGGCCGAGGGCGAGTCGGTCGAGCGGCTGATGGTCGCCCGCTTTCGGTGTTTGCTGGACAACACCTGTGGATTCATGGTGGGCTCCTCTTCCCGCTCGCAATCAGACGACGCCTTCGTTCTGCAGAGAATCGAGATCCGTGGCCGTTTCATCGAGCTGCACGCGACGACGAGCGGCGAGGCGCCCGAAAGCTCGTCGACCCACCGGAACACGCCGCGCTACGGACTGCTGGCCGTTTGCACGTGGGTCGTCCCCCTTCGTTCAACAATCAGGAGAGGAGTTTGCAGTCCGTTCGTCCCGCCGATCCAACTGGAGATCGCGAACGAAGACCCCATTCTGAAGACCAAACACGCACTCGACCTCACTCTCCTCTGCATGGACAACCGCTTTCGACTGCTGATCGAAGCGGACGACTCGCCGGTCGGCAGCTTCTACTCGCTCATCCACCCGGCAGACGTCCGCTACGTGAGCGAGGCCCATTCCGCTGGTTAGCACTTTCAATGTGTCGCTCCGCCTAATAAAGGAGATTTCGCTTGCAGTGGTGAAGAACACGTCCTCCGGGCCTGATGATCTACCGGCTGGTGGGGCGGCTGAGCGGCGAGGTGGTGTACGTGCAGAGCAGCCTGCGAGTTTTCTTCAAGAACAGCAAGGCGGAGTCCATTGGGGCCACTCATCGAGTACTCAAGTGAACAATCAAGCACTCTTCTTCTGTTTCATCCCTTTTGTCTGCAGCGAGGTGGACGGACTGGCGTTGCTGGAGAAGCGCTCGAGCATGAAGGCCAAGTACCTCACGTTCGACGACACACTCCTGCAGAACCCCCGGCAGCTGAGCTCCGTTGCGAGTCTCCAGCAACAGCCACAACAAGCGAACCCGTTCTTGTTGCGGTAAGAATCCGGGGGCAACCTGAAAGGAAGAGCGTTGTGTTCAGAGACAGCTCGTCGAAGGCGGCCTACGAGCAGCTGGCGACTTCCGAAGTCCTGCTCCCTTGAACGGGGTGATGGGCGGCACACAGGCGACCACCTCGACGGCCGACCGGCAGCGACTCCTCTCGCAGCTCACCGGCGACCTGCAGCCGACGACGAGCGCCGTCCTCCCGCTCCACTCGTCGCCGTCCACGTCGGTCGAGCGGCCGGCCGTCGAGCCGCCCGGCCACTTCGCGCTGCCCGCCCCGCTGCTGCCGCTCCCGTTCGGCGAGCACCCGGCCGCTCTGGCGACGGACATCCGCGGACTCACCACTCACCTGCCGCACTGCTTTCCGGCCCCGGCCGAGGAGAACTTCTGGCTGCAGGGCTTCAAGCGGCCGTTCGAGATGCAGCCGGAGGGGATGCCCGCTCCGCCCGCCTACTACCCGCCGCCGCACTGTGAGTGGACGAGCAGAAGGGGATTAATGGATGCATCGAATTGCAGTCGATCCGGCCGCCTACTGCCTCGACTACGCGGGGCACCCGCCGATGTGGCCGATGGAGCCGCCGCCCGGCATTCCGCCCGACTACCACGGCGCCTTCCACGGGATCCCGTTGGCCGGATTCGCTCCCCCGCCGCCCACTCTGCCCGAGTTGATGAAGACGGGCCACGAGCTGCTGCAGCGGCCGGAGCACGAGGCCGTCCAGCGATGCGCGCCCGTCTTCCCGCCGCCGGCCGCCAGCGAGCCCTTCGAGGGCGGCAGCAACTTCAACTTCATTTCGGAAGTCGCCCACTCGCTTCTGGGGCACAACTGAGCGGCGAGAAGTGACCGGTTGATCTCCACACGCACGTGATTTCTCATCCCCCTCGTTTCTTCATCATAAATTCGTCGATCGAGTGTAACGGACGGGGAAGGAACGTACTTTAAAGTCGGTAATTTCCTCCAATCACTCGCCGGTCATGAGAACAAACGGCGAGCGGGCGAGCGAGCGGGAAAAGGCGGAAAGGAAGTTCTTTCGAAAAGTCACCAGCTGGAGGGGGCAGGAAGGTGGGTGGGCGGAAGCGCGGAAGGTCGTCGATCGGGAGGGCGGTCGGCAGTCGCACTTGTTTTCGATCAGAAAGGAGATTGTGCCCTCCGCTCGACCGTCTTTCCGCCGCCTCGCCGTTCCGCTCGGTACGATGAGGAGTGCCGCCGTTCTTTCTGCTCTCCGCGTGCCTTCCGACGGCTTTCAGCGGTGGGTGAAAGGAAGAAGACGAGTGGGATGAACGGAGGATTGCAGCGGAACCTCTGCCGCCGTCGATGGTCTCGTTGAACACCTGCTTTCGCTACCTGCCGGGCGTTCGGCTGCGGATCCACGACGACGAAGTGGCGGGCACGGAGAGCATTCAGTTCAAAGACGACTGTCTTCCGCTCATGCTTGCGGTCGATGATCCAGAAGGTTTTCATCTGCAATTCGGTCCTCCACTTGCCCACCGATGACGTGAGTTCTCTTGAAGAACACAAACAAGCGGAACTCCTTCTGATTGCTTGAAGGACTGCCTTCTGTCGACCGCCGACTTGAAGCGGACGACCCACGAGAAGACGGACGAGACGTACCCGCCGAACAACTACTACGAGAACCTCTGTGCAAAGGATCCTTACGAAAAAGGCAACGAACACCCGCTTTCCCTTCATCGTTCTGTTGTTCAGGGAGTGTGTTCGCAGAGGCGAAATTCAACGGCTACAAGGGCGGCGAGGGGATCCTCCGCGTCGCCCAGAAGCCGGGCACTTCCGCCAAGGCGCTGCTCGTGATCGACGGGATTCCCGCAAATCAGGTGCTCGTTCGAATACACGAGTGTTTATTCGGAATGCTGCTTTCAGCCGATCGAAGTGCTCGCGACCACGCGGCCGATGTCCCGCTGCTACAAACTGCGGAGGGAGGAGGTGTGGAGCTCCGCAAAGCGGTTGGCCGCCTTCTACAGCGATCCGTCGGGCATGGGCGTGGTGGTGAGTGGACAAACGAGAAGGAGAATCCTGAGGAATGATTGAAGCCGTGGGAAGAAGTGGACTTGGACGTGGTCGACGGACGGGACCTGGAAGCAACCATCCTGATCGTGCACAACAACGAGGTTTTGGACTGCGGCGAGCTCGAGAAGGTGGACGGCGAGACGGTCGCGAATTCCGCCCACACCGCCGTTTTGACGTCCGCCCTCCTCCTCTCCCTCGCTTTGTACATTTTGAGCACGAATTAAACAGAAGAACTCACTCGTAGTGGGCATACCGCCGCGTCCACTCGCGGGCCACTCGCTCGTACTCGGCCGGCTGCTCCACGTACTGCTGGGCGAGTTCCTTCAGGATGGCGTTCTGGGGATCGCACTGCCGAAGGAGGGCGACGATCGCGTTCAGGAAGTCGGTGACCGTGAAGCAGGGATTCCAGTTGGCGGCCCCGAGCCCGAGGTTCATCCGCCCGGACGTGTCGATGTTGCAGTGGTAGATTCGAGTGAGGAAAGTGGCCTTTGTGAATCGAGCAATGGTCTGTGGAACGGAAGGAAAGAAGTTGGACTCACTTTGGGCGCTTGGAAGGGGTAGTTCTCGGTGAAGTTCAGCTCGAGGAAGAACGTGCCGCCCTCGTACAGCGACCCCGCCGGCCCCTCGATCACGACCGTCCACACGAGCACGTCGTCGTCCCGCGGCACCGCCTCCACGCCCGCGATCGGCGACCGCAGGAGGTCCTTCGCCTCGGACACCAGCCGGCGGGTGGTGATGCCTGAACAAACGAGAATGGTTGGATTGAATGGAAAGGGCGTACTCTTTTGTGTTGTGGACGAAGAGGCGGCCGAAGTGGAGCGGGAGAGCTCGCTGCGGACGAGTCGGTTCAGGCTCGGCGGATTCATTCGATCTAAGCGGAGAGGTTGGATTGCTACGAGGTGTTCTGGCAGTACTGATCGGTTGCTAACCTTCGATCAACCATCTAATCAATGTTTAAGTCTTTCTTCATGCACGAAATAGACGACCGCTCGTTGGAATAGGGTTTATGATACACACAAAGGAGTCGAACGGATGCAATAAGTTACAAGCGGACTGCAATTCAATGACGGTTGGGTAGAGGGCGCCACGGAAGTGACTCGGATGCGGTAGGTGGACTTCAATGCATTAGAAAAGAAGGAAGGGAGGGTGGGGAGGGCGGGGAAGAAAGAAGGAGGAAGAAACGAACACTGGTTGGATTGAGAGGTGGCGCGGATGGAATTCCCTCGTCTCTCCTCCATTGCTTAACCGAATCCAATACTGCCGACAGACGGGGGAGAGAAGAAGGAGTACACAGCATTTATTGAAGAATCAAGAGACTGATCGGAGTGACTGCGATAGGGGAGTGGAAGCGTCCGTCCGATCGTACACGACGGAGTGAGTGTTCAGGCCTTGGAGCAGCAACCGGTCCGCTGCTGCTGCGGCGGCTCGTCCGTGATGTTCACGCCGCCGTGCCCGCGGCCCGCCGGACCGCCGCCGCTCTCGTTCTTGGGCAGTTTGCGGCCTGAACGGAAGAGGAGTGAGTGGATAGTGAGTGCTGGACGAACCGATCGCGAGGAAGATGTCCTGCACGTTCATCGACGACTTGGCCGACGTCTCCAGGAACAACAGGCCGTTGTCCTCAGCGTACGCTTGAGCTTCCTGAACGAGCGGGGTGAGTGGAGGGATCAGTGGATGGATGAGTAGAAAGAGAAGGAGTGGGGAGTAAAAAAAGAACGGCGACGAGTGGAAAGCAGTAAAAAGAAGAGCGCACCTCGTATTCAACCACGCGTTTGGCGGCCAGGTCCGCCTTGTTGCCGGCGAGCGCGATCACGATGCTGGGGCTCGCCTGTCGCTGCAGCTCCTTGACCCAGTTCTTGGCCTTGGCGAACGATTCCTGCAACAGGGGAAGGGAGGAGATGAGGGGTGGATGGAAGGGGGGACTCGCCTGATTGGTGATGTCGTAGACGATGATGGCCGCTTGGGCTCCGCGGTAGTACATGGGCGCCAGCGAGTGGTAGCGCTCCTGTCCGGCCTAAAACAAACGGGCAGTTCGAGGCAGTCGGAAGACCTACCGGCAGACGACAAGCAGCGAACGATTCCGGCCGACCGCAAAAGTTGACGTTTTTGATGATTTTGATCGATTGATTCGTTTCTTTTCGATGCATGCACACCAGATACGATGCTTACATCAAGCAAAAAGAGATCGTAGAGCAGAAAGCAAGAAAGAAAAGGATGCAGCCGCGAAGAAATTCGAAAATCCGAAAATTTGGACCTTAGGGTCTTTAGGTCAACTTTTGGAGGCCGAAATCGTTCTGATGTCGTTGATGTAGGTATAAAGCAACTCACTGTATCCCAAATTTTTGCACAGGTGCGCAATTGGCTGCATTAGAAATCATGAAATTGTCTTGACTTACCGAATTTGATCTGAAATCGAAGGAATCAGTGAAAAGTCGAGTAAACGGAAAGTTTGGGTTCTTCATCGGTCTGCGATTGGATCGAAGCTCTACCACCATGCAGCTGTTTGTTGTTTACAAAGGAATGAATGCGATTCTCGATGGATAACATCATGAGTGACCAGCAACCTTCCGGTCGACTCCAGCCTCCACCTAAAGGCGGCGGGGTCGACCGGAAGTGATGAGAGACGTCAGAGATGCGCGCACACGTCCCCTCTCCCTGCAGTAAACGGACGGAAAGGTGCGAAGAGAGAGGAGTCCGGTGGGATCTCCGCCGCACAACAACAAGACGAAGTGCAAAACAAGACGGAAACGAACGCGTAAAAAGGGGGGGCCAAAGCCGCGAACCCCACCGTGATCACCCGTCCGACTGCCTCCCGTCGCTCTCCTCTTCTCCGCCCTCCACCAGCCATGCCCCGCCAGTCCGGCTACGCCAAGCGGAAAGCCGCCGAAGCCGCCGCCGCCTCCGACTCGAAGCGCCCCCGCATCGACGCCGACGAGCCCACGACTTCCGCCGCCTCCTCCACTTCCCCTGCGCTCGAGTGTCCGGCCCGTTTCGAGCGCAAGAAGTGCGCGGAAAGCGAGGCGATCCTCGCCGATCTTCTCAGCAAGTACGCGGAACGGTGACCGGCAAGGGCCCGTTCACGTGCACCCACCCCGACCACAGCGCGCCCGGCGGCAAGGCGCACAAGCCGGTGAAGAGGACCCGCGCTCTGCTCCGCGAACACGTGGAACAGGTGCACGGCCCGCGAGGTAATTGATCCCTTAGATGCTCCCTCCCTTCTATCCACTCGCTTCAGTTTTTCTCCTGCCCGGCGGTCGTGAACGGGGTCGTGTGCGGGAAAGGAGTTCCGTTCGAGAAGTACGTGCATCTCCACTGGAGCAAGGTGCACGTGGACGAGGTGAGAGTAGACTCGTGTTGTCGTCCGTCCAATCACTCGTTAGTCCGCTCGTCCGTCCAGTCGTAGTCGTTGGCAGTCGTTGGCGTAGTCGTCCGGCTTGCTCGTTCGGTCGTAGTCGTTGTCCGCTCGTCGTCGTTGTCCAGTCGTAGTCGTCCACTCGTAGTCGCCCATCCAATCGATAATCCCCCTTTTTGCCGCAGAAAGTGTGAGTGCGGCCACTGCGGCGACCGCTTCAAGCGTCCGTCGCAGCGGGATCGTCACGTGGAGCTGCACCACAACGACCCGCTCGCCTGCCCGCAAGAAGCGTGTGCTAGTACTGCGGGAGGGACACCGACGACGACAACACGCACAAGGTCCACATGAGGACGCACGAGGTGAGTGTTTCGAACCCTCGCGCTCCGACCTCTACCTGACTTCCTCGTCGTTCAGGCGGCCGAGCCAGATGTCGGAGGACGGTGAAGCAGGAGTTGTTCTGGGGGAGTACCAATCTACCGGTGCTCGATCGCCGGCTGCCACTTCGGCACCGACGATCCGAATGTCTTCCATCGACATTCGGCCCACAAATCGGAGAACGGCGGCCACCTGATCACGTCGGAGATTCGCGAGCCGCTCCCGCTGACCCGGCGTGCGCCCATTGTGGTGAAGACGCTCGCGATCAAACGCACGTTTGACGCGGATCTCTTGCGGCAAGAGATCGGGGGTGATGCGTTCCTTTGGGGGTGCTGAGTTGAACGGGAAGTTCCTCCGCTTCGACTGGAAGGGGAGACACGGCGTTCGTGAAGGCCACGAAGGACCAGGGGCGTAAGAAGCGGCCGATGGCCTGACGAGGACGGCAGCGGCAGCACGTACGTGTACGAGCTGCTCGACGCCTCCCTCCTGCCCGCCGACCACCGCCAGACGACCTTCGAGCAGTTCGTCTTCGCCCACTTCTACGCGGGCAAGGGGTTCGCGCTGCGGCTGGCGGCCCACTTCTGGAACGCCCGCGGGGACCAAGTGAGTCGGAAGGCGGCAGCGGAGGTGTCGCGGGGGTGTGGTGGTGTTCCCTTTTTTGGTTGGGCGTTTCATCGGAGCGTTCGCATTTCTTGACCAGGAGAACGGGACACACGCTCGTCTAAATTGACAGCGATGTGTGTCGCTCGCTTGTGCATGAGGACGGGGCTTGACGAGAACCGGTCGGCGAAAAACGGAACATCGCTAGTGCTTTGTTCCTTCAGAAGTACATGTACTCCACGGGCGCCCACATCAAGAAGCTCTGGGATGAGGGCAAGGCGGTGATCGCGCTCCGCTTCGCCCTGCACCCCTTCGAGCGGGCGACGTACACGCGCGAGGGCGCACTGATCGACCTGCTCGGGCTGCCGAACCTCCTCAACCAGCAGGCCGGCTCTTGGTGCGGTCTGGCGGCGAACTGGTCGAAGAAGGAGCGCCGCGCCTTCGGCATCTTCCAGCTCCTCGAGATGCACCGCCGGTTCATCGCCTCCGACCACACGCCCATCACCCGGCAAGTCGAGGCGTCGGCCGGCTTCAACAAGCTTCATCGACTCGCTCCCCATCCACGACCTCTCCCAATGATTCTCGCACATCCTCTTCGCAACTGTTTTGTATCAAAAGCTAACGCAAAGCTTCCTAACGTTTCCCTTTCTTTTGTTTTGAGTAAACTCGTCGAGACGGAACAGTTGCGAAAAGAAGTGCGAGGGATCGGGAAGGGAAGGGCAGGAAGAAACGGGAGCCGGGAAGGGAACCCGGAAGTGAGGGAAAGGAATGGAGAGAGACCCAGCCCCAGCCCCAGTGAGCGCGCGCCCCCATCCCCAGTCCACTGTGGCGCCGATCCGATCGCAAACCAAAGAAGAAGGTCTAAAGTCGAGGCAGAAAAAAAGAATGAAAGGGACTCACGATCGTGTTCTCGTCCACGGCGATCGTCTGCGTGAGGAAGGCGGCGCCGATGGTCGACTCCTGGTACTCGTGGAACTGCCCCTTCACGAACCGCAGCACTAGCGACGACTTGCCTGAAACACAGCGGTAAATGGGCGAACTCCAAGACCGAACCTCACCGACGGCGCTCTCGCCGAGCAGGACCAGCTTGAACTGGCAGGTCTTCTTCACGTTGCCGCCGTTGCCGCCCGCGCGAGTCGCGTTCGAAGCCATCGCTGAAAGCAGTGGGTTGTGGCGGACGGGCGGCGGAGAGCGGAACGAATCGCGGATGACGGCGGGGTCGCCGATCGATAAACAAACGCCGCCGCGCCGGACGCGCCCGTTAGCCGCGAGTGGACCAAACAAACGGCGCCCGAACGAAAGCCCCACAAAGAGGCCGAAACACGCGAGGAAGGGGGAAAGGGGCTGATTGCAAAATCAACCGCAGACCACCCATCTTCACGGCGAAACTGCCGGCCTATCGCGGAATTTCTCGCCAATTTCACCGACTTTCGACCGCTTCCCCACACCCGATCGATCGACAAAACGGATGCATCGAACAATCTTCACTCGCCCGGATCCGTTCGGGAAAACAAGTAAAATTGCCGGTGACTGTGATGATGAACGACGGGGAGCCCTGCGCCTCGTGTCTGCGGAGAGCGGACGCACCCCGCCGCCGCCGCTCACCCCGCCTGGCCGCCCGCCGGAGAAGCGGTCGGGCAGCAAACAAGCCGCCGCTCGAGTGCGTTACGCCAAGCCCCTCGCTCACGCGCCGCTTCGTTGCGCAACCCGCCGCCCCGGCAGACGGACTCGTCGGATCCGCTGTGGCTGTCCGTTCGTCTGTCGGCTGTCGGCTATCGAACGTATCAGTTCGATCGGAAGGTTCGAACAGAGTAAAGGGCAATCAAACAAATCAAACGAATCGAGTGATATCAAACATGGCCGTTGATTACAGCGCTGGAGTTTCATTTCTGACGGTCGTTGTGCTTGCCGTTGGCATTCCATTCGGAAACTTCAAGTAGCGCACCAAACACAAACGCAACCTAATTTCATTCTTTCACTGACAAAGGCCACAAGTCGCCGCTTCGACGGCCGACTACAACCTTCGTTCATATCAGAGCGACCACCCGCCCCGCTCGCTCGAATCAGAAGACGTCACTTCCAGCTCAAATACAATCAACTACAGTCAACTACAACTACAAAGTACATCCTTTCACAAACTAGCCGCCAGCCAACCACACCTCACGGCGGCGGAGTCCCGGGCGGAAAGCGAGACGCCGCGCAGACGGGCGGTTCATAACTCCCGTACCGCCGCCGGACGCGTCGATCGGCTGTTCGTGCGCGATTGCCGCCTTTTTCGCCCGCCGTCGGAACGGATCGCCCGGTTCGTCTGTTCGTTCGATCGGATTTCCCTGCTCATTTTTTCGAGTATTCCCCCCCCCACGTTCCCCCCTACTTCTCCCTGCACGCCGCTTATTATTCTCGTTGTTTATTGCGCGCTCGTGATTGATGAGGGAGGACGGCGAGCGGACGGGCGTGTTATGGCGAATGGCCCGAGGCATCGGTCGAGGCGTCGCTGCGGCGGTCCCCCGAGATGTCCGATGGCCGGCCGGGTAACTTCTGCGACTTGCGGCCCGCTCGCCGTAAAGTGGGGTCCTTTGGGCCGGCGGTGTGTAATTGGTCGCCATTTCTGCCTCCCACGCGTCTTTCTGCCCGCGCCCTCGCCCATCATCCCGTTTGTTTATTTCCAGTGCAGGTCTCGTGGCTGCGGACGCTCCCCGCCCGACGATGGACGCGCCGGCAAGCGGTTGGTTTGGCGCCGAGAAGGCGGAATAAGCGGCCGTTTGGATTGCAGAACGCCGTTCCCCGCTGCCCTCGACCACTTCGTGCCCGGACGGCTTCGCGGAAGGTAGGCGAGCGAGTGCAATCGGATTGCTTTCGTGTGCACGTGCGGGATATCAATTGGCGTTTGTTGCTTGGGTTCGCCCGACCGCTCGGTCGCCTCCGCCCCCCGCCCGTTTCGCCGCAAATCGCTCGCATTCCGGGCGGCCGCTCATTGCGGTCCAAACGAGCGCATTTGGCGCCCCGACTTTCGCCGCTGGTCACTCCGCTCGCCCACCGGCCGGCTTCATTTCGACTTTAGCGGGGGTTCGGGCGGCTGTTCGGCTTCTTCTTACTCGTTCGGATGGGCGGGCGACGATTGTTTGTGTTTCCGCGTGTTACCGACTGCATCACCCGCATCGAGTGTGGGCACTCGGCCGCCTCCTCGACCCGATAAGAGCCCTCGAATGTTTTCTTCCGTTCGGCGGTGCTCGAGGCCGCTCGTCGCATAACCTTTGAACGGATTGATGCTCGACAGATGCCCTCATTGCCGCTGCTTTACGGCCGTGGGGGAGTCGGAACACGTTCGGCTTCTCCGCACTTCCCTCTTTCGACATTCTTTTATTCCGCCCATCTGCCTCGTGATTCTCGCCTCCCGTAATTGCGCCCTCTTGCAGCCAGCCTCTCGCCGCTAACCGAAACCAAACCGCCGCTCGGAATGAAGAACAGCCTCAGCATGGACGGCGGCAGCATTCAGAAGCAGCTCTCGTAAGTCCCGGTGGTCGATTGGAAGGCTGCTTTCATCCCCCCACTTCGCTGCAGGCAACGCCGCAAATCCCCGCGGCAACGGGCGGTCAGCGTCTCGATCAAGACGAGCAGCAAGTTCTGGCTGCGCGTCCTGCGGCCCTGGAAGTGGCGTCGACCGCAGAAGAAGTGAGTGCGGACCTCTCGGTCCACCGATCACTCCCTTTCGTTGCAGACACGTCCGCGAGCCGGCCGACGACCTCCCGTCGCCTTCGGACGTCGCCGACCGCCCGCCGCCGCCCGCGAGTCCCGTGCAGCTGCAGGAGCGGGCGGAAGAAGAAGAACGGAAGGATGGAGAGGAGGAGGAGGAAGACGAAAGCGATCACGAACAAGGTGAGTCGTCCGGGAACTTTCCACTCAATTCAAACACTTCCACTAAAGTTCACCCTTCCTGCCAACCCCTGGTTCGAACTTTGAGCTCCGGGATTCGGTCGGAGTTCGCGTCAAGCGGGAAATAAGCGACTCGTTCGGCAGGCATTTGGCCCGCCGATCGGAATGCACTCGGCGGCCGTCCGTCCAGTCGGCAGATCGAATTTCCCCCCATTGTTGCAGAGTGAAAGGCGACGTTCGGCCGGCCGATCGGCAGACGCGAACACGTCGCGGCGCGTGTTTTTCGTCTCAAATCCCGCCGCTTTTTGAGGAGCTTCTTTTCGTTTCGAACGGGCGCCCGTCGGCTTCCGCATTGCGACCGGCCGGGCAGCAGCGGGCAAACGGGGCGGATATTAGCGAAAGCAAACAATGTGGAGTGTTAAAGTCGGGGATCCCGCGGCTCGAACAAACACGTGTTCTTAATCTTCGCCCTCGTTCTTCAGACAACGCCCTGGCTCGTCGTGTTCGACGCCGCGACACGTTCGCCCTTCGGATGGACGACCACTCGGATGCTCGCGACTCGGCCAGCGACGAGGAGGAGGAAGTGAGCACGCCGCCGGAGGTCGAGGACCCGCCCGCGCCCTCCGCCGTCCGCCCGCCCATCGACGACATCCCCGATCAGACGCCCGAGGAGCGGCGGAAGATCATGCACCGAGTGTCGCTCAAGTTGGAGAGGTGAGTGCGGGGGACTTACGGTACTCTTGCGCTCATTACGAGTTGGTTCTTGTTTGATCTGAACGCGCGTCGCCATTTACACTCCTCACCGTGCGGGCGGGTGCAAATCGACGGGCGGGCGGCGTCGTCGATCGCCGTTTGGTCTTCGGGCTGATTGGGGGTCGAACTCCTTCCGTTTTCGCCTATTTTTAAGCACTCGTTCGTGTTCCTCCTCGTTTTGTTTTCGAACGGAGAAGTTGGGCGATTGCACGATCCTCCTCCTTGAGGTCACGCGCCCCCCGCCCGCCTCCTTTTCGCGATTCTTGCGGACATTCGGGGATTTGCGGGTTTGTTTGTGGAGCGGGGGGGACGGTAACGCGGAACGGGATCCCATGAATGAGTGAGTGAGTGAGGGGCGAGTGCAGGAGTGCGGAGTGCGGAGGAACAATGTGTGAGAACACGGCCGGTGGTTCGCCTTCCGCCGCCCGTGGGAAAGGCGGGTGATGTCAAGCGTTTGCGGTTCGCGGGATTCGTTCGAAGTCGAATGGCGGCGAGTCGAAAGTGAGCTCTGCTCCCGCCGTCCCTCTCCTCCCCGCCTCTTTGTGCTCATTGGCAAGCGGCCGCCTCAAAACTAATTGATCGTTTGGCCGGCCGAGTTCCGGTCGGGCGGCGGACGTGTCAAACCTCTCGGCTTTCATTCGGGCCGCCGCTCTCCGGCGGAATGCCCTCGTCTGCCTACTTGCCCGCCTTCGTGCCCGTCAACCCGCTCTCCACCGGCCACCGTTCCTTTTGCAGGAAGCTCAGCGAACGGCCCAAGGCCGAGGAACTCAAGGCGCGCGGAATCCTCAAGGACGTCGAAGCGGAGGCCAATTCCCGACTCCAAATGGAGGAAACACGCAAGGTCTTGTTGCGAAAGGTGCGTTTCCCTCTCGCTTCTTTCCCGTCTAATCGTCCGTTTCTGCAGCTCTCCTTCCGGCCGTCCGTCCAGGAGCTACGCGAGAAGCAGATCATCAAATTCAACGACTTCGTCGAGGTGACCGAAGCGGACGAGTACTGCCGAAAGAGCGACAAGCCGTGGACGCGCCTCACGCCCTCCGAGAAGGCCCTCATCCGAAAGGAGCTGAACGACTTCAAGGCCAACGAGATGATGGTGCACGAAGAATCAAAAATATTCACGAGGTTCGTTCTTCCTCTCCACTCATCCCCTTACTCCCGTCTTTCAGGTTTCATCGGCCGTGATCGCCTCCTTTCTTCCACCTTCCAGTTCGTCCGGGGATTAGCGTCCACTAGAAGCGGGTTTCTTCAGCTTTCGTATGCGATGCACAAGTGTCGAGTATTTTCGTTTATTTATTTCCCACCCTTCCGTTTGTTCCCAGTTCTTTGGTGCTGGCCGCGTGCTGTTCGCCTTTGGATTGTTGAGATCTACGAGTACAGAATTCCTCTTCGTTCTCCCGTTTGACTTCTTCCACTCCTCTTCTCCTCTCTTCTCTGTACATATCGCGTGTTGCTTCGATTGGTGGAGGCGAATGAACACGGCCGGCCGGCGAGTAGATTCGTTTTATTCAATAAATACTGCGGTGATTAGAGGAAGGGGATGACCGGGAGGAGGGGGAGGGGTAATGAATGGCAAACGTGATGAAGCGGAACAAAGAAACCCGTGGGGATACGCGCGCGAAAAGAGTCACCGATTGGCTTTTGGTTCTGCGGTTTCCGTTGATAAAGGCGACGAGCGGAGAACGAGGGCACCGGTTAACAACGAACGGACTGTTCGATCAACAACGAGGAGACACCTGATGTACAAGAAAGCCGGCGAGGCGGGAGATTACGCGGAGGGCGGAGATGAACGGGGCGGACTGCGGGAGGAGGCGCGGGACCCGTGCGAATGGCGGTGAGTCGACTTGTGGACACTCGAACACTTCAAGAAGGGCAGGCTGCAGAGCATTCAATCGTCCGCGAACTCGGGCCCGAAGTCGGGGATCTGGACGTGTTTGTAGCCCTTCAGCCAGTAGGTGGTTTGTTGCCCTGCAAGCGGCCGGTCAGAGAGCGAACGGCCGGCCGACTTCTCACCTTTGCCCTTCACTTGGATCTGTCCGCGGCACGTCATGTGGAAGCCCTCGTCCGCACTCAGGATCGCGTGTGTGTCGGTCGACACGTGAATGCGGAGCGGCAGGCCGGTCGACTCCATCCGAGAGGCCATCTGCAGGCTGCAGGTGAGAGAAGAGCGGCGAGGTGACAACTCACGTTCACCGTGTCTCCGAACAAACAATAGCGGGGCATTTTCGACCCGACGACACCCGCCGCCACCGAACCTGCAAGCGGCCGCAAAGGTTGAAGGAAGGAGAGTTCTCGAACGAACCCGAATGCATTCCGATCCGCAGTTTGAGCTGCTCGTTCGGGCGATGTTTGATCGTGAAGTTCTTCACTTTGTGCAAGGAAGGGCGACTGGAAGCAGAGTGAATGAAAGCAATGAGAAGAAGAGAACGTACGGGACATCTGGGCGATCTGAGAGGCGTGATCCTCGCGGCGCTCCGGCAGCCCCGACACGACCATGTAAGCATCTAAAACGTCACAATTATGAATGTTCGCACAGCTTGGGCACGGGAAAAGGGACATAAAGCAGTGCAACACCCACTTACCTCCGATCGTCTCCACTTTGTACACTTTGAAGTTGTCCACCACGCCGTCGAATGCTGAGTAGAGATCATTGAGAAGCGTGACGATCTGCAAGAGACCAAAGAGATCACGGCTGCCCGTTCACTCCACCGCCCACCTGCATCGGAGTGGAGCTCGAGGAGAGCGAAGTGAAGCCGACAATGTCGGAGAACTGAAGCAAACACGTGATGAACGAACGGAAGGAAAAGGGAGAGAACTCACGTAAATGGTGACCGCTTCGAAGCTCTCCGGTTCGACCGCGTGGCCGGACATCAGCTGAAAGAAGGAGTAGAAGGGGGCACGTTTGGGAGAACTCACCTGATCGGCGACAGTCGGGGGCAGCAGTTGGTGGAGCAACTCTTCCACTTTCTTCTTCTCCGCCAAGTACTCCTGCGTTCGCTCTTCGACCAACCCTTCCAAGTTGGTCGCGTACTGCTCCATACGCTTGAGCAGGTTGTCCACGAGATTGGAGGTCTCATTGTCTCTGGAATTAAGAGATGATGAGTGATGGGAAGAAGGCAGGAAGAGGAACGCACTTGTTCAACTGGTGGACGAGCGAGCGGATGTGCCGGAAGTCGAGTCGATTCTCGGGCGTCTCGCCCCAGCAGCAAGACCATCAGGTCGATGAGGCGGTGGAGCGTTCTCGTTCTGCGCCTCCTCCTCCAGGTCGGCGACGATCAGCGGTCGGTAGAGCTCGTCCTCGTTCTTGGGCACCGCCTTCACGTTGAAGACGATGTCCTTCGACTCGACGTTCTCCTCCTCGCCCCGATAGAAGGCACCCCGTCGGAAGAGGACCTCGTGGAGGATGAGGGCGAAGGAGTAGAGGTCGGCCTTCTGCATCATCTTCGTGTCCGCCTTGTTGGCGGCGAGGACCTCCGGCACGTTCGTGAGGAAGGGGTTGGCCTTCCGGAGGATCTCGGGCGCCGTCCACAGCAGTTCTGCAAACGGAGATTGTCCATTAGCTTCTTCCCTTCTCCGCTCACTTCTGTAGAACCGCGGCTCTCCGTCCTCCTCGGGCGTCACCTCCTCCATCGCCCGCAAGTCCAAGAGGCCGAAGTCCGTGACCTTCAGCACGAACCGCCCGTCCACCACGCAGTTCGACGTCTTCAGCCGGCCGTGGAACTTCACCTCCGAGTTGTGCAGGAAGTAGCAGCCCTGAACAACGAGGAGAGCGTTGAGTTGGTCGTTCGAAAGAACGCACCTTGACCAAATCGTGGAGCAACGAGTACTTCATCATGCGGTCCAGTTGGATCTTCTCGTTCTCCAGAATGTCCTCCAACGAGCCCTGAACTCTCGTTCACTCAACCGGAGAACACAGCGAGGAGACGAACCTTCGGGCAGTACTCGGTCACAATGCAGTAGTGGGGCGGATCGACGCAAGCACCCGCAAAGCGAGTAATGTGGTCGTGCTGGAGATCTTTCAGCTGCTTGAACTCGAGCAGGAGTTTTCGCGAGAGCTCGAGCTTCGGGTATCGCTTGTCGTTGATGTGCAGGTCCTTGATCGCCACCATGGTGCCCTGAACAACACGAAGGCTTAAGGAGCAGGAAGGAAGAGGAGACAACGAACCCTGTAGGAGGCGGTTCTGGTGAAGATTTGAGCGTTGTGCTGCATCGCGATCGTTTCCACCGAGCCGCCGCTCTGAACACTCGCCGGTTATTTGTTGCAAGTCCTCCGAGAACTCGCCTTCATGCTGATGGTCATCGAGAACTTGCGGTTCTTGAGCGAAATCGACTTCTTGGCCTCGAAATCGTCCTCCGTACTGGACTTCTTCTTGTTGTGGAGTTCGAGTTGGACGGCGAGGAGATGTTCCGCTCTTCATCGACCGTTGCGAAACCCTGAACGCCTCGAAATTCTTTCCGTCCTCCAGCTCTCGCCTACCGTGTGGTTGTTCTCGTTGAGATGCTTTTCGCCCGAAGGGCGTCGACTTCTTGCGCGTGAAGACGCTCAGCTTCCGGTCGATCATCGCCGAGATCTTCCGAGTGGCGCCCGACGACGACGATCGCTGAACAAACGAACGTAAATGGAGGTCGATGAACGGGAATGAACACAAGAAGCAACAGAGGAGAAAGAAACAATCAAACAACGAAGTGTTAACTTAAGAAGAGCAATCGTTAGTCGTCCACCACCAACACGACAGCCACCGATCCACTTCTGCCCACGTACCAATCTCATGCGCATCGCCAAAATGCTCGAATCCTCGTCGCCGAACTGCAAAGTGAACAAAAGGATGCAATTGAGGGGAGAAATCAAACGCGGACATCAACCGCCTTCTTTCGGCCGAACGGCAACAAAACTGAGTGGGCGCAAAAGAACGGACTGAACGGACGACAAAACCAAAGAATTCGACAATCCAAACGCCCGTCACCCGCACCTCTCTTCCTCTCCACCTTCCTCCCGTTTACCTTGTCGCTGCCGATGGAGCTGCGGGAGTTGGAGCGGAGGAGGGCTTCCGTCTGCTCCACCTGCGAGTAGATGTCCGACTTGCGGGCCCGCTTCTGGTGTTTCTTCTCCTTCTTGTCCCGCTCGCCGCCCTCCAGCTCCTCCCAGCGGATCCTCCACGACATGGCCGCCAAGCTCGGACTCGAGTTTGTACCTTCTGGACGAGCGGAGAAGGATGAAGGGGAGAGAAGCGGTGGAACGAACCGGTAGACGATGCAGAACCCGAATCCAAGGACACAAATGATGACCGCCGCTCCGATCAGCGCGTACACGTGGGGCGGGTAGCCTTCGGGGCACTTGGAGTGGTCGAAGCCGCAGACGGGCGAGTCCTTGGGCGGCTTTCCGTTCACCCAATGGAAGTCGGTCATCTGCTTGAGCTCGTTGGAGGCGCCCGAGTAGTAGGCGACCTCCACGAAGCGGTCCTTCTCGGGGTCCAAGTCGAGCAGTGAGTAGTCGGAGAAGCGATCGCCGTTGTGGTCGATCGATACCCGTCTGCAGCCTCCATTCGTGAGAGAGGAAGTGGGAAGAAGAACTCACAATCCGCCGACTCCCACGAACGTCCGGTTCCACATTTTGCTCGTGATGTTCCGCCCGTTCCGCGGGTCCAACCCCTCGGCCAGCGTCTCGTTCAGGGCGATCGCGTAGAGCAGGACGGCGTCGTAGAAGGCACTGATGAAGTTGTTCATCTGCAAGCAAGCGGGTGGTTGGAGAGCTCGAGAAGGAGTGCACTCACTTCGTACTCCTTCTTGGCGATCTGCGAATAGTTGTACTTCTTCTCGGCGCGCTCCTTCACTCTCGTCTCGAAGTTCTTGTACTCCTCGAGGTCGGAGCGGCGGAGGGAGATCGTCTTGAGGGCGCGGTAGGCCTCACGCGCGTGTCGGTTCTCCGCCACGCTCTCCTCCGCGTTCGTCGCGTTCATCCGCAGCCACGGCTTCTCGGCCACCGAACCCGTGGAGACGTCGATGTTGATGAACACTGAACAAGAGAAGGAATGAGTGGGTGTACTTCAATCTCGTCGAATGCTCACCGTACTCGCCCGATTGGGCCATCCCGAGATCGTAGGCCTGCGAGCATGATCTCGCGCACGGTGTCCGGAGACGCGCAGAGGATGATGACTGAAACGAGAGGATTGAGTGGGCGTTCAGTTTGAGTTTCCAATCCCCAGTTGAAGTTTCTTTCTTTCGTTTCGTTTCGAGAAGAGCATTCGGCCGTTCCGACGAGCGGAAATCAAATCAACGCCGCCCGCTGCAGCCGCCAAATGAGCGGAGTGAAGAGGCGACGACTTCGTCCTCCCGGCGAAGTCTCCGCAGCGTCAAGATTCATTTGCAAGTGCAGCAGCAGAAAGCAGAAGGAATGAGCGGAATGCGAGAACCACGAGTCCAAGCGAGCGAGTCACAGTCCCGTGCACTTACTGTTCGTCTCCAAACTCGCTTTCTTCAGGAGCTCCACGTAGCCTTCACGCGCCGTCTGTCGCTCGGAAAACATCGTCACCGTCCACTTGATGTCCTTCTCGTTGTTGAAAGAGGATTTTGATCGCATTCAAGCTGAAGTAGCACTCCGAACGACCATGGGTGTTGCCAGAAACGCTTGGTCCATGAAAAGGAAAATGGAACGTTTTCCAGTTTTTCGCCTGGCCTGGACCATCCGGAGGACCATCTTGGCAGAGGGTGCGGTAGGTGCCCATCAGACGAGTGAGCAGCGGGAAGATCTGCCGGTCGCCGAGCTCGTCGACCATCGCCGAAGTGGTCAGCACGGGCACGCCCGAGCCCCAGAACTGCGACATGCGCGCCACGGGGGCGATCACGAAAACGTATGCGAAGCCGAAGGCCGCGTCGATCGTCCGCTGGCAGTAGCGGTCGACGAACTTCTGCGGGCCGACGGCGTCGCTCAGCTCCGTGTCCTCGTAGGTGACCCGCAGGGCGCCGCTCGGGAGCATCTGCCGCCGCTCGATGTCCTCGAGGGCGACGTCGAAGACGGGCTGGCTCTTGCCAATGGTCAGACGGAAGGGATTCCGCAGAACCGAGCCCTCGTCGTCCGGCAGCCCGACCACGATGTCCAGCGGGAACGTGCGGTAGGAGCGTTGCGGAAGGCGGGCGTTCCGGTGGTCGAGGTGCTGCCCGTCCGCCCTCGAGCCGTAGGCGAGTGGGGGTGGCGAGCGTCATGATGAGCAGCAGGAGTTTGGTCAGAGGCATCGTGAGTTCACATTGCGCGAGGGATTGCGCGAGGAGTAGACAATTGAGAGGAAGAAGAAAGAAAGGAGGAGGCAGGGCGTTTGAACTGCGACATTCCGTCGAATGGCCGACAGCCGGCTTGCGGTCGGCGCGGGAAGAACGATGAAGGGGATCCGTTTCGGCGGGGGAAGTGCGGGAAGAAGCCACCGAGCGGCGTCTTCGTGCCCATCAGCCGGCAGGGCGGCCACGGTCAAAAGGCGAAAGAAGGGCGCGCGCCCGCCTTTGGCACTTCCGCCGCTCGTTTTCCTCTCCATTTCGACTTCGCCCCGACCGCGACGCCGCCCAATCACGACTCACTTCTGCGGGCAGAACTGCAACTTTTGCACATGGCCGGACGTCGAGAATCAGGCCCGTCCCCAGGCGCTTATAACGGCGGTCGTTTGAGCGCCTGCAGCCGCTCGCTTCATTTCCCCTCCATTTTCGGAACATCCGCTCGCTTCCGTTTGTCCGCCCGCTTCTTTGCTTTTTCGCCTCCTCGTCTGTTCTTTGCGAATTTGCAGACGGAAGAGCAGAAGGCGGCGGGATGACGCCGGGCGAGAAGTCGGGGGATGACGTCGTGCGTCCAGTTCGCAAAACACCCGACTTCTGCCCTTTGTTTGATGCTGATTGAACACAACGAGCGGGAAGCACGAGGAAGATGAGCGCGCGAGCGGAAGAAATTCGTCTCCTTCCCGAATGTCCGCTTCATTGTCCGGCCGCTTATTCCGTTCGCTTTCCGGTCCATTTGCTCGACTGCTGTTCGGTGGGCGAGCATTGATTGGAGAGCGGTTTGCAGTTCGCTTTGCAGACGTTAAACCCTTCACGGCAATCGGAAGCCCGCAGTTCAGGGAAAGAACATAACGAGATTAAAAGAACGCGATTCAAAGAAGCGTGAACAATTCCCCGACATCAACGAGCGGCTGTCCGCTCGCAAGCGCACAATAAAGCGCCCTTTTAGCCATAAAACAAGAGGGTGTACGTGCCGAACGGCCAGTAGAAGAACGAAGAGATGGAATAGAAATCGGGTAAACGTGGATTGAACCCAATGCTTGAAAGAAGAACCCACCATTCGCCGAAGCGGCCGCCTTCTTCAGCCACTCGTGGATGTCCGCCCGCGTGTGATTGAGCTCCTCGTCGAAGGCGACGTGCGAGGCCTGGCTGATCCACGCCGACTTGAAGTACTGACTCCGTTCGACGAAGTAGTTTTTCGTCGAGTACAGAGTGAAGTAGCATTCACTGGAGGTCAGCTCGGAGCCGTCCTCGCCGTTGCCCGATCCCTCCGGCTTGTTGACGGCCCTGCGCTTGTCGTGGTAGAAGAAGACGAAGTTGCGGTAGTTGAGGCTCGTCGACTTTTCCTCGTCGTCCTCGTTGTAGGCGAGCAGGCGGAACATCGACTGGGCGATCTGCCGGTAGGAGCCCTGCATCCGGACCAAGTAGGGGAAACTCCGCTTGTAGCCGAGCTGCGAGTTGAGGCCGGTGGTCGTGATCACGGGGATGCCCTCGCCGAAGCCGGCGGACACTTTGGCGACGGTCGCGAGCGCGTAGGCGTCCGCGAAGCCGAGCACCGCGTCCAGCCGCCCCTCGCAGTGCGCCCGGACGACCGCGTTGACGGCGTGCCGCTCGGCCAACGTCGCGTCCTCCCAGAAGCGGGAGTCCTCGAAGCGGAGGCGAATCCAGCCGGGCGGCACGAGCCCGAAGCGAACGACGTCCTCGACCGCGATGTCGACCACGGGCATCGCCTTCGCGATCGTGAGCCCGAACTTGTCGTTGTGGGACTCCTTCGCGGGCAGGATCACGAGCACGTCGTGCGGCCATCGGTTGCTCGTCCGCCGCTGGACGGCCGTCGTCTGTTGAGCTGCGGACGAGGGCGGGCAGGCAGGCGGAGAGCAGGAAGAGCGAGACCAGAAGCCCGGAGGCGGCGTTCAATAGCAGCGCACGTGCTATTCGCCGTAGTCCGGGGCACGACCACATCAACGGCGACCAGAAGTGAAGGCGGCGAGCAGAAGATCGTCGATGCGGAGCGGGGCGACGATGACGTGCTTGGCCGGTGAGTCAGGTGACCATTTGGCCGACCGATCACGGCGGATCACGATCTTCGTGGGCGCGGGCGTGGCGACCGAAAAGCAACAAACCGATGAACACGTGTCGATGATTAAACGGCTCCGCGTTTCGCACGGGCGGCGCAGCAAAACAAAAGGAAGCGAGAGGAATGGGCGGCGGAAGCGGCGATGAAGACGCTCGTAATGAGGCGCGAGAGGGCGGCCGCAAAGTCGGCCAATTTGTCCGGACGGAGGGCAGAACGGCCGGCCGGCCGGCAGCGACTCGCGCACTGCCCGTTCCGTCGATTAGAGGCCCTCGCGAGCGGTAAGCCCTTCGATTAGACGACTCAATCATCTCCGCCCTAATGGAGGAATTGGAGGCGAGTGAGCGAAGAGCAGAAGGAAGGCGGGGAGGAGCGGGCACAAATTGGAGTGTGATGCCTCGACTCGTGGGTGTCGCGAATCACGGAAAAGGGGTGAATTTTGGTGCGAAAGACGGGCATTTGTTTTTCTTAAGCTTCTTTCGCTGGCCGTCGCTTTCCTTATCGCGTTTTTCTCGCAAAAATTCCAAAAACGTTCTGCGGGCAGAAAGTGGCGGCTGAAGGGCGGGCGGAAGAATGAACGGCAGTTTCCGTTTGGACGAACAGAATTCGCCTTCGGGTTCGCGCGTCCCCCGTCCATCCTCCCTCCAATTCGCAACAGGGCGGCGGCAGCGAGCGGAAAAAGCGGTGGAACGAGTTTCCGTGTTAATTCGAGGGCCACGCCGCCCGACTTTTGCCGCCTTCCTCTTCATACCGTGCGGGCGGCCAAGTTCGGGCCGGGTGACGAAGCGGGCGGGCGGGCGGCGTTGTGTTTGCTCAGAAAGGCAATTAAACCGGCCGTTTCGATGCGTGCCCGAGGCGGTTTGGAATTCTTGCAGAATCTCCGCCGACCCGTCGTCCACTGGGGATTCGCCCCCACGGCCAACGTGCAGCAGAGGAAGCGGGCGGAGGACGTAAAGAAACGCCAAACATCCCCGCACTGTCCACTTCATTCCAATAAAAACAATCCCGGATTTCGAACAGTCGGATGGGAGGGCGAAAGGCGAGAACACGCAAAAGAAACCGCCGAACGGGACAAATCGATCGATTTTGAGGGCCGCCGAGTGAGTGATCGGGGTTTGATCGACTGGCCGAATTTCGCGAAAGTCGGGCCGATGAAAAGCAGCACCTGGCGAGCAAAAAGCGAAACAAAAAATCGGTCGCGGGTTCTGCAAGCGGCGCTTTCCCTCACTCGTCCCGTCTTCCTTCCCGCTTCCTCCTCCTCCTTCTACTTGCTTTGCTTCTTCTTCTTTGGTCTTCCGCTTTTTGCGGCTTGTTTCACTCGGCCGGTTTGGGAGGTCGGTAGCCCGTCCGCAAGGTTCGGACGCCCGAAAGCCAAAAGCTCGTCAGGTTTGCGCGCCAAATACCCGCCGACCGGCTGGCCGACGGAAACGAGCGGGCCGAGCGACGCGGAATAGACGATTGGATTCCGAATACAAAACGCGGCCGGCAGCGAAGATTCGTAGCGAGCTGGTAGCCGCCGAATGACGCTCGTGATTCACCAATCGAGCGACCAGGCGGCAGACCGAACGGTCGACATTTGAACTGCGAAAGGTCCACCGGTTTGTTTACGTCGATTAGACCCGCGGCCGCTTTCCCCCACTTGGCCGGCGGCAAGAGGAGCCGCCCAAATTGCCTCCATTTGGACGCCCGAAAGTTCGCAACCGGCCGCCCCAAAAGCCAAACGTGAGCGGCGAGGAAACAGGAGAACGGGGCAGAGAAAGACGGAAGCAAGGAATGAGCAGCGGTGTGAAAGGAGCGCCTGTAGACAAAACGAAAACGTTTGCGCAAATCGAAGGAAGTCGAGAGCGAATTGGCGGGCGATGATGAGCAACGCGATTAGGCGCTTCCCGCCCGGGGCGAAGCGGAAGGTCGTCGGCGCCCACCGCTCATCGACGGACAATTCGGTGAGGAGTTCGGCGGAGTCGGCGGGCGAAAGGCGCGCCGGCGGCAAAGCGGCGTCTAATCACGTCCAAAACGGAGCGCTGCGGGCCCTGTTTTCTGCACGCGTTTCGTTCTTTTCCTGCAAAAACGCGCCGTTTGGGCGGCCACTTTGCAAGGGCGGCCGACGAGCGGGCGGGCGGGCGGCTGATGGGGAGTGTGATCGGCGGGAAGGAAGTGAGAACAACCGGAAAAATGCTCCGATCCCTGATCGGCGCCGCTCTTCTCGCCCCTTGCCGCAACAAGCGAATTCCCGAAAATAACCGCCGAGCGGCCGTTCGCCCGTTCGTGACTCACGGCCGCTCGTAAACGGCGTCCAAGTGCCAATCGGGCCGCGAACGCGCGCAACGACGCCCGACGAGACGCCAAAAGGCGTGTTCATGAACGCCGTCTCGCACGTGATCATAAACCAGCCGCCCAGCCGTCGGCTGCAAACTCACTCGCCGCCCACCGACCGATAAGGGAGCAAGCGGAGAGCAGAACCGCCAGAAACGTCAATTTTCGTTACAAAATGATCGCCGTGCTGCAGACGCTCGCACTTTACAGACGTTCGCCCGATTGGCGGCAGAATGCGCGCTGTCAATCGTCCAAAGAAAGCGGACACGCGCCCGTAACAACGGGAAACAAAAATCGGTCCGAAAATCCTCGTCTTCCGCCCACTTTCTTCTTCCCCGCAACGGCCCAATTACAAGCCGCAGCCGGGGGCGAACAGGTGGACTGGCGGGAGGCCATTCGAGTGCACATTCGACTTCTTTCATTTCTCCCAACTGTTCGTTTGCTCCCCGCACTCACCGTTCGAGACCATCGACGCTTGGCGCAGGCGAATGCCGAGCTCGGCGCGAGTCATTTTGTCGTGGATCGGGTCGTGCACGTGGGTCGCCGTCTCGAAGAACTGGCCCAAGCGGTGCTGCACGGCGCCCGCCTGGAAGTGGCACTCGCCGAAGGGCCCGTCGCGCATCAGGTGCGCGTAGCCGTCCGGGTGCGGTTGGAAGATGTAGTACACGCGTTTCCACTTCATCTTCAGCCACAGCAGGTAGACGAAGCGGCCGATCAGCTTGTAGGGGGCGGAGATGCGTGTCATGAGCGCATACTCATCCCGTCGGTCGAGGTTGCTGGCCAGGCCGGTCGAAGTGATCACCGGGATCCCGTCGCTGTCGGCATCCCGCCAGAAGGGACTCATGCGCGCGACCCTTAAGCACGCATGATTCCAAATCACTCTCACTGCAAACCCACGGAGCCAACCCGTACACAAAGCCGTAGCCTAAACGAAAGCAAACACTCATTGCACGCACATCAAACAGCAAACGCCCACCTATCACCGCATCGAGGGTGTTCTGCACGAGGTGCTTGATAGCGACGTTTGGGGCCGTGAGCATCGGAGAGTCGCGTGTCTTCGAACGAGGCGACGATCGAGCCGTTCTCCAGCAAGCGGTGGAGGAAGTAGACGTCTTCGAGGGCCAGGTCGACCACAGGCCGCACTTTGTCGAGGACTATTCTGTGCGGATTGTAGAGGACGTGCTCGACGGTCGGCAGCGGGAAGATCGCGTACACGGGCCGCGTTCTGGACACCTCGTAGTGCGGGGGCGGACGTTCGGGGAGCTCATCGCCGGCCGCCGACCACTCGGCGGGCGAAGTGGTCGTGCAATTCCCGTACTTCGAGCACTGCCGTTGATGTTGGCGGTGGGGATGTCGGGGGCGGTTCGCGTGAAGTGGGTGAACGAGAGCGCAGAGCAGCAGGAGGCGGAAGAGCAGTCGAGTGGGGGCATCTCGGGGCATCAACATCGTCCTTCGAAAAGCCAAAGCGGGAGCATGAGTGGGGGGGACGGTCGTCAAGCGTTCTCTTCGGCGAGCACTTCCATGAACTCGGCGGAAGGCGCGAATGAGCGGCGGACAATTGGGCGGCAATAAACGGGCCTCGAACACGCCGCTTGTCGATGATGCGAGACGTCCGAATGGAAGAAGCGAGGATTTACCGTCGCCTGATGAATATTAAAGGCGGCCCTCAAACGGCGCTGTCGAAGCGACGAGTGAACGCATCCGGCTTCTCGGCCGAGTGGCGGCCGCTACCTCCACCTTCTCGCCGTGGACGTCGACGGCGGCCGTGCAGATTATCGCCCTAATCCAGTGGTCTCTCGTCCTCTCGAGCGGCGGCCGCCGGCTTCTTCCTCGGGATTCGTGCGGCACGAGAGGCGGCGGACGGTCGATCGGCCGGGCGTCCCTCTAATCCATCCACAATTGGGCCGTCCGGCCGGTCGGATGTGCGCTGAAAGAAGCCCGAAGCATTCCACCGCACACAACACGCGAACATTCCCTCCAGCCCGAACGGCACAATCACACACGAGAACTCATTAGAAGAAACAAACGATTACGCGGAGCGGCAGGTCGGCGGCATGCGCACGGCCTCAATTTGTGGCGGCGACGGAAGGGAAGAGCGGAAATATGAACCTAATTTCCGTCTTCATCGCCCGATTATGAAGAGAACGAGAAGAGGGGTGACGTTCGGGCGGGTGGATCGTTTTGCAATCGTCTCGTCCCCTCTCTTTGCACTTCGCGAGCTTCGATTTCGGAATTCGCGGACCAAAGGCGGGAATCGTGGAAATGCCACCAGACGACGACGGCAATTATTAGCCGCTTTTACGCGTTTTGCAACAGATTTAGCGCGTTTTGGCCATGCGCTAATTGGGTTAAAGCGGAACGAACGGAAGTACGTGGAAGTTTGCAGCAGGCGGTCCAATTATATTACAAATTCCAACCCCCGTCCACGGTCGTCAAGCACAAAGAACCGGAGGCAAGAGAAGAACGGAAGACATCAGAAGTGCACCACCTCCGTTTACTCGCGAAAAGAAGTCGGTCGGCCGTCGATAATCGCGGCGGTCCGCTCTCCACCTCCCGCATACAAAACCTAATGATGGGGTCCATGCGGGCACTCGCTAATGCGAAGAAGACGACGAAGGTTGACTGGCCGCCGTCTACCGCAAATGCCGCCCACCTTCTGGCGACACGCCACCGCTTCCGTGAGACGAGAGGATTGCGTGAGGCGATCTCCGCAAAAGGAAGTGATGGCAAGGGGCTTCGTTTCTATTCGTGGTTTCTTTGTTCTCAGTTCAAGGTCCTTCTCTCGTGTTTGTTGCCCCAATCAGTTCGAGAAAGAAACCGACCTCCGTAATCGACGCCAACGTTCGATCGCAAGAAGGCGCTGAAGAACTCGCGGCGATCGTCGCTCTGATCTTCCGTCCACGAAGGGATGATCCGTGGATTGACCGTCAGATTCCACTGCTTGTTGATCGTCCACGCGTACATGTCAGACATGAGGAGCTTGCAGAAGGCGCCTGAAAGGCGGTCGGTAAGAAAGCTGCAGAAAACTGGTCTGCGCACCTTCGAGCAATTCGTTCTCCCAGAAAGACTTCTCGTACATCAGCTGGGGCCGGCCGCCAGTCGAATCCGCCGCTCAAGTGGGACAACATCAGCAGAATGTAGTTCTGAACACAAGAATGATGTAAGGATCGCCTGCCTCGTTCGATCGACTCACCTGAAGAGGGCCCGTTCGGATGAGCGGAAGCTGCCGTTTGTCGTCGAAATAGGAGGTGAAGCCGGCGTTCGTGAACATCGCAACGTTGTAGTACGAGTTGATCCGGCAGATGGTGGCCAGCGAGTAGTCTGACGAGCTTCGATCATAGAACGAACCGCAGGAGGGCCCGAACGAGACGTCCAGCCCGCTGCCCTCCGTCCAGCTGTGCGCGTCGAGGGCCGCCCAAGCAGCCGCATGCTGGAAACGGAATGAAGAACGAGGAAGAATGAATGAACTCACTTGATCGTCGCACTGCTGAATGGCCGACGCCCGGAACTCCAGCCACTTGAGCGGGGCCCAGCCCTGCAGGTAGAGGCGGTGGGCGTCGTTGATGGCCACGTCCACGAGAGGCGACACGCTTTCAATGGTCGCCAGGTAGTGGGGCGATTCGGGCGACGCGTGCGGGAGGAAGACGGCGCCCTTCAGCGGGAAGAGGGCCGTGCCCTTCCCTTGGATCACGCCGCACGTGCAGAGGGCGAGCAGGAGCCCAAATGAGCGCATTCACGTTTCCGTTCAGTTGGGCGCACATTCGGTCGGAGGGAGCATGCCGCCTAGAAGAAGACAGACGGTAGTCGGGTACAAAATTGGACGAAGAATCACGACCACGTCTCGAATTCATCAACCTAATCCTCCCGCCGCCCCCCGACCGCGCCGGCCGCCCGCCGTCGGCCTTTCGATCGTGAAAACGCCGACTGCGGGGCGCCCTTTTGGCAATTCGGCGAGGGGGACGGCCCTTGAAAAGCAACTTTCAAACAAGTTCATTGAAAAGCATTGAAATGTGTCCATTCGGAGCTTCCCGCCGACCGCCGCCGCTCCACCTTCTTGCCCGCCGCCGCCTCTTCTTCCTCCTTCTGACCACTCGGCTTTTTCGGTTCTCCTCTCCTCCGTCGGTATTCGCGGCCGCCCGACCATCACGCCTGTTCGAACATCAATTCCCACCACGAGAACCAATTTGGAGGTGGGAAACGTGAGTGCGGAGTCAGAATCCTGGCCGTCGGCTCGTCGGTGACCTCCGAACCGGGCGGCCGGCAAAAAACTCCTCCATTTCGGAAATCAAAACGCGGCCGCTCGAAAGCCGGCCGCCGATCCTCGCGGGAGCAGCCAGCCGACGGAAAGAAACTCCCCGAAATACCGTAGATACCCGCGCACTCTGCAAAGTTCCCCCAGAGACCGGCGGCGAAAAGAAACGACGATAAATAAAGAAAAGAAGCGGCCGGCCGGCCTTTCGGTGCAAATTGCCGCTGCAAGCGGGCTTCTGCTCGAAACTCGGCGGGATTCGGCCGGAAGAACGGCGAGTCATCGAATGATTCCCGCCCTCCAATTGAACTCGGATGTCATCACTCGAATTCAATTGAAGGCGGCAGACGGGCGGAAATACCCGGCCGGGTGGGCCGAGCGATAAGGCGGGCAACGGGCGGCAACATTGGCCAAATTAGATCGTTAACCGTGAATCGCCCACTCGCATTCAAACATCAACGAAACGGAAGCTCGACGGAATTTCGACTCGATTCATTGCGAGACGAACGAGTGAGGTCAGCGGGCACGACCGGGAACTTTCGCCTTCTGCAGGAGAATTCGATTACCGGCCGCCCGGTCGAGAAATCACGCCTTCTGGCCGAACGGAACGAAGAAATCCGGAAAGAACTGCGGGTCGTGGCCGCGTGAGTGCGCGAATCGAGAGAAACGGAATGGAAATTGCGTCAGGTGGCGGCCTGCAGATGGTCTTGTCGCCCTCCTTCCGCCCATCCGCCCGCCGGCCGCTTCTTCCACTGCTCAAGAACAAGTTGAAGTAGAAAATGGATGAAGGAAGGCGCAAGACGGCCGCATGTCCGAGAAACAAAACAAAATGCGCGCCACGAAGTCCCGCCATTCACGAGCCGCGCGATGGACGGGGGCGCGCGGTTTCTGGCCGGATTAAACTCATTTCATCAAGGACTTCGAGGAAAAGGCGTCAAGCTGAATGGAGGGAAGGAATTAGAAGTCATCGCGCAGGTAATCAGCCAGCCGGACGCCCGTCTGCAGAAGGCGGAAGGGATTAGGCGGGCGTTTGAGCCATCGCGTGGACGAAACGAATTCCTCCCTCCAAATGACGAACTCGAGCACCAAAAGGCTCCCGTCTTCGGTTGGAGGGCGGCCGAAGAAACCAAGAGGCAATAAACAAAGACGAGTGGCCTCCAGAAGACGCGTGAGTCAAAAGTTCGCAGACGGAAAGGAGGGGATGCGCATTGGCAGAAAAGAAGCGATTCGGAGGGAAGGAGGCGGCCGGTCTGTGGCCCTCTTGGCCCGACATTAAAACCCGGGGCGAGTAGAAACTCTCGTCCATCAGTCGGCGCCCTCCTCGCCGCACCGCCGTCCATCTAATTCGGTTTGGTCGATTAAAACGAGAGGGGCGGGAGTAATCAGTGGAGAGGAATCCCGCACTCAACTTCGCACAGTCGAGCGGCGACGGCAGACCGCACTTTCGGGAGGACGGCCGACTGTTCTGCTCAGGGATCGAGTCCGCGAATTGACACGTCCAGACGGGCGGCAGCAGGCGCCGTGCAAACTCGACGAATTCCACCCAATTCTTGCTCCTCTTTTCTCTTCGACTGGTTGCAGTTTGGATGAAGAGTGCCGACTTTTCCGGCCGCTTTTTTCTTCCGCTTTCCGCCACTCGGAACACGCGAATCAACCCCGCAGCTGTCGTTTGTCGGCCCGATTGGCCGCTGATCAGACGGCGGTCGATCGGCCGCTTGTCGTTCGGATTTCAAAACCGGCCGATTGTCTCGAAGATGAATGTTTATTCAAGAAACAAGAAGAAAAGAAGAAAAATGCAGAGTTGACCTTTCTTTCTTTCGTTCAGCAAAACAAACACGCCACTCGCCGCCTTGATCGATCGCATTGCGGTTTCCGCCCATCCGTTCGCTAAAAACCGCCTAAAGCAAACTCATTAATTCATCGCGCTGTTCTCGGCAACAGCGATCGCATCGACAACTTCCACACAAACAAGAGGAGCAGGGCCTACAGCTGACCAATCGCCGCTTGGGCCAAACGCGCCATTCCGATTGCAAAGGACGAGAAAAAGAACGAGAACAGAAAATACCTTTTCAATGCGATACCGTTCAAAAATTCGACGCATTTCGCTGAAACAGCGTCGTTTTTTTCACTTCTTTTGACGTGCAACAGATTGATGAACACAAGCGATCGAAATTAATGGTAAGGCAAAACAAATCCAAATAAACAGCAGTCCCTGGGAACTCACCAGAAGCAACGAGCGTAATCCCGTCGTCGATTCGCTTAACTTTCGAACATTCCAAGCACGTAGAAATGCCGGGAATAAACGAAAGCAAGTGAACCTTAGACTGGCGGTCGGTGGGTGGGCGAACGGCGAGTAGGCGGCGGGAATAACCGGTAGACGAATGAATTCGATCGGGAGTGCGCGGGCCGGAGGTCGGAGAAAAAATGGCTGACGGACGGGCGGGCGGGCGGCGGCACTTTGAAGCGCCCCGACTGACTGAAACCCCAGCGATCGGGCGGGCGGGCGGCCGGCGGGCGTGCGGATCGGCCGAGATCCCCCGCCCGTCTTCGAGTTTTGCGGGGGAGAGGCGCCCGCTGGACGAGTGGGAGGAAAAGAGCGGCCGCCGGCTTCTCGCTTCACGTCGAACGAAAGACCGCCGGCAGATCAGCGGGCCGCCCGCCCCGATGGCCGCGGAGGCCCACTGCGGGGCGACGAGAGGAAGGCGGCGGATCGCGTTCAAACTCCAACGCATTCATTCCGCCCGAGCAGCAGCAGCAGCAAGCGGGAGAAGACGGGCGGCGGGCGGAAGAGGAGAAGAATCGTTACCGAGCGGCGGCAGGAGAAAAACGAGTAACACGTCCGAGTGGCGGCGGGCGGCGAGTTCGTTCGAAGAGAAGCCGCCGCCGCTGATCTCGCTTTCGCCCGCCTTCCGCCCTCCCCGAAGATCCGCCCTCCTCCCACAGACCTCCAGCCCGCACCCACCCGCCCGCCCGCCTCACGCGCCGTTCCTCCGCCAATCGCCCCGACTTCTCCCGCACGGCATCCCTCCGAATTGCCCGAAAGCGCGCATCCTCGCCGCCAATTCGCGTGGATTCCGCGGCGGAGCGGTCGGCAGAACTCGCCCCGGCTGGATCGCCGTCGGCATTAATCGAAAAGCAAGCGGGAGCGCGCGGAAAGACCGGCTGACTCGCGCACGAGTTTTCGATTCTTGTCGTCGAACGAGACGGCGGCAGGCGGGCGAAGAAAGCGGGCGAGCGCGGGGCAGAAAGCGGCCGTCCCACCTCGCCGATTGCGCGAACATTTCGATTTGTCCCCCGCTCGCCGCCCGCCCTTCCATCTGGACGCCCGCCGCCCGAATGCCGCCCGTCGATTCACACGAAAAGGTGATGAGTGTAAAGGGGGGCCGATGGGGAGACGAGTGCACGAAAGACGCAAGCCGGCCATTGGGGGCGCGAAAGGAAGCAATTCGGACGGCTGTCTGCCCATTCGGCGCAGGTATCGCGCCGTTTTCGTTTGTTTCTGCTTGCCGGCCGAGGGCAGGTGCAATCGATGTAGAAGGGGCACGCGGTCCGATCAGAATTTTGGGGGCTTCTTTCGCAAACGAGTCGAACGAAACAACAATCGGCATCAGAGTCCCTGCTGGAAGCAACGAGGTTACCAGGCGCACTTGTATGTGATCGCCGCCTTCTACGTAAGAACACAGATTCTTCTGAATGCACGTCGAATCAAGTCGATCAAGAGGAACAAAGGCACATTTTGTTCATCCTTTAACGAGCCGCATCTCTCTGCTGCGTCTTCTTTCAAGGGTCAGCTGTTCCTTTCATGGCCGATCGATTGCCTGTTCTCGACGGTCAACATTGATTGCTTCATTCCAACCTGCACACGGAGGCTTCTTTTACAAACAGAACTGATTACTTCTTGTGTGCTTCAGAATCGTCGTTTAACAACTGACAACAAATCCGGTTCCTTTAGAAGGCGAAGGGAAGAAGAGAGAAGAAGCTGGTGGGTGTTTCGTTATGATAAGAGCGGAGAGCATTGAATAGAAGATTCATGGTCGGATATACAAAGAAGAAAGAAGGTTGGAGCGAAGGGATGTGCGGAGGTGCGTTCACTCCTCGAAGAGGATGGCCGTCGGCTCCATTTGGTCGGCCTGCTGGAGGAACTTGGCGATCGAAAGACGTTGCTTTCCGAACGAGGGCGCTGCGAGGGCCAACTGCTCGATCTGCGCGTCGTTTCCTGCAATTCAGCACAAGAATAAACAAACGGGCGGGTTGTTCGGGCGGGCGGGCGGGGAGGCGGTTTGTGGGCGACGACTCATGGCCGCCGCCCTCGCTCGGCGACTCGTGATCGTCCCGTTTTGGTCGAGAGATGCGGGGTTGTTGGTTGTCCGCTCTGTTTCTTCTTGCGTTTCCGAGTGGTAAAGACTCAATCATCCGCCCTCTCCCCACTTCTCTTCAGATGTCCGTGCCCTCACTTGCATCGATTGCGGCCCGCTGAATTTGCCCACCGCCACGTGCAATCAGAACAAAGAGTGCTACACCGGCTATTGCACTTACTGTGCGTTCTCTTGCCTTTCACTCACTGCCCACCGCTCCTTTCAGACAACAAAACGGTTCAGAACCGAGTGGAGCTGAACTTCCGCTGCGGTTCGGACCAACTGAACGGCCCCGGCGGCTCCGTCTTCAGCGAGATCAACCGCTGCGTGGTCGTCCAGGAGGGGGACACTTGGTATCGAATGAAGATTTGCAACGACCGGGACCTTTGCGTGAGTGCAGGAGAACGCGACGGAAAGTGGTCCCGTTTTGTAGAACGCCGAGGAGCAATTCGAGCCCCCGTTCCGCTCCCGCTTTCGTCTCGGCGTTCCTGATTTCCGCTGCTCTGTTTTGGGCCCGCAGGAGGGCAATAAAGAAGGGAAGTGAGCGGAGGATTAGCGGACACGTGGCCACGGGGTGGAGGCGTAATCCTTCGGACTATTCGCGGATTGAGTGTGTGGGGCGGTCACTCACTCGGCCGGCTTCTCATCCCCCCGGTTATTGCCCGTTTTATTAAAAGAACCAAAAGAAAGCAAACGGTCCCCCTCGTTTGAAATCGGAGTCCCTTGACGTCGGCGGAAGAAGAAAGCGGTTGGCATTTCGTTTCATCAAAACGCGATCGAATTCGACACCCGCCCGGAAGGTCGCGCGCCCCGAGCGGAAGCGGAAGAAGACGGAGGGATGTTTGCGGAGGAACGCACCTAACGAACGCTTCTTCATGCCGTACTCGAAGCCGAACGAGTTGTCCACGCGGTCGAAGGAGCGCTTCTTGAAGATGCCGAACGGGTTCGAGTCCAGCCGGTCGAACGACTTCTTGCGGCGGTAGAGCGGGAACGCGTCGTCGTCGTCGCCCTGCAGCCGCTTCGAGAACGAGCCGAACGGCGAGACCTCCAGCCGATCGAACGACCGCTTGTTCACTTTCGGCAGGTAGCCGTCCGCCAGCGAGTCCTGTGCATCTCCGATCAGTCTGCAAGAAAGGAAGACGATTAAAGAACGGCTTCCTCTTGATTGCCTACCGTTGGTGTTCATTCTCGTTGAGCAGGACGACTGCGGGGTGGGCGTGGGCGACCGGCCCGAAGAAGGTGGAGACCAGGTGCAGGAGGCAGACGGCGAGTACGGTGCTTGTGGAGGGCATTTGGACGGCGTGAGTGTGCGTGGCGGAGAGAACCCTACGAGGAAGCGGAAGTTACTCTCTTTGTCACAACAAACAGCTGGAAATCGAACACCAACGCGAACACGTCACGCGCGCTGACGTGGACCTCAACGAGCGAATTAAACCGCTGAATGCGGAAACAATTGGGTCCAAGCAACCGGAAAGGCGGCAGGTGGACACGCCCGCAATGAAATTTTAACGAGGCGCCATTCCAAGAAGCCACGTGTTGCGTAGTGGACCGCGGAGTCCAACGGATGGACCCCGACCGGCGGCACGACTCCCCCGATCTTTCCACACAAAGAACGAACGAAAGAGGGCAGACGGACTTAACGAACTTACGAAGTCCAAGCCGCTTTCGAGTCGCCGAAGAAGCGGCTTCTTCACACGTTTCGGGGGCATTAACCAAATTGAATGATGAGTGATCGCTGGTGTTCGGCGCAAACAAAGAATTCCCCGATCTCCCGCCGGTTAATCAGAAAAGCGGATGGCCGGCCGGCGTGTTTGCTCGTCGCCCGCCGAGTCGAGGGCATTCGTTAAATGCAGGGGCTGCAGACGGGCGGCCGAACGCACGTCGAGTTTAATCGAATTCCTCGACCGGACGTGCGAACTTCTCGTTTCCTGAGGGCATCTTCGGAAGAGTCGAGAACCTCCGCTCTTCGAACTCCCAACCCGAAGTGAAGGGCCAACCGGCGGAAATCCGCTTGGAACGCTGCGGGGCGCCTAATCGCCGTGAAGAGGCGGTTTAATCGCGCTTCTCCTCGTTTAATCACGAGCGAGAACGGGGAAGAAAGGAATGAATTCCGCGTAGTTCAGATCGAGCGGCGATTACACTCGACTCACAGCCACAACACAACCAAAACAATCGAACAAAAAGAAGAAGGAAGACGAGGAGGCAGGAAGAGGCGGTCCACGTGCTTCCGCCCGTTCTTACGGTACTTCCACCGCCCAAATGCCAATCTTCCTTCCTCCTCGCCGCGCTCCCCGCTGCCCGACGGCAAAAAACCAAAAAGCAAACGGCGATTTGCAGAAATTTCGGAAATTCGGAGCAAAAGCCGCTTTGCGCGCCGGCCGGTGCAAAATTCACTCCGCTCCTTCCCGTGTGTATTGGACGGCCGGCAGCACACGAAATGAAGTCCGCCGTTCCGCTCGCCCCGCCCCTTCGGTTTGGTCGGCTTGGAGGGAGGGATCTCTGGGAATAATCCTGCATGTCGATGAGGAGAGATACCGAGTATTCAGGAGAGGATGGGAAGGGGGCACTTATTTATGAACAGGGATTTGAACGGAAGGATTAAGGCCGACAGGCAAAACAGTCGGCCCTCCCCCACTACTGTAAAAACATGACGAGCGGCCGGAAAACGGGCGGCCGTAAAGCGGACGTTCGAGGCGGCCGCCCTCCGGCGAGTGGCCAATCAAACCGGCCGTCCGCTTATTTCCGTTCCGCCGTACGTGACGCGAACCCGATTGGGCGGTCGGCCGGCCGTCTCGAGTCCATTTTTGGAGCCGTCCGTCCACCCGCCCGCGCCCCCCGATTTCAACTCGACGTCTCGAGTGTTTGGAATGCGGGTGGGTGACAAACACGAAAGAGCGGGAGGCCAAGTGGACACGCCGGAAGGGGCGACTGACGTAAAGTTCGCGTGTTATCTCCGTTTCGACTCGAATCACGCGCTCCTCGAAAACACGAAGAAGATGCCGCCCTTCGAACAGCCGGCGGAAGGGGGAGGCGTGACGTCGAACGCCCGTTCGTACCCAACTTCGCGGCTTGAAGACGTCAAAAGAGCGCGGCAGAGGCGGCCGTTCGCCGCGTACCGTAGCCTCGGGGCAGGGCGGGTGTACAACGTGACGAGGGCGGGCGGAATGACGACGTCAGGGCGGCTGTGTCGTCATCACGAGGCGCGAACTCGTGGGCCAATCCACCGGAATACAATAACGGACGAGAAGTTCGGCCCATCGACCGCCCGGCGACTTCGCGGGCTTCCGAACTGCGGGCGGCGAGAGGGCGGTCGTGGGTTTAAATTCGGCTGTCCAAATGGGAATTAATCCGCCGACTTCTCGCCCCGCCCCGTCGGTTTGTGATCCCCGCGTTGCGTTGCGGAGGACCGGGCGAACTGCAGCGATTGGCGGTGGGCAAAGCAGCTGCTGCACGCGTCCACACGCATAACTCGATTTATTTCGGCCGTTGATGCCGAAGGGCAAACAGCAGCTGCCGGAAGGACCGCTCCTTTCGGATGTTCGATTACGAAAGAAGGTAACAGAAATAACCAGGCAGCAATGTATTCTAATCTCGTCACCTTTTCGGTTAAGGTGCACGTCCACGGGCCGGCCGAGGGGAAGGCGGAAGAGGAAGAAAGGCGGGCGGGCGACCGGAAGTCGGGTGTTGGACCGAACGAACGGCTTGACGTCTCCCGCCTTAAGCCCCGCAGAATGACGATCAGCACGCTGGAGGCCGAACGTCCAGCCGCTTCGCCTCCCGCCGCCTTTGTTCGCGCCAATTCGGGCGGAAAATTGAACAAAACCCACCATTTTCACCGAACGCCCCCGTCTGCTGCTCAACGACCAACGGCGAACCCAACGGCCCCGTCGAGTTCAATCGGCTGTCGAAACAGACCGCCAAGAGGATCGGGGGAGAACAAGATGCTTAGCGGGAGAGTAATGCGGGTGACGTCCATTTGTTGGGGGCTTTGGGGGGAACACGCACCTTTCGGGCCCCGAACGACCGCCTTTTTTCGGCCACAGAGTGCGTGATATCATTGAAGAAATGTTTGTCATCCGGGGCTTAACTCCGCTCCACCACGTGTCCTCCGAGTCGCATCATCCGTTCGGAATCCCCGCCTTGACCGTTGGCCTCCGCACTCCCCGCTGCCCACCGGCGGCCGCTCATCGATCGACGATCCGCACGTGCAATTGAATCAACTGAGCGAATCGATTACTCGCTGACGGGAAAACAATAACAGGCGACTGCTTTCGGCGAAGTGCCGTCTATTCGATTATGCAGCGGACCACAAACAACCACCTTGTGCAGCCGATTCCCAGCATTACACGCATGAACAACAGTTGGGCGATCATTTCGTAAAGCAGCCGCCGTCCAATTGGCCCCACACGAAACAAGGGACCACACTCGAGAGCTTTCTTGTCGAAAGTTTATTGCCCCGACATGGAGTGGACATCGGGCGTCGCGCGCATGGCACGACTAATCGCAAGGAAGGAGCAGAAGGCAGCAGTAAGAAAGAAGGTTAATCCCTTGCTTGGGGCATCGGTGCGTGTGTAATGAGTAAACGAGGAACAACCGGTGGATTCTCCGTACTCGCCCGCCCTTTGCTCTTCTGTTCCCCCTTGCAAGAAGTCTCCACTTTTAATCCATCCCCGCATGCAGAGAAGACATGAAAGTTTAATGCGGAAACTCCCTGTCCGTGGACTTCAAAAGTCCACCGTCGACCACCGGCCTCCCCGCCAGCTGAACCCCAGGAATCAACGACTGCAGCCGAAAGGTCGAGCGGCAATTCGATTAGCGACAGCGTGCCAATCGACAGATCGCCTCCGGAAGGCGCCCTCCGCACGAAACGAAGTTTGGGGCCGAAAGCGAGAAAACCGGCGAGAGTCGGCCGACTGCCGCCCAACCGACCGACCGACCGGCCGGCCGGTTTGTATCGGCGGTAGGACCGCAATGCGATTACAATCGGGCAGGCGAGGGATTGCGAAACGCGGACATCAAACCACAATTCGAATCACGGCAGCGGCAGACCGACCGCCCACCTCAATCGTCCCGTTTCGGCCGACTTCTTCGAAACGCGTGGCCGCCGGTCGGGCACACTCGAAAGTACAAAAGCGGCCACTTCCGTCCGTCCATAACTGAAGCTTCCCTGATTCGAAGTCAATCAATCAAATAGTGACTGTTGGGCAAGAAGAAGCCCAGGCAACACCCAAATGCCAGGACGGACGATCCACCAACCACAACAAATACATTTCCAATGGCAACGAGCCAAGAATCCCGACATTTAGCTTCGAGACGGAAGTATTCCAATCTCCATTCAAACAAGCACAACTGATCAAAAAAGTAGGGAGTCAAGAGGAATCAATCAACCGACTTGCAAATGGCTCTTTCTTTCGTTTGGCCATTCGTTAGCTGCAGCCGAGGCGGTGCTCTTGGAAAACCGGAAGCATTTTTGTTCTTCGGCGTCGTCTGTTCTTCGTATTAGCCGTCAGTTTCCGTCTCATCAATTTGGCCGATTTGCCCGTGAATCCAATTGCCTCCTTCCGTCTTTGTGCTCCAAAAGGGCACTCGGCGGCGGCTGGTGGCAGTCGGGACGTCACGATCCTTCAGGAGAGGGCACCCCGTTCTTTAATCAACCTTCTTTTAATGAAGGCAAGGAGAACAGAAGAAAGCACTTCGAATGCACCGATCAATTCGGTCTGCTTCCATTAACGAATTCATGCTCGATTTTAATCAAAACGATTGGAGATGAGCCAAGAGGGCGGCCGTTGCCCGGACAACGGGACTTCTTTTTATCTCCGCGGACGGCCGCTTTTCGGCCTCGTTCTCGTCCCTTGCGGCCGGAAATCGCGGCCCTCTCGCTCCCGATGGACCGCCGAAACCACGAGTCTCCCCACCGGCGAATCCACGCTCAATGGGTAGGTAATTGGAATGGAGGAAGGTGGAAGGGAGGGGGGAATGGAGGATTCATTGCTCACGGCGAACATTCGGCGAGATGCCGGCCGGTCGAGCGTTCAAGGCGAAACTCGCTTCCGGATTTCAGCGGCAAGCGCGCACTCGACCGTTGGAGTTCGAGGGCGATTCTTCGCTCTCGGATCACGGCGATGTCCTCTCGGTGGTTTCCATCGAGTCGTCCACCGCACCGCCACCGTTCGCCCCGTCGATCGTCTCGCCGTCGCCCACCTCGCCGCCGTCCGAACGGCTCTTCCGCTCGCCGCCGGCCGGAAGGGCGCGCGCTGAGGTCCACTTCGAAGGAGCCCCACGAACCGCCGGTCGTCGTCTGCGAACCGCCGCCCGGGTCGCCGAAGTCGATCGAAACGCCGCGGTCGGCCGACGGCGACGAGGAGCGGCTGCACACCGGGCGCGACACGGAGATCTCCTCCCGCCTCTCGTTCATCGTCAAGGAGAAGCTCCACGTTTTCGCGAAAGACCTCCGTCGGCGGACTTCCGAAGTGCGCGAGGATGTCGTCGGAGAACTCACGCCCGAAGCGAGCGACGAGCTCAGCGACACGGGCTCCCAGCGGCTGGCCGAGAACGCGTCCCTCATGTCGCTGATCGGCTTCGAGGCGCCGCCCGAAGAGGAACGCCGCAAGTGGTTCCTCTCCGCTTCGATCGACCCGTTCAGTGAGTGGACTCACGAGTGAATGCGAAGAGACAACGAGGATTGCAGGCCGCACGTACCTCTTTTGGCTGTGCTTCGTGGTGGCCGCCTTCCTCTACAACTCCTTTGCCATTCCTCTGCGGAGCACGTACCCCTATCAGACGGAGGAGAACGTGATGTATTGGATGCTCTGCGATTACATCTCCGACTTCATTTACCTGCTGGACCTCGTGGCCGTCAAGCCGCGTCTCACCTTCATGCGGGGTGGCATCACCGTGGTTTGTGATCGAATGGAAAAGGGCGCAGTGATTGTTCGTGTTTGCAGAAGAACAGCAGGGAGATGCGCGTCCACTACCTTGCGGAGCAACCTCTTCAAATTGGACCTGCTGTCGCTGATCCCCACCGATCTTGCCTACTTGTACACGGGCCCGGTGGCCGCTTGGAGGGCTGTCCGGCTGTTGAAGGTGAGTTGAAGAGGTCGAAGGGGCAAATGGGCTCTGTTCTTTCAGCTGCCGTCCTTCTGGGAGTTCTTCGATCTCCTGGATTCCTCTTTTTCGAACCCGTACATCGTCCGGTGGGGCGAACAACAAACTTATATTGACCGCATCGAGCCTTCAGGATCACAAAGACCTTTAGCTACATGATTTACATCATCCACTGCAACAGTTGTGTCTACTACATGCTGAGTGCGTGGCAGGCCTTCGGGCAGATCGCATATCGCTACCGAGATCAATGGTATCTGAACAAGTGAGTGCGTAGTCGGTCGGATCGTGCGTTTATCGTTTGTTTAGATGGGTCTACAACAATCAAGGTGCTCTTCTGTCCGTTGACTCATTAAACGTGTTTGATTGAAGGGAACGCGTACATTCGGTGCTTCTATTTCACTTCGGCCGTGGCCACGTCCTACGGGCAACAACCCCGCCCCGACGAACGTGATCGAGTACGGTTACATGACGTTCTCGTGGATGATGGGTGTCTTCGTGTTTGCCTTGCTGTTGGGTCAGGTACGAAGAGTGGCTGTTAGCGCCTGCTTTACGCCGGCTTCTTCAGATTCGAGATATCGTCTCGAATGCGAACAAGAACAACGAAGAGTTCCGCACGACGATGGACAAGGCGCTCAGCGAGTGCAAGCGGCTCGAACTGCCGGAGCACCTGACCGCTCGAGTGCGCGCCTGGTTTCTGTACACGTGGGAACAACAGAAGACACTCGGTTTGTCCAGTCTGACAGCCAACAAAGCGAGTGTTCGTGTTCAGATGAGAAGAAGCTGGTCAAACGGCTTCCGCTGAAGCTGCAGACCGACTTGGCGCTCTCGGTCCACTTCAACACGCTCTCGAAAGTGCAACTCTTCCAAGTACGTTCTGTCTTGTTTTGTTGAATGCACCGGCGTTCAGGACGCCGACCGCGCCCTCCTCCGTGACCTCGTCCTCAAGCTGCAGCCGGTGATCTTCCTGCCTGGCGACATGGTCTGCCGGAAGGTGGGCGGTGGACGGATGGACGGGAGTAATCGGCGGTCGTTTGAGGGCGACGTGGGCAAAGAAATGTACATCGTGAACCAGGGCATCTTGGAGGTGGTCGGCGGCGAAAACAACTCGCAGGTGTTCGCCACCTCTCGTCGAGGGCTCCGTCTTTGGAGAGATCAGGTGGGAATGAAAGAGAGCAGAAAGAATATCTCGCTCGTTTGCAGCCTGCTGGCCATCGGCGGCAATAATCGGCGGACGGCAAACATCCGCTCCAAGGGCTACTCGACCCTCTTCGTCCTGTCCAAAGAAGATCTCAACGATGTGAGCGCAATAGAAGGAGGAGGCTGTAGACGTTCCGTTCGTTGCAGGTCATCCGCGACTACCCAGACGCCCAGCAACTTTTGAAGCGGAAAGCCCGGTTTGTCTTCATTCAATCGACTGCTCTAACGCAACCGTTCGGTGCAGGAAGATGCTGAAGAAAGACGAGAAGAAAGACGAGGTGGACCCCAAACAAGCGAGGGAGGAGCTGAAGGAGAAGTGCCGCGTGTCCGCTGACATCCGAACGCCGAAGATGCTCGCCGCCGTCGCCAAACTCCTGCCGCCCCAGTCGGAAGACGAAAGCGGCAGCTGGAGGACGCAATGGAACGTGAGGTTGGCATCTGCTCGCCAAACCAACGATCGCCTTGCTTGCAGACAAGCCCCGGCGGATGCTGAAGCGCTGGAGCACGATCCCGGCCGACTTCTCCGACATTTCGGACGCCGAGGGCGAGGCGGGCGGCAATCTGAGCTCCCGATCGATGGACTGACCGAACAAAAACTTCCCGAGTGATGAATGAATGCACAGAACAAGAAGGAATGTTCCCATTTGATTGCACTTCCTCCTTTCTATTCCCGTGTTCTCATTTTTTTATCGCCGGCTTTCTGCTGAACACTCGCGCGTATCGATTACGAGAGGATGCCGCCAGAAGGACGGCGGATGATGAGGCGATCAGAACTCGATTCAATTCGCGGATCCAGTCGAGAGCGGGCGGCAGAACCGCCGCGGGCATCGCGATCGTGTTCGCTTCCCGTCGTTTGTTTTTTCTGCCGCCAGTGGGAAGAGAAGACGAGTTGAAGGGAAGCCGAAGGAGGAAAGCGGGCAGAAGAGAGAATGTGATTGGAGGCGATCGTTACGCGTACGTGATGAAGAGTCTCGAGGAAGAAGGGCGGCGGATTGCGTTCTTCCGCCGTCCGCCTTCACTTCGAGACCGCAAGCATCCGAAATGTTGCGGAGGGCAGCAGTCGAGCGGCTTTTGCTCCTTTCCGCCTTCCTCTTCGTCCCCACCCTCCAGATCCCGATTCCGAACGGCCAGATCGGTGGGTCTTGGCCACTCGCCGCCACTCACTTCTTTCTGCAGGCAAAATCGAAGTGGAATGCGGCGAGGACACGATCGAGGCCGTCTTCCTCACTGAAGTGCGCCTTCTTTCTTTTCTTCCGTTGATCCCCGCTTGCAGGACGTGTTCCTTGGACGAGTGTTTGTGCCCGGCTTCGCCAATGACACGAATTGTGTGTCGCGAGAGACCGGCCGGCGGACGACTTCGATCACCATTCGGAAGGATCAGTGCGGCGTGACCACCACGCGATCGGCCAACCCGCCCGGCCTGTTCGTCACCTTCAAGATCCTCATCTCCTTCCACGACGAGTTCATCACGAAGATCGACAGAGGCTACGAGGTGTCGTGTTTCTGTGAGTGCTCGATTGTGTTTCAGACCCGCTGATCAATCGGGTATTCGTTTCAGTCATGGAGGTTCGTCTTTGATGTTTTAGGTCACTCATTTCAATTGTGTTCAGGCGGACAAAGACGGTCACGTACCCGCTGACCGTCAGCGCGAACAGCCTGCAGCCGCTGACCGAGTTGGCCGAAATGTGAGCAAGAGCGGGTGGGGTGGAATGAAGGCTGAAAGATTGCAGGCCGCGATGCCGATACGAAGTGGTCGATCCTTTCACGGTACGGCCCTTTTCCTTCAGTTCGCCTGATCAAGAAGAATGAATAGAGAGCACCCGTGAGAGTCGTCGCAATAGGAAGCAAAGCTGCTGCACGAGTGGAAGTGCGACAGCACCGCCCCGAGTGAGTGAATCGTTTTGATTGCTCCTACTCAGTTTTTTGTGCAGACCTGTGGTGCATGGTCGTCCACTCGTGCTTTATCGAGGACGGCGCGGGCACGGAGATCGTGATCCTCAACGACGACGGCTGTGCGATCGATCGCTACTTGCTCGACAACCTCGTTTGTTTACCTTCCGTATCGTCCATTGCTTTGTTTGCAGGAGTACGGACCGGGACCGCTTCAAGCACAGAAGGAAGCACACGCGATCAAGTTCGCCGACAAGGGTTCGATCACCTGCTTTCGTCGGATTCACGACAGGTTGCCTTTGCAGTGGTCGTCAACTTCCAGTGTTCGATCCGCCTTGACATCAAGGACGGCAACGAATGCCCGGCAAGTGGTCGGCCATCTATTCACTCACTCTTCTCTTTGCAGCTCCCGAAATGCCCCGACCTGACCAACCAGAAGCCCCGACTGAACAAACGGTCGCACCACGAGCTGCCCGGCGCCTCGGACTCGGTGGAGGTGGACGTGCGGTCGCCGCAAATCCAGATCCAGTTTTGGACCCCCAGTTCGGCCAGTCGGTGGGCGCCCGAGCAGAGGCGATCGCCCGACTTCAAGTGGAAAGCGGCGGGGCGCGCTGCGTGCCCGTGGGACCAGCTGCTCATTCCGGCCGGCTTGTGTTTGAGCACGATCCTCTCGATGAGCTTCGTGATCGTGTTCTTGATGCGCAACGGCCGTCAGTGGAAATAGTCGTCTCGTCGTTTAATTTATGCACTTTTCACAATCAAGTAAAAAAGATTTAATTCTTGCTCAAGAGCTGGTTGATGGCGTCGTCGACGGCCGCTTCCAACTGGTCGTTCGTTCCCTTGATCTTCGCGATCAGCGCACGAGCCGACTCCACGTACTCCTTCACGTGCCCTTTTCGACCAACCGAGCGGGACGGCGCGCAGCAGATCGTTGAGGTTGTACAGCTTGTCGGCCAGATGAACCAAACGAGCCTGAAAGAAGCGAATGAGGGAAGGAAGAAGGAAATTTCTCGCCTTTTGCGACAGACCGGCCGCCTCGTCGATGGCCAACTGCCGACGGCGTTCGCGCGGGAGGCTCTTGTCCTCGCTCACTTCCTGCACGATCTCGCGGACCTCCGCTCCGAACTCCCGCTCGATCTCTTCGGCGGTCGTCTTCGTGTCTTCGATCGTGTCGTGGAGCAGAGCGGCCACAAGGGTTGGAGTGTCCGTGATCCCTCCAACGGACGTCAACAAGTGGGCAACGCCTGCAGACAAACGGGAGATCAAGGGAATGAACGGCGAGAAACTAGCCGAGGGGTGGTTGATGTACGGCGTTTGTCGCACGTCCTTCCGCTTTTGGAAGCGATGACGACGAGCGGCGAAGTCGGCCGCCTTCATCAAGCGCTCCAACGTCGACCGCTCCGGCGGCCTCATCGACGGGCGCCTTCTTGCACCTCCTCGTACGGGGGCGGCGGCTGGAGTTGGGGGTAGAGACCGCCGTTTTCCATGTCTTGCAGGAAGGGATTGGTCGACGACATTGCGGAGCGAGCGGGGAGGGAATGCGACGTAGAGCAAGGAAGGAGGAAAAAGAAGGCAGCCGTCCGGAAATCGCCTCTTTCTTCACTCGACGGCGGGCGGTGGGCGGGCGGCCGCTTTTTGTGCGACGTCGACCTCGATTCGGGCGGAATGCGCGCGACACCTCCGCTCCTCCGCCTCCAACTTTGCCCCCGCCTGGTTTCGGTGCTCCGCGCGGAAAAACGCTCGCCTCGATCGTTCGTTCGTGACGAAATGCCTCGTTTTAAAGCGAAGAGGAACCGAATTGCGGGGCGAGACGTGAACGTGTTTATCAAAAGAAGAAAATCTTCGAGCAATACAAAACGATTACGATTAGACACGCTATGGACTGCATCAATCGATCGATCGACCAATCAATCAACTAGACGGTGCGGGAGAACGACGACTGAGAAGTGGGGAGAGCAGGAGTGGGGCTCCGAATTGCTTATTGTTGGAACGGTGCAACGGAGTAGTTGCCGTTGTAGGCGGACGAGGAGGTGCTCGGCGGGTGCTGGACGATCGGCTGCACGTTGGCCGCCTGCGGGCCGACCGGCGGCTGCTGCGGAACCCGGCCGGCCGCATTCGCGCGCTGGACGGCTGGCCGGCGAGCGGCGAGTGCGCGTTGCCCGAGTGGCCGGCGTGCTGCGCGTCCGTGTCGTAGCAAGAGAGCATGCCCTGCAAGACCTGCACATTACTGAAAGAAATGCTCGTGCTGCCCGCTCACGTCGAGGTCCAAATCGTCCCAGCGGTCGCCGATTAGCCCGCGGCAGTTCTCGATCGACTGGTCCATCCCGTTCAGGTAGTCGGCGACCTCCGAAGCGGACAGGTTGAGGTCCTGGCTGGTGGCGGGGATCTCGTCCGTCACGTCCGACACGATCGGCCCGCTGTGGATCTGCCGGAGGTTCATGTTCTGGACGGGCACGTTGACCGGCGGCATGTTCGACGGCGAAGCGTACTCCCGCATCAGACGGTCGAGCACTTCGCCCGCGTTGTGATACTCGATGGCCTGCATGCTGTTGACCTCGCCGTCCACGCCGCGCGCCCGCTTCGGCTGGTGCTCGTCGATGGCCATCAGGTGGCGCTTGCCGAGCCGCTTCGAGGGCTGCAGGAGGGCGACGATGAACTGGACGAGTTTCGTGACGATCTGCTGCTGCTTCACGTGCGACGCCCTCGCCGCGCCCATCTCCTGCCACACGACCTCGTTTTCTCTGCAAAGGGCGAGCAAGTAAGAAGGGAATGGAAGGGACACGAACCTCGTCAAGTCGTTCATCTTGTTCTCCATCTCCTTCTGCCGCTCCCGCAGACGGTGGAGTTCTTCGAAGACGTTCGAGAGGTCCTTCGAGGGCACGTTCACGGTCCCGTCCGTCCCCTGCTGCCGCGTGGTCGGCGCCTTGCGCTTGATGTTCACGAGCAGCTCGGGGTGGTCGCGCACGAAGCAGGGGTGTGAGAACTCGAGGTGGTCCTGATCGGACTCCGCTCGCGCCAAACTCGTCCGCTCGATGGGCGTCATCTTGCGGAAGCCGTCTGCAAACGAAAGACCGGTGGAAATACAGGAGAAAGAAAGGACGTACACATGTTCAATTGCCGTATCAGACTGTTCATGTTATTGTGTTTGAAGTACTGGGGCAGGACATTCCGACAGAAAGTGTACGGATCTAAACGAAGAGTTGATTGAAATGAGCAAAAGGAGGGGGCAGACCGAGGATGTGGAAGGAGTAGCCGCTTTCGTCCCACCGGATCGTGTCGTAGTAGGCGGGATCCTCCACGATATTCCACAGTTTCACCAGGAATCTGAAGCGAAACGAATACTAACGAAAGAAAGAACCGAAAAAACGAACAGCGGGATCTTCTCGTCTTCTTTGACCAGCGGGGCGGCCTGCTGCTGGGCCTTCACTTCCTTCGGGTTCGCGTACGACATTTCGAGGATTCGAGAGTGAGGATCAACGGAGAGGCCTGAAAGAACGAAAACAGTTGCGGGGAGATCGACGGCCGAGGAAGCCCGCCAGGGAGGCCGCGGAACACACAAACAGCTTGGGATCTCGGCGCGACATTCCCGCCCCGCTCCCTCGACTCGCCGGCCGCCGCGCTCCAAACAGCCGGGCCCCGACTAAAAGCATTAAGGAGCGAGCGGAGTTCACGAAACGCCAATCCGCCCCGTTTGGACGCGGCGTTGTCCTGACAACTAGCCCGCTGATAGGTAGCGGTCCGCAGTAATCAGCGGATGAACGATAAGCTCGTTCGAGGAGTCCAATCCCGCTGATTGGAGAACCGCCCGCTTAGTCGACGTCAGCAAAAGGTGCGCGGAGCGAATCGGTCGGAAGTCGTTCTGCAGAGAAGGGGGAAGGCGGGAAGTCCGCCGGCTTGCGGGGGACGCGATCGCGAATTCTTGTGCCATCGCTTTCTGCCCGGCTTTCCCAATCAGCCGATCGTTGTGAAATGCAAACATGGGCGACTACGTTGGGCACAAAGAGTGCAGGTGTTCACGAGCAGCCCAGTGATCAGCGCTCGGTGGGGGCATCGTGGGCAGCCATAAAGTGCTCCCTGCTCCCCACCGCCCGCCCGCCGCCTCCCGACCGCCCAGTGCGCGATTAGAGACGATAAACACGACGAATGCCTTCGCTAACCTCTTGGCCCGAAAGTTTCGAGCCGCCGGCATCGAACGCGAGCCGCTCGGTCGGCGGCGCCCCAAAGAGCGCGGCGCACATTCGGGCTCATCGGGACCGCGCGCCAATTCGAACGGACATTTCGGGTGCGGGCCGAATCAAATGGGCGAGAATCCGGAAAGCTGCGCGCGAAAAGAAATGACGGGGAGGTGGGAAGGAAAAAATCGATAATCGCCGGCGGGCGCCCCGTTGTTGCGTCAGAAATTTCCGCGGGCAATAGAACGATCCCATGAAGTGGAAGAATGGACAGGATTGGGATGTCTTCTAAAAGAGCTCAAAAGGATTGCAAAACGAGCACTTGCAAAAAAGAACGTGAAATTCTCTGCCTTTTAGTCGAAGTGCTGCGTTGGAGCGAAAGCAGCGGAAATCCGACCGATTTCTCGTGAATGTCGCGATTATTGGCCGAAACAAAGGAGAAATCCGGCAATCTGCTCGCACCCACCGCCTAATTGAACACGCGAACCGAACTCAATTAAAAAGTGCACTTCGGGTCGCTCTCGCCTGAAGTCAACAGACGCGGCGGCGGCGGCGGCGTGCGGAGGCAAAGAAGCAGAGACAGCGACGGACGATCTTTTCGGGCATCGATTGGCGGACGGGCGAGGCGGAGTGCCCCCGGCGGTCGTCCACGAGTGTTGAGCGAATTTCGACGTGAGCGGGCGAGCACTTCGGAGTCCGTTGAACTCGCTCACTTCCCTCCTTTTCGGGTCGTTTTGTCCGCCGAACTGCTCAACTCCTCACTTTCTTTCGTTCCGCATCGAAATGTCCGTCTCCCACTCTCTGTGCGGTGAGTTCCCTTCTTCGTCCATGGATTCTATTGGAGGAATGGGGGATTGCAGATTACATTCGTGACATCAACATGGAAATCGGCCCGCATTTCCTCCCGCCGCCCGTCGTCCACCTGCCGAACACGAACGTTTCGCTTCGATTGCCGCCTTGTGAAGTGAGTTCTTCCTTCTCTTTCTTGTTCATGTTCTCCTGCTTGCAGTACTCGTTCGAAGCAGAGCAGAAGTTCCTGGACAAGCTCTCGTCCGGCGCCTTCGAGCGGCAGTCCGCCCCGTCGAGCAGCCGGGCGGAGGAGCCGAAGCCGATCGCCCAGATCGCCGCCGTCCAGCCGGAGAACCGCCTCTTCCACGATCTCAAAGTCCAGACGCCCTCGCCGTTCATCCCGAAGGTCGCCCCGCAGCCCCGACAGCCCCCGGCCACCGCATCGAAGCCGCCGCTCCACGGGTTGGAGGAATTCGAGAGCGGGAAGAACGTCTTCGATCTCCTGGAGCTGCGTTGCATCGACGAGAAAGCGGAGCTGGAGGCCATCCTCGGCTCGATGACCATGGACACGAACAAATAAACGCTTCTCTCCATTCGTTTCGTCGGAGGAAGAGAACTGAAGGAGATTGGAGTGTTCGTTGCGGGGTGATGAACACGGGCGGTAATTATCGTTAGCCGATCGATCGAACCGGCGGCGAGGATTCGCGGCTTTCGACGGCGAAAAGCGGGGCGACGCGGCGAATTTGATTTGCGAACCAAACGAGCGCCAATAAAAAGCGGGCGGAAGACGGGCGGCGGAGTCCGAAATCCTCCCTCCGCCCGCCCGTGTCCTTGCGGCCGCCGTCCACTCGCCGCTCGCCGCCCGCCCGACCGAAAGCGAGCGGACGAACCGACCGGACTGCCCACGAGTCGCGCGTTCGAGACATGCGCTGAGATGCCGCCCGTCTTGTGCCAATCGACGATGCTGCGGACGATCGCCCTGCTCGTTCTCTTCCTTTCCTCCAATGGACGGCCGCCGTTCGGATCCAAGCCGGTAATTTCCGATTTGTTCGTTGCTTCTTTTTATTCCGTTCCGTTCGTTCAGACAACACTTTTTCGGCCGGCCGGCTCAATTATCGAACACTTCTGGTGGACACGAAGTCCACCTCGCTCTACGTGGGCGCCCGGAACGCCCTCTTCAAGCTCTGGCTCTACAATCTGAATGACACTTCGAGTCCGAATTTGGTTCGTCTTCCGCCCACTTCTTCCGGCTTTTATTGATTTCTTTCAGTACGCGAAGCGGACGTTGGACTCGAAGGCCGAGGAGCGGGACGAGTGCCTGCAGATGGGCCACTCGGAAGAGAACTGCGACGAAGTGGGTTCGACAGATCTTCCTGAAGTCCAACGGCCAACTGCTCGTGTGCTCGAGCGACGCGGTCAAGCCCCGCCTGCACACGCTCGAGGGAACGGCCTTGAGCGACGTCGAGTACCCGAAGACGTTCGTTCTCCTTCCCATCAACTTCTTTCCACCTTCCTCGCTCATTCAGAATCATCGGAATCTGCTCTCCGCAAGCCGACCTGAACGCGACGGCCGTGTACGTGGAGCACGGCAATCCGGACGACATTCCTTCGGTCTACTCGGGCATCCGAACGGGGCTCGCCCTCGAGAACCACCTCATCTACCGGCCGCCGCTCGTCTTCAACAACAAGGAGCAACACCCCGCCCTCCGGACGGTCTACACGGACTTCAAGTGGCTCAATGGTTTGTTTCTTGCATTTCGTGGAGGGATCAGAAGGCATTCGTGTGTTCAGAACCGCAATTCGTGGGCTCGTTCAACGTCGGGCCAGTACGTGTACTTCTTCTTCCGCGAGATCGCCGTCGAAGCGGAGAGTTGTGGACGGAACGTCTACTCGCGCGTCGCCCGCATCTGCAAGAACGATCTGGGCGGCAAGAACGTTCCTCCGGCAAGTGTGGTCGTCGTTCGTGAAGGCCCGCCTGAACTGCTCGCTGGCCGCCCAGTCGCCCTTCCACTTCAACTTCATCCAATCGGTGAGCATGGCCGAAGTGGAGGCGGAAACTCTCTTCTACGCCACGTTCACCTCTTCGGACGCCCACTTCCAATCCTCCGCCGTCTGCTCGTTCAGCTTGGCGAACATCAACCAAGTGAGCAAGAACTTCTTATTGCTTTACTCGATGCTTTCTTGAGGTCTTCGATTCGGGCGTCTTTTTGGAGCAGCCGGCGCCCAACGCCGCCTGGGTCCCCACTTCGCCCGACCGCGTGCCCGCCCACCGGCCGGGCTCGTGCTCCAACTCGCAGAAGCTGACCGACGAGGAGCTCCACTTCACGAAGTCCCACCTGCTGCTCGCGGACTCGGTGCCGAGCGGCGGCCCGCTCTTCACGCTCCCGAACGCCCCGCTGACGACCGTCCTCACGGACGTGCGGGGCAACGACGTCGTGATCTTCGCGTTGGATCCGCACTCCCAAACCGTCCACAAGATCGTCCACTGGCGGGAGCAACACCAGGGCCGACTGGTCGCCTCCTACCGGCTGGGCGGCGACGAGCGAGTGCGGGCGTTGGCCCTCCTGCCCGGCGAGTACCTCTTCGTTGCGGACGACACGCGCGTCTCGCAGTACCGAGTGGGGCAGTGCCCGCTGCACGTCCTCTGCCACTCGTGCGCCTCCGATCCCTACTGCTCGTGGAACATCGCGCGGGCCGAGTGGTGAGTCACGGAGAACGAAGGAAGTGATTCCGCTGGCTTCTTTCAGCTTTGCCCGTGACTCCGTCCACTCGACGGCCGTCGGCTGGATCACGAACGTGCAGAACGCCCACCGCTGCGAGTCGTACGTGAAGTCCTCCACGAAACACTTGTACCCGGGCGACGGCGTCGTTTTGGCGTGCCCCGCCCCGTCCGCCACCACCGAGTGGCTGCTCGACCGGAAGCTCGTGGCCGAGGACTCAGACCACGTCCAGCACACGATCAACGGCGGCCTCGTTCTTCTCAATGCAAGTGCTTCCATCAACCTCCATCCTTATTTGTGTTGATTCAGGTGACGGGCGAGCATTCGGGCACGTACCAGTGCCTGCAGAACGGAGTGCTCGTGGCGGAGTACGCAGTGGTCGTCGACGACAGTAAGTCTTCTTTTGATTTGACACACCATTCTTGCTCTTTTTGCAGAAGACTGCAGCCGCCCGAAGACCGTCCAGCAGTTCCACTCGGTGCAGCGGGAGTGGTGCAAGAAGTAAGACCAGATTTATTCAACGGGTCGAACCGGTCTCGCAACAAGTGGCAGCGGTATTCTACGCCAAAGCGTGAGAATTGCGTGACGCTTTCCATTCCTTCCACTTCACCATCCTTCTGATTGCAGAGCGAATGCCCGCGAGTCCCGCCCGAAATGAAGACCAACGAGAAGCAGAAGTCGATCAAATTCCTTTGACCTGCGGACGACCACAAGCAATCTCACTCACCCGCCTTCTTCTCGCCTGCCAACCCCTCGCTTGTCTGCCTTTTGTACATCCTCCGCCTTCATTTAATTAATTTATAACCAGTAACAAGAACATAAACAATGAAACAAACGAACAGGAGAGCCTAAAGAGCGGCCGCACAGCGCGAACACAAGCGATCCTCCGCCTTCCGCGCGAATTTTCGGCATCGAACGCAGTGGAGGAGGTCGGTGGGCGTCTGCTCGATTTCCACTTGCTTCCCGCGGGCCAAACGGACCGACGAGACGCCGAGCAGCTCGACCAACTCGGAGGACGTGGAGAACTCGTCCGACTGGAGGCCGTCGATCAACGCCGCCGTTTCGTCGTCGAAGGTCAGACGGACGGACTGAACGAAAGAAAGAAGTGAGTGGGAACTCATCAAAAAGCTCACCGTCTTCGGGAAGTCCATCTTGCTGCCCGACTTCTCGGCGAGTTGAGAGCGAAGCCGTTGGGTCAGCTGGACGGCCTCCAGCACCGGCCGGTCGGAAGACGGGAACGAGGGGCTTGTGCGGGAGTCCAGCAGCCAACCGAGTGGGGACTCTTCTTCCTTGAGGGCGGGGTGGAAAGAGGCGAACTCCACGGCCAGGTGGGGGCAACAGCGGCGCCAAGAGCTTCACGTTGCCCGTCCCGACCGCCTCCAACGCGAATTGGGCGTTTTGGTGGGCGGGAGTGCCCACTCGGTTGCAGTACAGACGATCGCGAATCAAGTTCTGCAACGAGCAAGTGTGAAGCGAGAACAGAAAGTGGGCATTCATTGGCTACCAAGATAGACGGAGCTCAACGGCCCTTGGAGGAACTTCAGGATTTCGTTGATTGCCGCCCGGAAGCGGAACTCCGCGAAGTGCCCGTGGATCCTCGTTTGGAGCTCGTCGAAGGAACGGAGGATGAACTGCAAAGGACAGCTGTTATTCCGTTCAACATTCGTCGACCACCCACCTCGTCCAGAATGCCCACTTGTTGCGGCACGTACTGCGGATCGAATCCGTTGAGGGCGCCAAGGACGAAGCGGAGCGGAAGGCGGATTTGGTGAATCCGCTGCTCCAACTCCCGAATGACGGCCGGGCCCAGCTTCACGTCCTTCGCCGACTCGCAGCCGTACATCGCGACCCAAAGGCGGAGGCCGTCCGCTCCCAACGCCTCCTGCTTCAGGTTCCCGTCCGTGATCTGCAAAACGAGTGGGTGAACGAATGAGTGGGGGCTCGCTGCTCACCGTCGAGGGATCCACGACGTTGCCGATGGACTTGGACATCTTGCGGTTCTTCTCGTCGACCGCAAAGCCGTGGACGAGCACCCGCTTGAAGGGAACCTCCCGGCGGGTGAGCATCGAAGGTGAGGAGGAGCGATTGGAACCAGCCGCGGAATTGATCGTGGCCCTCGATGATGAGGTCGGCGAGTCCGCCCGTCCGGCAGCGTCTTCCACGCGAAGCCGCTGTCGATCCACACGTCCATGATGTCCGTCGACTTCGCCCACTCGCCCACTTCTGCCGGCGGCGATCCCGAACTCCTGCAGGATCTGAACGGAAAAAGAATGATCTCTTCTCTCGTTCAACTCACTTGGTCGTTCAAGAAGAAAGAAACGTCTTCCTTCCACCAGCAGTCGGCCCCTTCGTTCTGCTCGAAGAGGGCGGCCACGTGGCGGACGAAGTCGGCGGAAGTTCGCACTTCTCCGCTCTCCCGGTGGATCAAGAGCGGGGATCGGGACGCCCCACGCGCGTTGGCCGCGAGATGCACCAATCCGGCCGGTTGACCAGCAGGCTCTTCAAGGCGGCCGACATGTCTGAAGAAGGCGAGATGAAAGGGAGGATTCATTCGGGGGTGCTCACCGTAATCTCCGCATCCAATCGACACCTGCTTCTTCTCCAACTCCTCCAGACACGACTGCCCCGCCTTGCCCACGTCCATGAACCATTGGGGGAGAGGCGCGGATGATCACCGGCTGAACGAACCCTTTCGTTGAGAAATTAAAGGGAATGGACTCGCCTTTTTCGTTCTCCAATCGTACGGGTAGGAGTGCGTGTGTTCGGCCACGTGGACGATGTGCTTCTTGAACTTCTGCAGGACGAGTGGGTTGCCCTCCAGAAAGGACCGCCTTCTCGTAGAACTCGGGGCCCAAATCCCGCGTGTAGCGTCCCCGCTCGTCCACGAAGCAGCGGACGTCCTGCCCGTTCGCGAGGGCCACCTTGTGGTCGTCGAAGCCGTGGGCGAAAGCGGCGTGCACGAGGCCCGTTCCCCGTCTTGTTGTTCACGTCCGGCGAGGGGAAGAGCGGGAGGGCGAGGTCGTTGTGTTGGAGGCAGCGGTAGAAGAGGCCGCTCAATTCGGCGCCCTTGAACGTCTCGACGACCGGCAGCTCGTCGTTCAGCTCGTTCCGCAGCGCGCCCAGGAGCTCCGAGCAGACGACGAAGAGCTCGCGGACGGGATTCCTGCAATCCCCTTCAATCAAACTCCCTTCCTTCTTCTCCTTCCCACCCCCGGTCGTTGGAGCGGCCGACCAGCGAGTACTTCCAGCTGCTCGTTGAAGAGGATCGCGTTGTTCATCGGCAGCGTCCACGGGGTGGTCGTCCAAATGAGCGCGTAGAAACGAGTGGGATTCTTCGGCGAGGTCGCGTGTTTCGCGAGGAACTCCTTCTCGTGGTGGTTGATCAGCTGGAAGATCAAGCAATTCGAGCAGGAAAAGCAGAGGGAAGCTCACTTGAAAGCGGACGAAAGCGGCCGTCGACTTGTGGTCCGGCCCGGTACTCCAACTCGGCCTCGGCCAACGCGGTGCGGGAACTCGGCGACCTGAAGAGAAGAACGAAGGAGTGAACACTCGCGGCTGTCCACCCACCAGTAGACCGGCTTGAAGGAGCGGTAGATGACGCCCGACTGGACGAGGTCGGCAAAGGAGCGGAGTTCGTCGGCGATGTAGGCGGGGTCCATCGTTCGGTAGGGCCGACTCCAGTCCGCAGTCACTCCCCACCGCTTGAAGGTGGACATTTGGCCCTCGAGACACGAACGGGCGTGGTTGGCGGCCAGTTGGCGGATGGCCAGCGGGTCTTGCACCTGAACAACCAGTTGAACGATCAGGGAAGGATGTGAAGAAACGAACCTCACTCGACTTCCGCATCGCCAGTTCGATCGGCAGCCCGTGGCAGTCCCAGCCGGGGCGGTAGTGAACGCGACGGCCGAGGGCGACCTGGCTTTTGACCACGAAGTCCTTCATGATTTTGTTGATCGCGTGGCCCACGTGCGGCTGCCCGTTCGCGTACGGCGGCCCGTCCAGCAGGACGAACTCGGAGGTGGGCCGGCCGGTTCGCCCGCTGCCACTCGTAGAAGTCGCCCATTTTGGCGCGCGCGTGCAGCTCGCCGTCCAGCCGGGCCCGCTCCGTCGACTTGATTTTGGCGGCGAAGGAGGTTTTGGGCAGGAAGACGGACTTCTTGACGTCCGCCGCCTCCGCGCAGAACGCCCGCCTACTGCTGCAGACGAGCGGGCGCCGTCCATCGAGCCGCTCCCTCCTCAAAAGCCGCCAGGATCTCCCGCAAGAAGTCCTCATCGTCCACGTCCCCGAGGCCCAGCAGAAGGCGGACCGGCTTGTCGTCGAAGTGGAAGCGGCACAAGTGGGCGGCCAGGCGGTTCAGGAACAGATCGTAGGTTCCCTGAAGCGAGTGGATGGGAGTGAATGGAGAGAGAGAGGAAGAACGAACGGTGTCCGGCCCGAAGACCACCTTCGTCTCGAAGTCCGGCCGGTGGTAGGCGACGTTCGCGAGCTGCGCGTAGACGGGCGGGAAGAAGAGGTCGAGCACGTGGCCCACCTTCTCCAGGTCGGAGATCGCGAGCACGTAGCGGTCGGAGAACTTCGAGAGCGTCAGGCACACCTTCCGGCCGCTTTTGGAGACGAACGAGAAGTCGGCGGAGAGGACGGCCGGACTGCTCATTAGCTGCAACAATCCGATTGCTTCTTTTCGGTTGGATTGACGGCAAATAGACGGCAGTTGAAAACATGAATTCGATTGAACGTTGTGGACAAGCCGAGAATGGAGGCAAAACAATTTATTCAACAATAACAAGGGGAATAACAACGAGTGGGGAGGTCAAACGTCCTGGGGATCGTGGTAGGGGGGGGGGAGTTTGGGCGGTTTGGGACGCCAGAAGGCCTCCGTCTCCGCGGCTTGCTTCTCGCGACGTTCGCGGGCGCGTTTGAGGGCTTCTTCCACCGAAATGTGCGAAACGTTGCCGTGCTCGTCCGTCTCCGTGAGGATGTAGTTGAAGACGCCGTGGCCGACCACGCACCACGTGGTGAAGAAGAGGACGAAAGTGGACATGATTTTACGGCGAATAAACTGCAAACAACCGTCGATGAATGGAAGAAGAAAAGAGGAGGACTCACAGTTGTGTAGAGTTGTTTGGGGGGGGCGGGGTAGCGGTAGCGGACTTTCTGACGCCAAATTCGACGCAACTCGAAGACGTACATGCCCGCCCGCTCAGTACTTCTGGTCCTCGGGCTTGGGCAGCAGGTTGAAGCGCTTCTTGATCACCAGCCGGTACTTGGAGTTCTTGTCGGACTCGGAGAAGCGGGCGGGATGCGCGGAGAAGGTGTTCTTTCCGTTCGGGTCCGTCTTCTAAACAGCCGGCAAGGATGCAAGGGGGAAGTGGGCGGAAGGGGACGAACCTGGAGAGTGTAGACGCGGCGGCCGGCGTCGTCCAAGTAGAATTGCAGGTACATCGGAGCGGATCGAAACTCTCGAGAAAGAAAGCAGTGAAAGCGGGGGAAGATCGCGGAGAAGCGGGCGGGGGGCGGGAGGCGCTGCAACGGAGGGCGACTCGGACGCGGCCGACTTTCCAGCGGGGACGCGGCGGGAGGCGGGCGGGCGGTTCGGTCGGGGGTTTCGGCGGCCGCTGGACCTCGCTCGTTTCCGCTCCGCCGCCGCTCGTTTTGCCGCCGGTTTCGATCGCCAGTGGCGTTTCTTTTGGAAGCTTGTGTTCGTGTGTTTTGACGTCCGACTTCTCACTCCCGTCCGCCTTTCTTTTGATCCTTACCGTAGGCTGAATGCGGGATGAAGGCCGCTTGAATACGTGCACAAAGGTGCCCGCACGAGCGGAAAGGGCAGGTGGGCTGCACAAACAGGAAATAAAAGAGAAAGCAGGCGAAAGGAAATTGCTAAGCGATGTCGTTATCTGCGCCCCTCTCCGCCGTCCGCCGTCGCCCTTCGTGATCGTGGAGCGCATCCGTCCGCTTCTTCCTTCCTCCCGCTTTTTATCGCTCGTTTGTTCGCAGCGACTTCCGAACTTCCCGCCGACCGCCGACGGGCGTGCGGATTTCGCTCGACGATGGTGAGTTCCCTTCGCTTCGTCCCCTCACCTCTCCACTCCGTTTCGTTCAGGGTGCTGAGGAAAAGTCCCTGCTGTTCACGGTCAACGGGAAGCTCTACGATGTGCAGGGATTCGCCAAGAAAACATCCGGGCGGCGAGAAGGTCCTCCGGCTGCTCGCCGGCGCCGACGCCACGAGCTTCATGGCCGGCCAGGAGCGGATCATCGGCGTGAAGCACGAGCACTCGAAGGCCGCCTACGACATCCTCGAGCGGTACGCAGTCGACCACCGGATCGAAGTGAGTGCTTCGAGAAATCTTCCTTTATTCCCGGTCGTTCAGAAAGACCAGCTGATCGACGGCGACGTGCCCGTCCTCTGGAAGGTGGGCAACCTGAAGAGTCGCTACTGGACGTGGATCCACCAGCCGTACGAGGGCTCCCTCCGACTTTTCGGCTCCAACTTCCTCGAGGGATTGACGAGGACGAAGTGGTGGGTGATCCCGATGGTTTGGATGCCGCTGGTCGCCTTCTTCGCCATCAGCGGCCTCCACTCGTTTGTGAACGCTCTCGGCAAGTTCTTTCATTCCAATTGGAGTGACTGTTTGCTGTTCGTTCAGGTCCGATGAAAGGCTCCATCCTCGCCGGCCTCCTCTTCTTCGTGGGCGCTTTGGCCTGGACGCTGCTGGAGTACGCGCTCCATCGGGGAGTGTTCCACTGGAAGCCCGACCCCCAGTCGTACAACCAAATCACGCTCCATTTCCTGCTGCACGGCCTCCACCACAAGACGCCGATGGACGGCGACCGGCTGGTCTTCCCGCCCGCGCCCGCCCTGCTGATCATCGCCTTCTTCTACGCGATCTACCGCTCGCTGCTGCCCGATCCCGTCTTCTGCTGCTTCGCGAGCGGGAAGCTGTTCGGCTACATCTGCTACGACCTGAGCCACTACTACCTGCACCACGGCACGCCCACTCCGCACTCGTCGATGCACTTCCGGAAGGTCTACCACCACAACCACCACTTCAAGGACTACGATCAGGGCTTCGGCATCAGCACCGTTCTGTGGGACCACGTGTTCGGGACGGTGGGCAGCGGACCGCTTTGATCGCCTTCCTTTTCCTCTCAACACACTCCAGCCCGCTTTCTCCCCCGCTCCGCATTTGTTCACTCCGATTATTTCCTTCATTCTTCAATGCTCATATCTCCTGTACTTCTAATCATAAACAGCCGCGTGCGCAACAGACGATTGATCTCCACGCACTTTCTTTCGTTTGTTCGTTGTTGCAAAAAGAAAGACGAGCGTGCAAAAAAGCCGCCGCAGGAATGCGGGCGTCGATCGTCCGCGCTGATCGATCGCTTCGCTGGGCGGTTCGGACGGGCGGGCGAAACGAACGGCGGACGAAATGCACCCACTCGATCAAAGGAAAGAGAAAGTGTTTATTTCTAATTAAAGCATCGGATCGAACGATCGACACGAAGCCACTGGGAACACGAGAGATCATTGAGCGAACACTGTGGAATGGTTAGGTGGATAACAGGAAGCAAGCGGGTTGTGAGCAGGAAATGGCGGTCAGTGAACACGTTCTTCGATTCAGATCTCCACATCGACCAGCTTGAAGGTTTGTTTCTTGCGGTGGGCGGCGTTCAGCTCGAAGTTCTTCAGCGCTTCGAGCGCCTCCTTCTGAACGGAGCGCTTCACTCGGCGGTAGCGGAGGATCGAGAGGCCGATCAGGAGGCCGAACAGCCCGACGGTCACCGAGGCGGAAGCGATGAAGAGGTTCCGGAATTTGTCCGAATTCTGAAGCGACCGTTGATCTCGGGCGGAAGGCCGAAAGAAAGCTCACCCGTTCGCATCCCAGCGGGCAGACGGCGGGCGGCGGTCCCGACTTCTCTTCGAATTTCGTGTACACTTCCTGAACGAAGGCGGCCGTCAGACGGCCGGGTGTTCTTTGGAGCCACTCACCTCGGAATTCGCGATCAACGCCCCGACCACCGTCTTGTACACCTCTTCGTCGGTGATCCCGTTCTCGTCCTCGATGTCCGGCGGCAGTTCGGCCATCATGCGCTGGACGGAGTCGGCGGTCGTCTGCTCCCAATCGACCTCCTTCCCCAGCGTGTTCCTCCAGGTCGCTCGGCCGGCCTCAAACGAACGAAGGGGGTGCGGGAAGAAGCCAGAAGAGAACTCACTTGTGTCAGGACGTACGCGCGAATCTGCCCCAAACAGGACCTCCTCGAAGAAGCCGAGTGTTTTGTTCCAGCACTTCATGGCGCCTTTGTCCGCCAGAGTGCAGTGACTCGAGCATCCGACCGCCAGGTCCTCCGCCTCCGACCTTCGTTTGGATCACGAAAGAAACCAGGAGAAAGAGGAAACGATCGGATGTCCGCATTTCAACCACTCGCCTGCAAACAACCTGGTGAACAGGCCTTCTTCAATTCCAGCAACGATCACGAGCGAGCGGAACGAAAAGCACGGAGCGGAGTGCGAAACGAGAAGTGAGCAGCGAGGTTGTTGGAACTCATAACCAGCCAATCGGAGGTAAATGGACGTGCGGGCGTGTGCGTGTGATCGGGAGTCCCGTTTCTCCCCGTTGTTACACCCGCGGCCGTCCGCTCCGATCGGCGGCTTTCCGCCGGCGGGGCGAAAGTCCCGTACAAGACGGAGCGGGGCGCTTTTTATGGCGACAAGCGAGCGATCGATCGGAACGCCGGAAGCGTTTAATCACGCTCGTGTAGCCACTCGTCGTCCGGTCCAATCATCTCCGTAATTCCGACGAGGAAAGAGCGTTCGGAAGACGGGGGAAAAGCGAGTAGCCGAACGATTCCTGCGGCCTGAACGCCCTACTCCAGCAATTGTTATCAGCCGCTCGCCCTTCGTCGCCCGCCTGCCCGCCTTTGTTCCGTCCGCTTTGATCTGCTCGCAGAATGCACGGATCAACGAATCTTCGATGCAAATCGCCTTCATGCGGCGGGAAAGGATTGAAAGAATTGATTGGAAGGTTTGTGCCGAGTTCGATTGGCTACTGACATGAGGTGTAGAAGGCGATTGGCCATCGTTCATTTGTGGGGCTATCTGTTTGTCGTCTACCTTCATTGTTGCTCAAAAACCAGAAAGCAGAAGAAGTTGGTCTTGTGCCAAGTCAGTCCGTTGAAGAGAGGTACGGTAATCCTCCGCGTATGCCGAAAACTCCGCACTCAATCGATCCGGCAGGAAATTCCGCACCGTTTGGCCAAACGAGGCGACTTCCCGGAGATTGCTGCCGCCTTTCGCGGAGCGTGAGTGGCCTGCTCATTTCCGTTGGCTGCGGGACGAAAATGACGGTCCTCTTCACGGTTTTCTGCTTCGCGATCGCCTTCACGCCGGCCACTGGCGATCTTCGTGAAGGTCGTGGCCAAGGACCCGCTGCGAGTGATCCTCTTCTTTCTGGGGTGAGTCTTCCGTCGACTGCTCGTTTGTTTACGGAGTGTTCAGGTCGTTCTTCTGGCTGGTGTCCGTGCTGGTCTCCGGCCTGTTCGCCCTCCCGTTCTCCACGCACGTGTTCCCGATCGTCTTCATTTCGGCGGTCGTGCAGGAGGGCGCCCGCGTCGGCTACTTCTCGCTCTTGCACCGCGCCCAGAAGGACCTCGAGAAGGTGGCCGCCAAGGGCGTCGAGGTGTCCGACCTGCGGCTCTCGTTCGCCTCCCGCCACGTGCTCGCCGTGGTCTGCGGGCTGGGCATCGGCGTGATCGCCGCCCTGTTCCTGCTCGTGAACGTGCTCGCCGACTACTCCAGCGAGGGGATCGTCGGCCTGCCGGCCTTCGTGTCCAAAGTGAGTTCCGTTCTTCCTTCTGTCCATTCCTCTTCGTCTTCAGGATCCCGCCTTGCTGAACGTCGATCAGGCGTCCTTCCCGGTCGTCTACTCGATCAGCAACGGACTGCTCGTGCTGGACCACGTCGCGTGGACGATCATCCTTTGGGACGCTCTCCACAACTACGTGCACGGACTGCAGCCCCGCTGGTGGGTGGGAGCGGCGATCCCGGTGGCCACCCACTTGCTGAACAACTTCGTGGTGAGTCGCCTCCAACCGATCGTCCTTCACTCTCGCTTTCAGTCGACGTACGCGAAGGAGCAGAAAGGAGTCGCGTTGGGCGGCCAGCTGGCCGTCTTCCTGCTCTCCGCCGCCCACTCGTTCCTCATCCTGCGGAAGCCGGCGAGCTGCCGCCGCCTCTCGCAATTCGTCGGCATCAACACGACGCCCGTTGAACGCTCGTGATCTCCGCCTCTCCATTTGTACACTTAATTTATTGGTTGGCCGCATAAAGGGAGGTGTGTCCGTCTACTTAGTGTTTATTCGCGTATATCTGCCGATGAGGAAACAGTGGAAGGAAGGAAGGATTCACCGTTGGGTTTACTCCAAATTTACAGTCGATACGAACAGAGAGGAAGGAAGGAAGGAAGAAGATTAAAGCTCGAGTGAAGTCGGACATTATGAAACAAAACAAGGAGAGAAACGCCCGCAATTCTTCAAGAATGTTGGAAGGAGGCCCGTAGATCCCAGGAAAGAAACGAAGCGGTTAGTTGACTTTTGCATACGAGGGCGGCGAAAACTTCCGTCGCAGGTATTTCACGACGTACAAGGGGAAGCAGGAGATGAGCGTGATCGCCGTCGTCTTCGTGATGAACACCCACGACAGGACGAACTGCCGGTCGAAGAACTTGTCCAGCACGAGCAGCGAGACCGCGTACAGGCTCAAGGAGAGCACTTGGGCCACGAGCATCGCCCAATGCCTGCAAACACGCGACTAATCGACGGAATGCCGCCTTCCACCCACCAAGTGTGCACCGTCATTGCGACCATGATCAGCTCGGTCACGATCAGAGCGGAGAAGCTGATCGAGACCACGTGGATGAAATCCGAGTCGAAGGCCACGAGCGCGCCGTACATGATGATCGAGCCTGCAGCGAGGAGATTGAGGGAGTGAGTAGAAAGAAGGGCGAGTACCCTGGTAAATGCTGATGAGCACCCAAATGCAGAACGTCTTGTAGGAGAGCGAGCGGCCTTTGCCCAGCTCTTTGTAGAGTTCGGGGTACGTGAGCGCGTTCTCGGCCGTCACGTCCCGATCCACGACCAGCGAGAAGACCGGCAGCATTGTGTAGGCGGTCGAGTAGCTGAAGACAGGAAGTATTCGGAAAGCATGGCGCACTCGAAGAACTCACGCGACCATCAGCACTCCCTGGTACAGCGAGACGGAAGCGAAGTAGAAGACGCACGAGAAGATGGCCTGCATCGTCGAGATGATCAGGCCGCGGTGCATCACGAACTGCGAGAGGGCGCACGATCGTTTGTAGCAGAAACGGCCGTGCACGAGCAGCAGGCGGCACACGTGCGAGAACTGCGTGATCGAGAAGTCCGCCGCCAACGAGGCTTGTTTGCCTGCAATCCGCCCACTCGTTCGCCGTTTTCTTTGCCGCACTCACCTTCGTTCGCGTCGATTCCGATGCCCGCGTGGGCCGCTTGGATCATCGCCACGTCGTTGCCGCCGTCGCCGACCGCCGCCACTCGCAGGGGCTTCCGGTAGCGCTTCAGGAGATTCACGATCTGCGCCTTCTGTTCGGGCGAACAGCGGCAACAGACGACGGCCGTGCACTCGCAGACCAGCTCGGCCACTTCCGCCTCGTAGTACTGCAGGCACACGTTCAAGAGCGGTCCCGGACATCACGAGGGCGACGCCGTCCTTCCTGCAAAAGGAGCATGCGAGAGGAGAAGGGGAAGGAAGAACTCACTTCCTGAGAGCGTTCAGCTCGTTGTGGGCCTCGGTCCGGTCGTTCACCTGCCCGAACACGTGAATGTTGTCCGACTTGGAGAAGAGGCCCGAGGACTTGGCGATGCAGATGGCGGTCTCCAGCTTGTCGCCCGTCAACATCCACACTTTGATGCCGGCGTTGCGGAGCAGCTCGAGCGAGGTCGTGACTTCGTCCTGCAGGCGGTCCTCCACGCCGGTCAGGCAGAGGAGGTGGAGGTCGGTCTCCAGCCGCCGCACGACCGCCGCCATGCGCTCCGTCCGCTCGCGCACGTCCAGCTTGGCCTCCTTGTACTGGCGGTTGAACTCGGCGAGCTGCTCGGGCGTGAGCGTCTTCTTGGCGACGACCAGCGTGCGGAGGCCCTCGCGGGCCATGTTCGAGCACTCCTCCTCCAGCCAGTCGTTGTAGAGCACCATTTGGGCCCTGCAATCCTCGCATGCAATCGATCGGCAAGTGGAAGGACTCACATGACGGTGTCCGCGCCCTTCATGATCAGCGAGATCTCGTCCGTGGTCTCGTCCCGCACGATGATGCCCATTCGCTTGGACTCGGAGGTGAACGGGAAGAGGTGGATGATCTCGAAGCTCTTCGTGTGCCCGTTCCGCAGTTGGAGTTGCATCGAGTTGAGGTCCCGTTGGGCCAACTTGACGCCCACTTGGTCCGTCCATTGCACGAGGGCGACCTGAACGAACGGATGAAGAAAGAGGAAGAGAGATGAACGCACCTCATCGGGCGAGGCCGCCTGGTAGGAGACCGTCCCGTTCTCGTAGATGGGCGTCACGTTGTGGCAGAGGGCGATCGCCTCGACCGCCGTCTGCAGCTTCACGGAGAACGAGTTGCGGGCCAGCCGGCCGGCGTACGCACTCTCCACGTGTGTCCTGAAGATGCAGAAGAGAGTCTGAGCAAAGAGGACTACCAAAAGAACACACGTGATGTCGCTGAAGGCGTCGCTGCCGAACGAGACGGTGCCCAAGTGGATCTTCTTGAAGCGCATCTCGTTCATCGTCAGAGTGCCCGTCTTGTCGGAGAGCAGGAAGGAGATTCGGCCGAGTTCCTCGGGGATCGTCGAACTGCGCACCACCGTCTCGGGGATCTTCTTGTCGCGGCCGATCTGCCACGAGTAGAACAGCTTGGCCATGTCCAGATTGACCCGCAGCGAGATGGGGATGATGTAGGAGAAGAGCAGGATGAAGCGCATCAGGTAGCGGTACCAGTTGACGTCCAATCCCTTCATGACGACCATCGTGGCCGCCAGAACGATCACGAAGATGAAGAGGATTTTGGTCAAGTTGTTCACCTGAACGGAACACTGGAATAAGCGAGAAAAGGAAGGAAGAATGCTCACTTCCAAGTCCAGCAGCCCCACTTTGCTCTCGGGCAGGTTCGTGTTCATCGAGCGCGTCTCCCGGCCCGTGTACACGACCAGTCCGATGGCCCGACCGCTCGCGAGCACGGTGTTCGCCCAAGAGGACGTTCTCCACACTCAAGCTGCCGTCCTCGTACTTCCGGTCCTCGTCCAGGAGAGATCTGCAATCCACTCGGCCATCAATCCCCTTCTTTCGTGCAAAGAACTCACACGGTAGGTCCCGACGAACGTGTGGATGTCCTTTTGCGGCTTCTCCGCGTACACCTCGCAGTTGATGTCCAGAATTTGCTGCAATGGGAGCATCAGAAGGATTGAATGAACGAGTGGACGTACGCTCTCTTCGATCAAATTCTGCGTGTAGGGCATGGCGATGCGCAGCTTCCAGTCGGTCTCTCCGTCCAGCTGGTCCGTTCGGATGAAGCAGGCGCCTCCCTTCTCGGTGGTCCGCAGCAGAACGCAGTCGGCCGGAACTCGTTTGTCCTTTTCAATGATTATTAGGTCCCCAACTTCGATGTCGCTGAAGCAATGGAAGTGATTCTCCTTCTTCTTTCAGTGGCGGTCACTCACGCGCTCTCCACCGGCACGCGGCCCTCGTTGATCGTGATCTTCTCGTACTTGGCGCTGTTCAGCTCGCGATCTCGCAGGAAGCGAACGAAGTCGTCGAACGCCTCACGAATCAACGTGATCGTCAGGACGAAGCCCTGCAAACAACGCAAGAGTAAAAGGAATGCGAGGAGTGAGGGAGCTCACCAGCGGTCCCCAGTACGTGATCGGAGCTGAAAGAAAGGCGGATTGTTGGAAGCAAAAGAAGTGGCCACTCACCTCCGATCTGGATGGCGGGGATGAACTGACTGCAAGCCATGAGCAAGAAGTACAGATTCAAAAAGAACTTGAACTGTTGGAACAGCACCTGAACACGAGAGCGTGTGAATGATTGCAGTGGGGAAACGCACCAATGGAATGAATGTAAAGACATTGTATTTCTGATTGCACACGACGTTCTGCGGGAACCCATGGCCGTGCGTGTTGATCGGGCCGTGCCCCACTCGGATCGTCCGCGAGTGGTACGTTTTGCGCCGTTGGAAGAGGTTTCGGCAGCACCTGGAACGAACGAGAGAAGTGAAAGGAAGATGGGAGGAAGGTCTTTAGTTGGGAAGTGCCCACATACGAGTTCTTCTCTTCGTTCACGCGATATGATCGCTTCAGACAGCCCATGGCCGTTCGGTCCGCCTCGCAGTCGCCGCCCCGATCAAGCGGCGGCGTTTTCGATGTCGCCGGCCGGCCGGCGGCGTGAAGTGCGAAGCCAAAAGGCGCCGGCCGGTCGGCTAATCGGATTGGGGCGGGACGGCGGCGGAGCGAGCGGGCGGGCAGGTGAATAATTCGCGGATTCCCCACACAAAAGAAGGCGCTCACTCACCGGAACATGCTCGTGAAGAAGTGGAAGTTGCGAGGACGGCGGTTGTTGTTGGACAGGAGGCGCACGTTGTCGTGGGTGTTTTCGTCACTCATTAATGGTGTGTGCTCGGAGGGGCCGACTTCTTCGTCTCGTGCTTCAAGAAGCCGAAAGCGCATAAAAAGCGCCCTGATCGACGGAAAGAGCGCTCTCGGGGGCCAAGCGGGCGGTCTGAAACAGACGGCCGTTAATCGAACGGATTACTCATCGAGCACACGCAGGAGCACATGCGAACAGCCACCGCTTCCTTCTCTTCGCTTCCACAACAGCCGACCGGCCGGCCAGCGGAGAGACACGACCCATCGATTTTCGCAACGAGAACGGAGTTTGTGCTCGGGAGGAAAAGCGGATGTAACCGGTCCTTTCTTTCTTCCGTCCGGTTGTCCGCAACTTTTCATCCGCTTCCCGCCCGTCCATTCGATTCGTGAGCAAGATGGGCAGCAATCAGATGCCCGAAATGGCCAAGGGCCTCAACGGGATCTTCAACTCGAAGTTCACGGACGCTCTCGCTCTGCCCAACTCGCAGCAAGGTCAGCCGACTATTTCGTCATCTTCCGATCAACTGCCCTTTCCAGGGCAGATGTGCGCCTTCTTCGAGTCCCAGTTCTACCGCTGCATGGAGGCGTACGGGAGCAAGCTGGGCCGCAAGTACTGCGATCTGGAGCATCGCGACCTGCACGAGTGCGTGACCAAGACGAAGCAGGTGCGTGATTTCTTTGGTCTGTGCCGTTTACTCTTCCTGCTTGCAGATCCAACGCTCTCGCGCCATCCAGCAGGAGCGCATGAAGCAGTACGTGCAGGGCAAGCGCCCGCACGCCTTCGAGGATAACCACCCGCCGACCGGCGACATCCAACCGGATTACTTCTCGAACAACCGCCTCTTCTAGACGCCCTCCTCGCTGTTGTCGTGATTGTGGGAAGTAAACGAATGTATAGGAAGTGATCGAACGAGTGAACAGATTGAGTATTCTGCGATGTATCTTTCCTCACGTCCATCTCTCCAACTCTCTCTAATCACGAACTGCAGGAGGGGGGATGATTTCGAAGGAACGGCTTGGCCGAAATCTACAGCACGGAATGGAACCGTCGGCATCGCAGGAAGCCCGTCCACCCGCTGGACATGCTGAGGAACCGGCGAGCTGGGCACCCGCCGGCCGGGCACCTTCTTCCTGAACGGCTCTCGCGAATTCTACCAGTGCATGCGGATGGAGGTGGTCGACACGATCCAGCACACGAACTTCACCCCGATCCGCTTCACGCCCGACGGCCAGCAGATGGTCTGCTTTAACACGGCCACTCAGGAAGTGAAGATCCTTTGGTACAACGGGGTGACCGCCCTCCGCCGCTTCGACATCGACGCCCCGGTCGTGAGCCATTGCCTTCTTTCTCTTCCAACCGGTCGGTTGCAGCGAATAAAGCAGCTCTTCACCGCCCTCCCCACCATCTCGTTGACGCGATACGACGGCCTCGCCCAGCTGGCCAAGGAGATGTGTTTGATCACGCGGGACTCGAGGCACATGGTCCTCGCGTACTCGATCCACCTGCACGACAACGCCGCCCAGCTGTCGCACATGCTGGACAACAACGAGTCCGTGACGCCGCCCGAGAAGCTCGAGCACACCGTCTTCCTCGCAATCGACCTCAAAGTGCGTTCTTTCCGTCCATTCCTCCTTCTACTCGCGTGTTCAGAAAGGAGTGGTGACCGACAGCATCCGGCTGGACTTCGATTCCATTCGAATCCAGAGCGGCGTCTACCTGGTCGACCGCATTCTCGGCATTCTCTCTCCGTCCAGAAACAACTCATCTACCTGTACAAACTGGAAGAGCAGAGCGGGACCTTCACGAAAGTGCGGGAGATCGGCCGGAAGCTCTTCGAAGACGACGACGAGGAGTTCGCGCGGCTGGGCAGGCGGCAGAACCACCCGATGACCGAAAAGGTCTACACGGGTAAGTCCCTTCTTTTCGGTCCTTCCTTTCATGGTTCATTCGCGTGTTCAGGCTTTCGCCAACGCTTCCTCACCATTCCTGTACAAAACGCATCGCCGAACGGACAGCTGCCAGGAGTTCCTTCGCTCCATCCACTACTACCGCGCACTCAAGCTGCAACGAATGCAATTCCTCGGCCCCGACCTGCTGCTCATTCGATTGGGCATCGGAGGTGGGATCCAACGGCCTATCCTTTCAATCGATCTCTGTTGCAGTGAGCCAAGAGCAGTGCGCGCGGAGGGAGGAGGACAAGTCGCCCGCGATGTTCGTGATTTTCGACTGGAAGGCGGCCGAAATCCTCGCCGTCTACAACCGCACGTCGGACGTCCTCTTCAAGCTGTTCGTCAACTTTTCGGAGACCTTCCGGCACGGCTCGATCACGCAGAACTACTTTCCGACTACGATGGAGCACTGCCAGCTGCTCCGCGAACACCACGACAGCATAATCGAGGCGTGGGTGGCGACAAGTGAGTTCTTTTCCACTTCAAGGACCTCCTTCCTGTTCGTCCAGGCACTCCGGACAGCGCGGTGGAAGTGCGCACTCGAGTGCTGAACGTCCTGCCCTGTTTAGGCACCGGAATGCCGATGTTCACGCCCTTCCTGGACGCCCACTACTTCAGCTTCGAAGAGCGAATCCTTCCGTACATCGAGAACACCCGCTTTTTGCCCAGCCAGGAAGTCAGGTAACGACTTTCCACTGTTCCTTCGTCGTCTATTGGGCACAATTCAGGATCTTCTGCCGCAAGAGCTGCCTGCCCGTCCTTTCGATCAACCTCGCACGGCACACGAACCACGAGGGCTTCCTGCGGCTCCTCTTCCACCCGACCGACCCGCTGGTTCTCCTTTGCGATCGCTACTGCACGGACGCGCCAGTGACCATCTTCTCGTTGCCGCGAATGCAGGAGTAGAGCTCCTTTTTGATCCTTGTCCTTCCTTCTTTTGTTTCCATTTGCCCCATTCCTTCTTCCAAACATTTCTGCTCTGTCTTTCAACTAGTCACAAAATAAAGAAGTGTATCTCGATAACAAATGCGAGTGGAAGGATGAGCAACAAGAACGGGAGGATTGAGCAAGTGGGAGAGAGGGGGCGATTCATTGCAACAGGCGGGCCATCGTCTTGAACTTCCGCTCGATCATCTCGATTCGGTTCTCCAGTCGAGCACACAGCTGCTTCAGCTCCCGATTGTCCTTCTTCAGCTGAGCGTTCTGCGTCTTCAGCTGCTCGATGTCCCACTGAAAGGCCCATCACTCAACCCCTCGTCCTTGTTCTGGCCGGCCACCTGAAGAGAGCACTCAATCATTCATCTTCGCTTCGAGTGAACTCGCCTTCTCCAGCTTGGTGACCGTCGACTCGACGAGGAAGCTGTCCAGCCGCTGGAGGCGTTGCTGGGCGGACAGTTTGTAGACTTCGCTCATCCGCTTCTCCACTTCCGGCTCCACGTGGACGGCGGTAGTGCAGTTGGGCCGCGCGGGAGAGTTTGGACAGCCGGTCGACGTTCAACACAACGCCCTGAACAGCCGAGACATCAGTGGTGAGAAAGGGAAGAGCAACGAACATCCCCGTCCTCCTTCGGACATGCCCATCACGGACTCCACTCGGTCGAGCAGGTCGCCCACTTTGTCCAGCAGTTCGCCGTACGGGAAGCACAAGACGCCTGCAAACAAGCACAATCGTTTCTTCGTTGCCTTTCAACGGTCGCCCACCTTCGTCCATCGCCGCTCGGAGCATGTCCACTGGATTCAGCACGTGCACTTGGAGGTGGGTGAGCACTTGGAGGGGCCGCTGCAGTTTGCTCTCGGCGTTCGCTCGTCGCTGGCAGTCCGTGAGCAGGACGTCTGCGCGGTGAATGAGGTCGTAATAGCCGCTGTTGAGCAACTGGCCGCAGATCTCGTCCCAATGCCTGGGCGAAGAGTGGAGGGAAGAAGGAGGGAGGGGGGACTTACGGGATGGACTCGCCGCAAGCGGGCCAGCTCCTGGAAGCTGAACGTGCTCAAGACCAACTGGAGGGCGATCACGGGCACTTCGCCCATCCCGCGGACGGTCGTGCTCGCCACCCCCTCGACGATCGGCGACATCGTGGAGCGGCGGCGTTCGGAGGTGCCTCGCCGTTGGGAGGCGGCCGTCAGCGTGGAGGCCATCGAGAGGTCGTCGAAGAGACTCAGGTCGGAGTCGGGCGGCGACAAGCGGCGCCCGTTGGCGGTCAGCGGACTCAACACTCGCTCGCTGAACAGCGGCGAGGGCGTGATCTCGCTGCGGTTCGAGAGAACGGAGGTGTCCATTGGAACGGGCAGCTTCTCGGCGGGCTTCTCGTCGATCCAAATCGTTTCCTTCTTTTCGGCCACTTCCGTTCACGTGCGGCGTCTCCTTTGGGGCTTCTTTTGGAATGGCGGGCTGTTCGGGTGCCTTCTGAACGCTGGCTTCAACTGCCGGCTACTTCTTTCAAGGCGATTGGAAGCAGCGGTGGGGAGCGGCGTGTCGGTCGGAGCGGAGGGCAAAATGGACGGCGGAACGGAAGCACTCGGTTGCTCGACCTCCTTCGACGGCATCACTCCGTTGGTGGTGGGCAGGACGGTCGAGGCGGCGGGCGCGGAGGCCGTCGATTCGGTCGACGAGTTCGAACTCCCGCGGGACGTGGACTCGGCGGGCGACTGGGTGGTCGACTTGGAAGACGACGAGGTGCTTTCGGCCGCCCCTTCGGGCTGTGCGGGTGGGATTGGTGGCTTGCGGCTTCGTTTCAGCTGCGGGAATCTTCGGTTTGTTCAGCCGCTTCGGCCGGCGGAGGAGCGGGAGTGGCGGAGGAGGGCGGCGGGAGGCGACGGGACGCGTTTGGTCGACGATCGGGAGGTCGGGGCCGCGCGGGCGGATTTCCGCCTTTCCGTTCGGTTGGCTCATCGCTCCGTTCTGCTCCGGCTTCCCATTGGCCACGGCCGGGTGGGCGACTCCGTTCGATGTGGGCGCGGGGTCGACGCCGTTGGCCGGCTGGCCCATCCGAACGAGGAAGGAGACGTTCGACGGGTCCTCGACGACCTCCTGCACGACGTCCGGCGAGTTCTCCTTCGGCGAGCTTTTGTCCACGATCACCTTCTTGATCTTCTTGAGGCCGCCGTTCTCGACCACCGTCTTCGTGCTCACGAGCGTCTTCTTCGGCGTCCCGTCGGGATTCGTGCTCTTGACCACGCGACGGATTCGCTTCTTCGGCTGCAAACAAACGTGCTGGGGATCGGGGAAGAAGCGCTCACCTTCGGAGTGTCCGGCGTGTTCTCCACCGGGGCGTGTTCCGACCACCTTCGTGGCGGGGAAGAGCCAAATGTCGAGGACGTTGATCGTCGTGGCGGGCAGGACGGGCGCCTCGTCGGCGAGCAGCGAGACCTCTGCCTTCGCGCCGTCCGCCACCTCCAAAATCAACCACTCGGCCGGCACCTCGCCGGTGGCTCGCAGTCGGTCGCACGCAGTCACGAGCCGCCGGGCGCCACAGCGAGCGGTCGATGGGCGTTGCGGTCGCGTTCTTCAAGCGCAATCGGAGCCCGAGAGCGGCCGAGTCGTCTGTGGTCAAGACGTGCCGTCCCTGAACAAAACGGGCGATCAGTCCGGCCGGACAGCTGCCGCCCCGACTTGTCGGTCGGCGTGTCAAACCGCCGGCCGGCAGTCGGGGCGAATTCTTCCGCTTTCATGAACAGCGGAACGAAAAAGGAGGCCGGAGCGGGTGGGTGGTCGAAGAACTCACTTGAATCGTGCCCAACGATCGGCCGCCCGCCAAGTGGCTGCTGATCGCGGCCGCCACTTCCGCGCATTCCGCCTTGGAGATCACGCACAACTGGGAGCCCACGCGGCCCACGGGCAGACGGAAGGGGCCGGCGGACAGGTCGGGGCTTCTCTCCACTTCGCACTCCACGCACTCGAACCGTTCGGAGAGGGCGTTCAGCAGGTCGGGCAGGAGGTCGTGCAGCCGGCCGCCGACCACCGAGTTCGCCGCGGGCATCGCCGCCGGCCGCAGAGCCTCGCGGAGGCGCGAGAAGAAGCGCGCGCCGGTAATTTCGGGACGCGATCGACCGCCGAGTCGCCGACAAAAAGCGACAATGCGGATCGAATGCGGAGATCAACGGTCGGCCGATGACGAGCGGAACAAGGCGGGCGGGAGGCGCAGTTGTTGTCCGAGCGAGCCCCCGTCTAATTGGGGGACGGGGGAGGAGAAGGTGGACGGAGGTGGACGAGCGGGAGGCCGCCGGGAAGAAGTGATCCGCTTTCCGATCGGCCGCCGGGCGGGCGCACTCGGAGGCCGGCTGGAGGATCCCGGACGGGCGGAAGGCGGCCGAAAGCCCGCGGAAAAAACGGCCGATCGGCCGGCCGGGCGAAAGCGGGGGTTTGAGGGGCCGGCCGGCGGCTTTACGCTCGGCTTCTCGCCACTTGACCACCGGCCGCCCGCCCGCTCGGCTGTCCACAGCTGTGTGTTGAGGGCGCGATCGGATCGAAACATTCGCAAGATGTTACACTTTTCTTTCTTCCGCCTTTGCTCGTCGAAGTGGTCATTGCTTTCATTCGAACAGTTCTTGTTATGAATCCCTCAACCATTCGCTTGCCCTCTGCCGGTTGACCTTTCAGCTCGCCCGAACTTCCGACCAATCCGAACGGCCGATCGGGCGGCAGCTCGATCAAAAACAAGGCGGGAACGAGCCGCCCGCCCCGATCGGACCAAACGGCCTTTTGGCGCCCGTAAAACAAATCCGAGCGGCTGCGATGAGCTCCGCAACGTGCGAACGAGAAAAGGAACTTCATGACGCACAACTGGGAGAAGGAGGACATGAGCGGAGGGAAGTGAACAAAAGGCGGGCGGGGGTCATGACCGACGGGATCATTTGAAAGCCTGCAGGCCGGTGATGGCCCGGCCGAGGATCAACGCGTGGATGTCGTGGGTTCCTGCAAACAAACGAGGAAGAATGGAAGGGGAAGGAAGCAACGGAAACGAACCTTCGTACGTGTTCACGGTCTCCAGGTTGACGAGGTGGCGGATGACGTGGAACTCGTCGACGATCCCGTTGCCGCCGAGGATGTCGCGCGCCTTCCGCGCCACGTCCAACGCCTTTCCCGCAGGAATTCCGCTTGACCAGCGAGATCTGCTCGCCGGTCACTCTGAACGGAAGGAATTGAAGGAAGAGGAAGAACGGAGGGCGCTCACCGTCCTCGTCCTTCAGGCGGGCCACCCGCAGACATCCCTGGAGGCCGAGCGAGATCTCCGTCAGCATGTCCGCGAACTTCAGCTGCACGAGCTGGGTGGCGGCGATCGGCTTTCCAAATTGCTTCCTGCAAACAAAAAGAGGAATGAATGCGCGCAGTTCGAAGTCGCGCATTTCGTGACCGAACGGTCGTCATGGAGATCGCCGCTCGTGGCCACGGGCCGAAGGCGGTCAGCTCCTTCCGTCCACTCACTCGGCCGTTTGTGGTCGAAATGAAACGCGCAATAGTCTTCTTGCTTTGTTTGATTCCTCCAATTGCCGCCCAATATTCGAACAGCTACGCGTACGAGTGGAGGACGCCCGCCGATTGTTGCGGAGACCCAAGTCTTCAATGCGGTCACCTTCAAGTGCGCCGACTGCAACGAGCGGATGGTCGGGAATGCGGAGAGGAGGGAGTGCGTGTGCCGAGCCCCGCTACGAGTCGATCCCCGGACGGCCCAGTGCGTCGAGTGCCCGAAAGGTTCGATTGAATTCACTTGTGATTTGTTAAAACGAACGAGTTCAGGCCAAACGAGCAGTGCGGATTCTCCTTCTGCATCGAGTGCACGAATCCGAACGGCCAAGTGGTGAGCGCGAACGAGACGAGCGGCGAGTGCCCGAAGTGTCCGAACGGAATTCCGATCACGATCCTCGGCGAGCGGAACGGAACGACGGTCGGCCGCCAGTTTTGCTCCGCCTGTCCCGCCGGCACCACCTCCGAACGCCGAAGGGAGTGCTTGCGAGCCGTGTTTCACTCGGGAGTGTCTCTGCAGCAAGGTGAGCGGCCTTGTTCGATCGAGAAGACCCTTTCCTCGTTCAGAACGCAACGCTGTGCTCCCAGGACGAGAACCAAGCGGCCATTTCGGCGGTGATCGAAACGGAGATCGTCGCCAACTTCGAGTCGTCGCTCGTCAACCAGCGCGCCCACTTCCTCTTCTCGTCGTGTCGTTTGAACAACCGGGAAGCGTGCCAATCGCTGGCCAACCTCTGCGTCCTTCAGAACTACAACCGGGATGTGAACACCGCGTGCACGCTGCTGGAATCCCTCCGGACGGCCCAGAACAGGTGGGGAAAGGAGAGAAAGAAGGTGGGAATTCTTTAGATGAGTTGCAGCGAGATCGTGCCCACTCCGGTCTACGTGAACACGGAGGCGAGCGTCGAGTTGTTCCGCGAGAGCGCCATCGACGCCGTCTTCAACGTGGAGGCGGGCGCGGAGAACAGCCGGCTGGAGTTCGTGCTCGCCGTCTTCGCGCTCAACGGCTCCTTTTTGGGCTGGCGGCCGGTGGACGGCGGGATCCTCCAGCTGTGCCCCGCAAAGCAGGAGGTGATCCAAGGGGCCTTCGCTTTCGGCCGCCTCTACGATCAGCGATGCCGACTGGCCGTGGGGAGATCGGCCGGCGGATTGCGCAAATCGAGCGGACTTTCGGATCGGAGGGCGAAGACCATCTTCTACGAGCTGTACATCCGCTACGCGGCCCGTTCGAATCAAACACTTGGTGAGTGAGAGTGGAGGGAAGCGAAGAAAAGAAAGGGGATTGCAGATGTACAACGTGCCGATCGTGAACGAAAACATCCGCGTGAGGAGCGAGTTCGTGAACCGGCAGACGTCCGACTCGCGTTGGATCCTCACGAAACGCTTCTTCCTCGCCGACCGCCAATTCGACGCCCAGAAAGGCCGCCCAGTTCATTCGAGTGCCCGCCCTCCTGGCCTTTCAGATCAACCTGCAGGTGAGCAGCAGAAGAGCAGAAGGATCGCACAGGAGTGGGCTTTCAGCTCACTCGTGACGGCCGCATCTTCCCGCCGTACTTCCGCATTCGCCACAACCAATACTACAGCGACGAGAACCAACAGTTGGACGAAGAGGAGATTTCGGCCGCCTTTCGCTTCCGAATCCAATACACGATCGACTCCTTCCGCCACGACAAGACGATCGAAGTGATCATGGCCACCTTCTGCTCCACGTGCGTCCTTTGGGGAGCGGTCAAGGCGTACAGGTGAGTCCACTCACCTTTCTCCTTTCCAACTACCGGCTTGCGTTCAGTTGGAGTCGGCGGGCGGGGAAAATGGTGGTGGACGGGGCGACGATCATCACCTTCATTCTGAACGTGGCCGACCATCTCGGGAACGTGTTCCTCTTGGTCATGGGCTGCACGGCCGTCTGGATCACGTTCGCGTACAAGGCCCAAGAAGCACATGGTCTACGTGCCGCTCGCCTACGATCAGGAGTGGTCCTTCCTCGCGTACATCATCTCGGCCACCGCCCTCAAGGCAGTCGGCCTCCTGCACACGTACCTTCGGCTCATCTTCACGGAGACCTTCTTCATCGACTGGGAGCGGCCGCGCAGTGGAGTCGATCGCTTCGCGCGAGACCACGATGCTCGACATCTCGACCACCAACGACCTCAACTCGCAGAAACAAAAGCGAGCGGTCCCGATCGTCATTTGGTGGGCTCGTTCATTTCACTCTCCCCGCAGGCGAACGTACTTGATCGCGAACGAGTGGAACGAACTCCAGTACTATCGGAAGACGAACATCGCGCTCCAGCTGATCGCCGTCCTCCTCCTGCTCGAGGGCTTCGGCTTCAGCGACTACGCGATCATTCAGCCGGGATTCCAGCGAGGTTGGGCTCTTCGTTCGAGCGAGAGCGGAAGTTCGGATTCAGGAAACGAACCGCCGGAATACGCGGCGAGTCGGATGAGTCGCTTTGCAGTCGACATTTCCGCCTACTTGCTGATCGCGTTGATCCAGTGGGTGGGGACCGTCTTGGTTGTGGAGAAGATTGCCGATCGTGAGTTCCCCATGGTCAAAAAGCCCCCCCATTGGCGCGTTTAGCGTTCCGCAACTTCATGGACCTCTGCTCGGTGGCGAACATCAGCGTGATCGCGTTCAGCCACCCGCTGCACGCGTACTACATCCACGGCCGCTCGGTGCACGGGATGGCCGACACGGACATGTGAGCAGCAGAACGATCAGCATCCATTATAAGACGCTTTCAGGGCCGAGATGAACGTGTTTTTGCAACGAGAAAAGGCAACCCTTCATCCCCGACCGCCCACTTCTAACCGGCGGCTTTCAGGAGAACCTGTGCGGACTGCGCGGTCTGGAGAGCAACTCGGAGCTGCAGACGTTCGTCGTGTGCCTCCCGCGGGCATTCCGGGAGAAGTTGGACGAGCTGATGGCCGGAATCAAGAACGCGGCGAACCTCCGGCTGGCGGGCGGCGGCGCCGATCGGGTGACCGCCAAAGTGGAGAACTCGGCCAAAGTGTACGCGGAGATCACGCAGTTCATGAAGGACTTCATCGACCACGCGGACCCCGACTGCGACTACGTGGTCACGGAGCCGAAGCTCGTCGAGGACGTGCTGGACATCGAGCTGGCGGACACGACGAAGACGGGCTCCTTCATTCGGTTTGCCCCCTCCTTTCCCCTTTTTCCCTTCACCCACCCACTTTGCAGCGACCCCTCGGAGATGGCCTATTCGAGTGTGTTCATCTACGGCAACGAGTGGTCGCACATGTCCTTCGAGATGCTCCTCTTCGCCCTGCTCGATTTGGCCCTCGGCAACCGAATTTTTGCGGCCTCCATCGTGTTCGTCGTCTCGACTGCCGTGACCACGATCTCCAAGACCTTCTTCACGAACAACCTCGTCAAGAGTTCGTTCGTTCGACCACCGTTTCATGATTTGAGCGAATAAAAGGGACTCACCGTTCCAACGCGTACTCGCGGGCCGCGTGGAAGCAGGCCTCGGCCGCTCCGAGGGCGCCGAACGCGATCCCGAGGCGCGCGTTGTTCAGGCAGCCGAACGGGCCCATTAGTCCTTCGGCGTTGGGCAGCAGCTGGTCCTCGGTCACCTCCACTTCGTCCACTGAAAGGAGCAGCTTGGAGCAGAGGAGTGGGAGAGAAAGAACTCACTCGCAATCTGGCCGGTGACGGAGGCGCGCAGGGAAATCTTGCCCTCGATCTTCGGGGCGGTCAATCCGTTCATGCCCTTCTCCAGAATGAAGCCCTGCAAGAGAACATCGGTCAGCAGTCATGGAAGAAGTAACGGGCTTGCCTTGATCGCGTTGTTGTGGCGATCCGAACGGGCCCAAACGACGAAGACGTCGGCGACGGGCGAGTTGGAGATCCACGTCTTGGTGCCCGAAAGGCGGTAGACCTTCTTGCTCTCGTCCCACTTGGCCTTCGTCTCCATTCCTGGCACGAGAGTGAGCAAGCAAGGATGAAGGAAGAACGAACCGGCGGGGTCCGATCCGTGGTTGGGCTCCGTGAGGCCGAAGCAGCCGACCTTCTCGCCGCTGATGAGCGACGGGAGGTACTTCTCCTTTTGCTGCTCGCTTCCTGCAATCCACCAGTGATCAGAAGGTGAGCAGGGAAAGGACGGACCGTAGTTGAAGATGGGCCCGATGACCAGCGACGTCTGGACGGACATCGTCGAGCGGTAGCCGCTGTCCACGCGCTCCACCTCGCGGGCGATCAGCCCGTAGCCGACCGTCGACACTCCGGCCCCTCCGTAGCCCTGAAGAACGCTCTCTAATGGGACGGAACAAGCAGGAAAAAGGACGAACGTTGTAGGGGGCGCCCAGCAGCCCCATTTTTGCCCATCTCCGGAATGACCGTCGGGTCCTGCAAACGAGCAGAAGAATCGAGCAATTGTTCGTTGGTCAACTCACGTATTGCTCGCTGCGGAAGGCGGACGTCACGCGAGGCAGCAGTTTCTCTTGGCAATACGCGCGGACCTGCTCCTTCAGCGAGCGCTCCTCTTCGGTCAGCTGCGAGTCGAAATCGAAGGCATCCGCGTAGTTGAACGAGGAGGCGCCTGAACCCAATGGTAAAGAACATGGAAATTGAGAGAAGGAACTCACATCGCAGTTGGATCGCCCGGCTTCCGCCCATCCGGAGGGCGACGCCGTGGATCAACCGCTCGACCAACATTTTCGCTCCGAAATGCCCGAGTGCGGGAGTGCGGGCCGCCTTTTCCGACCGATCGTTGCTCGAATTATCGTGAGTGCACGATGCTCGGCGGACAGGCGGGTCGTGTTTTTCGGCAGTCGCGTGCTCCTGCCTCCCGGTTTGTGTGTTCTCAGATCGGACTTGGGCTGATAAGCCGGAGGTGAGAGAGGTGTGAGGAAAGAATGTTCCTTGATGCGCGGAGCATTTCTTCATTTCCATCCATTTCGTTTCGATTTGATTGGCACAATTAGGAACCACTCACAAGAAGCAAGCAGCAAAGAACAAGCAGCAGAAAGGCTTCCCGTCGATTATTCATGAGCGGAACACGCCACACACTCCGCCGCTTGGCCTTCCGCCCCCTGCCCGCAGCAAAATTGACAATTCGAGAGAAAATCCACGAGTTGGCCGCCGGCGGTCGCCACGCTTCGGATGCGGGATCTCGCCCTCCACTCCAGCCACTAGCGAGCGACGATGTCGGAGATCGAGGCCTTCATCGAGTCCAACACGCCGTGGGAGCGGCTGCCCGAAAGCCTGCAGACGATCATGGGCAATTCGATGCGCGAGTACGAGAAGCGAATCCTCGACTGGTCCGTCAAGAATCAATTGAGGCACAAAGGAAATCTCGGTATGTTCTTTCCACTCGTTTTCCAACGGTTCCTCGCTTTCTTCCAGTGCGAACGGTCAAGAAGAACGCCGAGGATTACTACCAACTCATCTATCACTTACTCCTCAATCATTTGATGCTCTGTAGGTTTGCTCCCATGGGCATGTAGGTGATCACTTCTTTCTGCTGCTTTCAGTTCCGTACCACCTGCAGGACGTGTTCGTGTGCGGCCTTCGTGTAACGTCCTTCGAATTCTATTCGTCGATGCTCCAAGTGAAGGAAAAGAAGCGCTCAATCTTTCATTTCTTGCCCGCTTGCAGAACATCATGAAAGAGGAGAAGGAGCTACGATTCAGCTTGCCCAACTTCACGGCGGCCGACGCCCTTCGAGTGCTCGGCATCGGGCGGAATCAGTACATCGACCTCATGAACCAAAGCCGCTCCTTCCGCAAGCTGTTCCGCCGGCGGACGGTCGAGGAGCTCCTGCCGCAGCAACCGGTCGACATCCCGCTGGAGCCCTGGCAAGCGCGCTCGATTTTCTTTTCCGCTCACTCGTTCGATTGCAGGTGGATGATTCGCCATGGTTGCATCTTGGAGCAGGACGTGAAGGTTCGTTCTTTCTTCTTCATGGGTGTTGATGGTCGTGTTCAGAGCCTGGAGCCGCAAGAGAAGGAGATCCTCGACCGTCTGCTGGAAGGCTTCCCGATCCTTTGCGGCTTGTTGGAGAAGCAGTGCGTGTGTTCGCTCTACCGACGAGGCCTCTTGTACTTCGACGTGAGTGCCGCTCTCCACACTCATGCGCTTCTTTATTTCGTTCGTTTAAAGGTCCCAATTAGCGACGAGGACTACGTTTACGGTTCGGTTCCTGCTCAACCATCATTGCTTACTTTTCTTTTTTTCAGTTCCGACCCTCGAGAACTTCGTGATGAATCGCGTCAACTCGGACTACCTGGAGACCCTCCTGTACAAAATCTTCGTGGCTATTGACGGGCAGATGTCCGTGAAAGAAGTGAGTGGGCAGTTCGATCGATCAAATGATTTCTCGTTCGCTTCAGCTCTCGGACGTGATCGGCGTGCGCATCGAGCTGGTGAAGAACGCGATCTCGATCTTCTGCCGGCTGGGCTTCGCGAAGAAGCGGAACACGGGCCTCGAGAACGTCGCCCTGCACCCTCGTGGCAGACGATCCCGCCCAGTCGGAGTGCGGGCAACTCGCTGCTCGACGAGTCCGTCTTCCTTTCGGACTCCTTCGCGGAGCTCTCGTCTTCGTTGACAAACACGACGATGGGCGAAGAGGAGGACTTTCCCGTCCGGCGAGCTCTCCGCTTCGTTCGTGGACGAGAGCGGAATGATCCAGTCGCCCAACTCCTCGCTGACCACCCCCTTCTCGGACACCACGCAAGAAGCGTGTGGCCTTCGTTCTGGACTCCTCCCTCTCGGCCATCCTGATGCTGGGCAATCTCTCGCCCACGGGCCGTTCTTTCTGTTACTCAGTGACTTAATGTTGTTTTCTCAAGAAACACGCCGTCACTCTCTTTGAAGTGAGTCATTGCTTTCATTTCGCTTCCCAACTGTTCGTCGTTGTAGGTGGGAAAGCTGAGCGACGAGGCGGTGGGCGACTTCATTCAAGAGCTCGCGGGCGTCAACTTCTTCGGCGAGGGCGAAGTGCAGCGGTACTCCGAACACGCGAAGACTCTCCTGCACACGCTGAAGGCGATCCGCACGCTCGGCGAAGTCGACCTGATTCGAGGCGAGAGTCTCCTCAATTTGGACGAGCGGGCCCGACAGCGAATGATCCAGAAATCTTACCGGTTCGTTCCCCTGCCTTTTTTTCATTACCTCCGTTCAGGTTGTTGCTCTCGATGGCGCCGATTTCCTCGGAGGCGTGCGCCTTTACGCAAGCGATCATTCCGCACATCGGCTGTCCGATCGTCGAAGTGAGTGGCTCGCAGCTTTCCATTCACTCCTCTTCTTCAGATGGCCTCTCCGTGGTTCCGGCTGTTCATGTACAGCCTGATGGGCGACGGCCCCACTTCCATCTTCTTCCCGATCGGCACGTGTCTCCGCCGTCTGCCCAAGCAGTTCACTTCGAAGCGATTGATCACGTCGAGCGGGAATCACGAGCCGATCGTCTACACGGCGGACAGCCTGCTCGTTCAACTCGGCGAGAACCTCCTCTCCTCATCGGTCTTCGTGCAGGAGTATCCGGAGGTCGTCGACGGGGCGGAGATCCGGAACATCCCCTTTCCGTTCGAGGACACGGAGGACGAACTCAAAGACGAGCGGCACTTCGCGAATCACCCGGCGGTCGCCCGACTGCGAACTGAGTTCAATCTCGACGTCCTGTGCGGCTACATCACGCTGCTTCGAGTGCGCGAACCGCCGGCCGTCGACGAGAACGCCGAAAAAGCGGACGAGACGACCGCCACTTCGCAGGAGGACCGCAGGAGTTCGGCGGAGGGCGAGAGCGAAGTGGATTCCGTCGTCTCGCTCCCGTTCCCCTCGAGCTTCACCTCGACGGTCACGAAGGATCCTCGGTTCGTGCCCTCCACTGTTCTTTGTAGTCACTCGTGCTTGCAGGAAGGTGAAGACGACGAAGACCCGCCTGGAGAAGGGCGAAACGTTTGACGACTTCGTGCTCTTCGATTGCGTCTTCGGCGTTGCCCTCTTCGACGAGGCCCTGAACCAAGAGATCTGCCGACGGATCATCGCAAACGACTTGTTTTCCTCTGACAAGTGCGTTCTCTTTCGCAAGAATCCAGTCACCCTGTTGCTTTCAGCCTGGAGAAAGTCCTGTTCGCCTCGCGCAACATCGTGGATTCGCTGAAGGTGTTCGTTGGAGCAAATCGGGATCCCAACTACAAGGTTCGCCTTCTCCAGTCGAGCCCTCGCTAATCCTCGAGTTCAGAATCACTTCGGGCAGATGGACGCGAACTTCGTGCCCCTACCGACGAGCCCCGTGGTTTTCGACTCGAAGACGAAGAGCGTGTACTCGCTGCGATCTTCCTGATTGTTCGCATTTTCCCTCAATCATTCCTTCTTGTTGCCTTCACTTCTGCTCCCCCTTCCGCCCGTGCCGCTCAATTCACTTCTGTTCGTTCGTCTAGTCACCCGCAACAAACATTCGGATTAAACAAATTCTAAGGAGAGGTTGGATGGAGGAAGTGAAGGGTTTGTATCCTCTTCGTATCTGACTGACTGCCTTTGGACGGATGACCGTCGAGTGTTCAGGGGTAATGGCCGCAAACGAGAGGAAAGTCCTGGGCGTGATCCTCCTGCTCGTCGTCAACGTCGTGTGGGTGGCGAGCGCAGAAGTAACAAAGGTGCGTTCTCTTCTTCATTCTCGTCTATTCACTCGCCCGCCTTTTGCAGTACCTGTTCGTCGATCTGAACTTCAAACGGCCCTTTTTCACCACGTACATCAAGAGCTGCCTCTTTTCCGTCTTCCTCCTTCGGTATCTGCTCTGTGGGCCGCAGCCGGTCGATCAGCAGTCGGATGTGAGTGGAGAGAAGCCTCATTTGATTCTTCTTGTTCGATTGCAGTCCGTGGCGTACGACAAGCTGGAGTTCAACCCGCAGAGTGACTGCGATTCCTCGTACGAAGACGAGCTGCTGACGCCCGCCGAGTTCGAGCCCGTCCACTTTCCCTCGGATTTGGACTCGGAGATCGACAACCCGGACGTCTCGAACGCGGAAGGGCGGACGGCCGAAACGGCGGAAGATCCGCTTTTCGCTCATCCGCGAGGTTCGCTCGTTCCCCTCCCGCATCGCCAAGGAGGCCCGCGCCGCCCGGCTGCCGTACCGCCCGCCCGCCATCGACTGCGACTTCAAACTCTCGCCGGCCGTCAAGTACACGCTCTACTTCGCTCCTTTGGTGAGTCTCTTTGACCAATCAAGAGGGTTCATTGAGTGCTCGTTTCAGTGGGTCCTTTCGAGCGCCACGTACCAGGCGGCTCTCGTCTACTCGTCCGTCTCGAGCGTCAATCTGATCTCCGCCTCCTCCTCGCTGTTCGTCCTCGTGTTCGGCGCCCTCATGAGCTCCCACTCGCCGGACCGCTTCTCGTTGGACGAAACTCCTCCTCGTCGTCGTGAACCTTCCGGGCGTTGGCTGTCGTTTCATCAGTTTTCCACTTCGATCATCGGGGCCTCGCTCTCGTTTGTCTCGGCGATGATCTACGCCATCTATCTCGTGGTCTTCTCGGTGATGAGCCGACGGACGGGCAGCGTGGACATGAACCTCATGTTCGGAGTGATCGGCCTGTTCTCGTTCGTCGTGTGCACCCCGCTGCTCGCCATCCTCCACCACACGGGCGTCGAACCGCAGCTGCCGTTGCCCACTAACGAGGAGATGCTGCTGATCCTCTTCAACTCGCTCATCGGCTCCATCTTCTCGTAGGAGCTGCTTTCTTTGAACTGTCTACTGGAGAATTCTTTTTAGTGACTACCTGTGGCTCTACGCGTGCACGTTGACCAGCGGACTCGTCGCTTCGATTTCGCTCACGCTCACCATTCCGCTGTCGATCGTCGCGGACGTCGTGATCCAACGCGAACTGCCCGACTTGCCGCAATGCCTCGCCGCGATCCCAATCATGACCGTAAGGCCCTGGAGAGTGACCAAACGGGTTGATCACCGTCTTCTTTCCAGTCCTTCATCGCCGCCACTCTGATCTCCAACTCGAAGCCGAAGAAGGAAGACTTTCCTTGAAGGCGGGCTTCAAACTGGTGCCCCCGAAACGACGCGCCCACGACGTGGCCTTCAGCAGCGGGGCGGAGAGCGCCAAGCTGATGACCGATCAGGACGACCTCGAGATCTGAACTCCCCTTCCTCTCTCCCTCTTGTACTCACACTCCCCACCCTGGTGTTCTTTCTTCGATTGGTGTTTGTATTCGGCTTTACTTTCGGACTCCCCCACATTTCCTACGGGTTCCTCTCTTCCAATTACTTATGTTCGATTGACTAACATGTGGACTGTGCAATGAATAAAGGGCATTTACTCTCCGAACAGCAAACGATCGACAACGACGGAAGAAAAGCGGGGCGGCTCACAAATTTTCGTCCTGGACTTTCGGTCGTCTCCTTCTTCTTCCGGTCCCGCAACGTCAAGTGAACGGTCTTCTCGACCTTCGGCTTCTGCAAGGAGGGGAGTGAGGAGTTGAAAGGGAAGAGGGGGAGGTACCCCGTCGTCCGAAGGCGCCGGCTGCTCCTTGGGCGCCCCGTTGTGGCCGGCCGCCTCCTCGTGGGGCGTCGGGAGGATCGGCGAGGGCGTCAGAGCGACCGGAGCGACGACTCCCTTTGGCGTTCGTGTTGACGTTCTCCTGGGGCTGCAATCGAGGGCGAGTGATCCACTGCTGCCGGGCACTCACTTCGGTCTTCGGTTGAGGAGTGGCGATGTTCACGACCGCGTCCTGAAAGAGAGACTGAAAGAAAGGGGTCGGGAGCTCACATTCTTGGCCGGCTGGGCGTCGCCGCCGGTCTTCGGCTGGTGGGTCTTCTCTGCAAGAAGGCCGGCAGTTGATCGAGTGCTCACTTCCGCCCACCTTTGGGCCCCTCGATTTCGTGGGTTGGGAGCAGGCGATTCCGTTTGCACTGGACCAAGGCGACGGCCACCGAGCGACGGCGATCGCGAGCAGCAGAGAAGCATGACCGAACACTCTCGACTGTGGGGAACGCGAGTGGCCGTTCGGCCGAGTTCCCTTCATTCTTCTGCTGATTTGCATGCTGGAAGAGGAGCTTCCTGCTTGTGGTTTTTGATCGCTTTCACCCGCGCTCTTTGCATCATCTCTCCATCGCCCCCAAAATGCGCAACTCGCGTTCACGCGGAGGTCGGGGCGGACGAACGTGGTCGTGGCTGTGGAGCGGCGGAAATCCACGAGGAAACCGGCGGGCGGGCGGATCGCGGAGGAGAAACCAGTTGGGGCGATCCGACGGCGCCCGAGGTGGGCGGTCGTCGCACTCGCTCCTCCAGCGACCCGCTTTCCCCCGCTGCGTGTCCGCCGAGGGAGTACGGTGAAGGGGGCGGGCGGGCGGGCGGCGAATTCGGAGATCGACGCACGACGCGCGCGGATTTCCCTTTTGCGAGGGGCGGCGCACGACCAGCATTCGAGTTGCTGCTGCGGGTTGTCGGGGCGCCGGCGGAGAAAGAAGGTCGCGAGGAAGAGAAGAAAGTAGGTAAAACGTTGCTCCTTCGATTCTGTTCGCCTTTCGCCCGCCCGTCCGTCCGTCTTTGGATCGCGCAGCAGCCGCCCGCCCTCCGCCCACTGACGTCGTGCGGAGACCACCGAAAGGGGCGAAAGAAACTTGCGCCCAGCAGATCGGGCGGACGGACAGACGGTCTTTTCGCTCCGCCGTCTTCGCTCGATTGTGCGCGACTCCGAATTCCGCCCGCCAGTCCGGACGCTCTTTCGCCTTTTGCCGTTCTCCCGCCGAACACGCCACCCTTTCGCCCGCCGCCGCGCATTCGATCCTCCGCCGCCCTCCATCGGCAATTGGGGGCGAGCGCGCTCTCGTTCTCATCCCGCACTTCCGCCCGCTCCCGGCGAACGGCGCTCGTCGACGTGATCGCAGTCGAGCGCCCCGCCCGCTTGTTGTGGGCTGGCGGGCGATCGGTGTGGGCGCTGGAACGTGGCGCGGAAAGTGAACGGATTATTCGGAACGAACGCGGAGTGATGGAGGTCGGGCGACGGATTACCGCGAGCGGGTTCACGTCCCCGCGTTCGGCGTCCTCATCACGCGGCCGCCCGTCGGGGGCGTCGCGGGACGTGGGCAGCGCGGCGTGTTTTTGGCGATTGCCATGACCCACTTTCTTTTTCTCAAAATTCACGACCGCGAAGGGCGGCGGGGATCGTCGAGGGCGAGCGGGCGCGTTTTCATTTTTCGCATTTCTCCCGACTGCCCTCGCGCATCTCAAATCTGCGCTCTTCTTTGCGCGCCGCCGTCCGCCCGCCCGCCGTGATCTTCTTTTCGTCTTCCACTCACTCCATTCTTCATTCTTTGCAGCACGCGTTCGCCCCAATGGACGCGTTCAATCTCTTCTGGCCGCAAGTGCCGAACACGACGGCCGCTCCCTCCTCGACGAGCGGCCAGCTGCCGAACGGCCTGCCGACCGCCAATCCCGCCCTTCTGCCGCCCTTCTTCGGCCACGTGAACATCTCGCCGACGGTGAAGGTGGTGGACGGGAATTTGGGCCTCCCGACGGCCGACGCCTTCGATCCCTACGACCCGCGGCTGCTGTGCAACGGCGGGCCCTCGAATGCGATCCTCGACCTCATCCAACGGTTGAACGCGAACACCGCCGCCTGCAACCTCGCCACCACCACGCAGTTGCTCGAGGCGCGCGGGTTCGAGCCGCCGGCCGATGGAGCGGCGAGCACCGGAGCGTTCGGTCAGACGGCCGCCTCTCGTCGCCGCCTGCTCGTCTTCCGCCTCTTCGGTCCACTCGGAGGCCAGCCGCGAGCATCCTGCCGCCGACCTCGTCCAGTGTGCTGGGCGGCTGCTCGACGGAGGGCCTCCAGCCGCCCACTTCTCTCCCGTTTCTGTCCGCCGATCAGCCCGCGTGGACCCAACAGCCGACGACCGCCGACGGCTTCCTGACCGCCGCCCTCAACGCGCTGCTGGTCCGCGAGGAGAACGCGGAGGCGGCCGCGACGGCCGATTCGAATGGTGAGTTTGCTGCGTGTTTGGTGCACTCCACGGGGTCAACAGTCCGCATTCCCGTCTCGCCTCTCGCCTGTACGTCCGGATTCCCGTCCGCGTGGTCGGGATTTCGCTTTCGGAAAGCCGCCGCCGATCGCAAACCGGTCCGCGCGCTCCGTCGACGGGCGGCGCGCATCTCGTCGCGTGTCTGCGGCGATCGCCGTCGGCACTCCGCACTTTTACTCTCGGGCGCATCCCACTGCCTCCGGCGAGATCCACCGCCCGCGGCGAGTTGAAAGTTGAGGGCAGGAGTGGCGGCCTTTTTCGCCCACCTGCCCGCCGATCCTCCAAATCCGCCGCTTGCGCAATTCGCGTGGCATTGACCCGCCGACTGCGTACGTGCGGCGGATGTTTTCGCTTACTCACTCCCTGTTGACGGGCGGAAGAAAGGCGGCCAAGGTCGCGCGGATGGTCAGTCGGGGATGTTTTCGAATTTCGGACGAAAACAGTCGGGGGATTTCGATTGAATTCGCTCGCCGGAAGGAGGTCAATCGCCTTCACGTGTGTTGACGTAAACAAGCGAACAATTGGGACAAACAACGCCCTCATTCACTCACTGCACGTCAACACAAGCATCTCAACAATCCATGCTTCTTTTCAGGTCAAGACACGTTGACTCAAGACCAATTGGAACGGCAGCCGAAAGCAATCTGTTCCGTGTGCGGCGACCGTGCCAGTGGGCTTCATTACGGAGTTCAATCGTGTGAGGGATGCAAAGGTTTGACTCGTATGGGGGTGCACATCAATTAGCCGCCTTCTTGCAGGCTTCTTCCGCCGCTCCATCCAGCAGAAGATCGCCTACCGCCCGTGTTCCAAGTCCCAGAACTGCGCGATCGTGCGCAACAATCGGAATCGCTGCCAATTCTGCCGCCTTGAAGAAGTGCCTGAATGTTGGCATGTCGCGTGACGGTGAGTGTGAATCGAGGGGACGGCTGGGGAACGACCGAACGGCCTTGTGCGTGAATCCGGGCGGTCGGCGTCCACAAAGCGAATGCGGGCGTCCGTCCGGGCGGGTTACAAGGTCATTGCGCCTCCTGCCCGCTCGCCCGTTCGCACGGGGGAATCGGGCCGGCGGAGGACGACCGTGGACTACTTACGCGAAAAAACACGCGCGAGGTCACACTCACGGTCGTTCGCCCGCCGACGACGCGAAGCGAACACGCGGGCGGTCGGGCGGAGTGGGGGCTGATCGGCGGAAGAGGGGGGGGGAAAGAAGCCATTAATCACGAGCAATAACCGCCCCCCGCTTTCAGCCGTCCGCTTTGGCCGCGTGCCCAAACGGGAGAAAGTGAAGATGGCGGAGGAAATGAAGAAGGCGACCATCCGCTCCCAAATGGACGCGATGGCCGTCGAGCTGGAGGACGAGAACACGATCGTCACCTCCGTGCACTCGGCTTTCGTCGATCTGGGCGAGAAGCTGCGAAGAGAAGCGGCGAGCGGCTCGATCGGGGACGAACACGCGGCTTCCCCCGCCCTCAACTCGTCCGCTCTGCTGCCGCTGGCCGTCGCGACCGCCGACTTCGCCAAAGGCGTCCCGGGCTTCCGCCTGCTGTACACGAACGACCGGCTCTACTTGCTGAAGGTAGGAGAGAACAGAACGAAGTGAACTGATTGCGAAGTTCAGGCCTCCTTTCTTTCAAGTGCTGCTGCTTCGATTGAGCGGCCTGAAGAACGCGAACTGCTCGCCGATCGACCCGGCGGCCGTCCCGCACCACCTGCTCATTCGGGAGACGGCCGAGAACGCGCTCCTCTGCAGCAAGATCGTCGACTTCGTCACGCGCTTCCGAATGCTCGGCCTCGACGAGCAGCAGCTGGGCCTTTTCGCCGCCCTCGTCCTCTGCCAATCGGACGCCACCGCCAGCCACCAGTTCGAAGAGGCGTCTCTCGTCAAGGTGCTGCAGGAGAAGCTGTGGTGGCTGCTCCGCTCGTCCATCTTCCCCAACCCGCAGACCTTCCACACCGTCCAGGGCCAACTCTTCCTCCAATCGCTGATCGTTGTGCTCGGAGAACTGAAGGAGTTGTGAGTTCTTTCGATCCACACGAACGATTCATTCTTTCCAATTGCAGGGACGCTCTCTACGCCGAACAACTCCAGCGAGTGCACTGCTTTTCGGCCACGCCGCCGTTGACTTCGCTCCTTCCGGCCGATCCGTTCGGAGGTGAGCATTTCCCGGCTTTCTCCCATCTCATTCTCCTGCTTCGTTCAGAGCTGAGCAAACCGATCCGCGCGCCCGAACCGGCCGCCATTCCGCCCAAAACGGAGACGATCCGCGAGCTGCTCTCCCGCCCGTCTCTTGTGCTCCAGCAGAAGGCGGAGGTCCCCGCCGACCCGAGGGAGCACAAACGAGAGCACGAGGAGGAGGACGACGAGCAACCGTTGAACTTGTGCATTCGAGACGCCCGTCGCTAATCGCTCTCTTCCGTTGATCACTCCGTTTATTCACAACAAAAAGAAGGCGGACACGTGCACTCAAAGGTTGTGCGTGGTCGTCAGTCCGCTCCACGTGACCGTCGACTTGCGGCCGGTCGACCTCCGATCTCTCTTCCGTTGATTCCGCCCGAAGCAGACGGCGCGGGGAACTCCTTCCGAAAGCGCTCTAAAAGCACCCGATCATTTGAACATTCTTTCGTTTCTCTCCGTAAATTATTGTTCCCCTTTCTTCGCCCTCGTCCGCCGACTTTAGCGAATTCCTACGGGTCAAACAAATGGAACGAATTCCGTGCTCTTCTCCCCACTTTTCGAATAAACTCGTTTGGCAAACGGCCGGCCACGTACCGCTGGACAGCGAGTAGACGATCGGGTTCAAAGACGACGCGCTGTAGGAGAAAAGCCGCGGAATGAACTTGCGCACCTGAAAGAACGAACGGGCGATCAGTTCGGCGAGCGGGCGAAAATCAAACGAACGGCGATGGCGACGAGCGACGGCTCCGACGGGTCGATTTGGAAGGCCCTGCACAAAGAGAAGTGAGCAGAAAGCGGGAGGGCACTCACGAGAGAATGTTGTGGACGTGAACCGGAAGGTACGAGAGCCCAAAGAGAAGCGTGACGGTCACCAAGATTCGAGTGGCCCGTTTCCGACTGCGGATTTGCCGCTCGCCGATCTGCAAGCCGAGAAGAGGTGATCAGAAAGAAGGGGAGTGGAACGGACCGTGAGCGCCTTTCCGTCTCAAAATGATCGACATGTGAATGCAGAGGCCGGAGATGATTGCGAGCGGGAAGAGGAAGAGGAGGATCGTTTGGACCAGCTGGTAGTGCTGCTGGAACTGGACGCTCCACGAGGGCGCGCACCGAGTGCCCCACTGCAAACACGACTGTTCGTTTGATGAGTGGTGGAGAGCTCACAGTCGTCTTCAAGTTCGGTCGTTCGTAGTCGGCGGGGAAGATCTGCAGCGTGAAGGGTTCGGGCAGCGAGAGGACGGCGGCCGTCAGCCAAATGCAGGGGATCACCCGCCGCGTGTGCCAAAGCGGAGCCGAGAGCGGCGAAGTGACCGCCCGCCACCTCTCCAGAGCGACGGACGTGAGAGTGAGGATTCTTCAAGAGCAGTGACTGGGAAGTGGGTGGAGTGGGGCTTACGAGACGTAGACGGCTGTGTTCTGGAACATCAGGATCGACTTGCAGAAGCCCAAGCCCCAGCCAGAAAGTCTTCGTAACGTCCGTTGCGATCGTCGGCGGCAAGCACACCTGCAAGAAGAGGAGGGTGTTGCCAGGATTGACGTTATATTCGGTCAGTGATCAAAGCCTGCGGTCGATTTGTTTCGAAGCTCCTCTGCTTCTTTTGTTTCGAAACAAGGAGTCGTATCCCAGGCCATTACTTCTTGCGTTTATCTCATTAGCAGCAACCCACCGTGAGTACAAGGAGATCGGCGAGGGCGAGATTGCCGAGATACAGGTTGATCGATGCCTCTCTCTGCAACACGTGAGATCATTCAATTGTTTTGTGTTCTCGTGATTGTTTTTTTTCAAAAATGTTTTGGAGGAAAGAAAGCCCGCTGTTTGTCGGCTTGGAGCATCCGGCCGCCGCCTTGCCCCCGCGCCCGCCGGCTAATTGGGCGCGAAAATTGATTCGAGCGACGGCCACGAGAAATCTGACGCCCGCCGGCTACGTTTCGGCGAAGAAGCCGCCTGCTGGGGGTGTTTTCCGGAAAGTGCGGACAAGTGGACTCTCATTCGAATCACGACTTCTGCTCGATTGTCGACTGATCGGCTCGATAGGCGAACGAACTCACCATAATCTTGTTCCGAAGGACGACGTAAACGACGAGGCAATTGCCGATCACTCCCACCAGCATGAGGCAGACGTAGACGCCGACGAACGCGTACTCGAGCGGGATCGGGCGAAGGAACTGAGAAACGAAGTCTGCAATCACTCCTTCGATCATCAAACAGGCAATAAGAAGGAGGAACAAACCGATGTACTACTCCTCATCGCTGGCGTTCTTGAACCAATCCTCGTCGTAGTCCTCGATGGACGCCGCCGTGCTCGTCGAGAAGTTCTGCATCGTGTCGATCGAACAGCAGTCCAAACAGCCGCCTGCTACGATTCCAGCGAGCAAGGCAGCCGCAGAAGTGTGGCCGTGATGCGCGCGAGAACGTGGGTGTCGAATTGGGGACCGCCGAACTCACTCGCGCCGCTTTCCGCCCGCCCGCCGACCGTCCGCTCCGCCCATAAAACGGCCGAGTGGTGGCCCAAACGAATCGACTTCTTCCCCAAATTAGTGGGAGGTTTGAGGTCAGAGACTGCGGCAAGATGTTCGGTTTCTCGGAGTTTGCAAACCGCGTGCGTGCAGCTTCTTATTATTGTAAACAGGAGGGAAGATCCTGGTCGTCTTCTAATTGGCACGGCCACGCGAACTTCTTGTTATTCCACCGGTTTGTTGCAAACAAATCCGAGAATGTTTGGTCTTCTAATTGCACGATCGAATGCCCACCGTTCTCCCCAGTTCTGTTGAACGAGCGACCTGCCCGCCGGTGGGCGCACCTCGCCGCTTGGCCGCGAGCACGAGATCGGTTGGCGCGTTCCTTCCAGTTGCTTCGAAGAAAGTTGAACCGAAGATGAGCAAATTTGAGCACCCGAACTTCGTCCTCCTGCCGCCCACGCCGCCCGTCCGCGAGTTGCACACGATCCTCCGCAACAAGTGAGTTCTTTTCGGCCATTCCTTTCATTCGCGGGTTGTTTGCAGAGAAACGGACAACTCGGAGTTCGTTTTCTGCGCCGACCGACTGATCCGGCTGGTCATCGAGTTGGGGCTGAACCGGCTGCCGTACTCCAAGGTTCGTTCGATCCTTTCCACTCGCTTTCATTCACTTTTTTCAGGCTTCGGTGATCACGCCGACGGGCCACCCGTACGATGGATTCTTCTTCACGCATGGATCCTGCGGCGTTTCGGTCTGCCGCAGCGGGTGGGTCTTCCTGTTTGAACACTCTCTTCTTTCATCGTTGTTCCTTGCAGCGAGGCGATGGAAGCTCCACTTCGAACTTGCTGCAGGCAAGCCTCTTCCTTCTCTTCCATTCAATTGATTCGTTTGCAGGAGCATTCGGATCGGCAAGATCCTCCTCGGCGAGGACCAGCGTGTTCTCTACACCCGCCTCGTTGCCGACGTGCGAACGCGAAGGGTTCGTTGCACTGGAAGCAGTTCAAAGAAGAGTGGATTGTTCGTCTCGTTCAGGTCCTCCTGCTGTACCCCGTCCTCTCCACGGGGAATCACGGTCCTCAACGCGATCAAACTCCTTCTGGAAATGCGCGTCAAAGGAAGAGAACATCGTCTTTGTGCACCCTCTTCGCCAATCAGAAATGTTCGTTCTTCTTCCACTCATCCGTTGATCGATTGCTCGAATTGCAGGTGTGAACGAGATCCTCAGCCCGCCACCCGAAGCTCACGCTCGTCACGTCCGAAGTGTGCGAGAAAGTCCCGACCTTCTTTACGACGAAGTATTTCGGGACGGATTGATTCGACTCAATGCTGGTTGCCGACCACCTCCTCACGGTAGAAATCACTTCTTTTCGGGCGATTCGTTCTGTTCGTCTCCCTACCGGCTGTAAATCGACGCTTTTTCGGTCTTGTTTCTTCCGAGTTTCCTGTTGTTTGATTGTTGAATAAATCCGTTCAGTAGTGAACGATCGGCAGAAGCGAGAAGCGGAACAAGGGGCGAGCTCTTTCCTTTTCGGGCGAACGGCTGATTGGCGGCGAGTGTTTGCGGAAGGGATTAATCGAAGGCTGTTCCCGTCGTTCCGCATTCCCTTCGATGGCTGGCAGCAATGATCACTTACCGCTCTCCATTTCTGACCTTTAATCTGATCGCACAGATGACGGGTGGAATGAGAGCAGCATTCCTTTGGCCAACTACAATCCGAAGGCGGAGGCGGTCTTCGGTTCGCAGTTGGAATTAGCCGGCAGCCGACCGCTTTCTTCATTTCACTCCGCAAATTCCAGTGCGGAGGATGAAGGCCGAGTTTTTTTTGAAATCCAAGGCAAACGGGGGGTTCCGGTTCGAGCCCGTGGATTTCATATGCGCTCCGCAAGCGGCGAGAAGCAGCAGGTGTTGGGATTTCGCCCTTTTCCGTCCGTCCGCTCGCCCGCTCGTCATCCGCCGCCCCCGTCGGCTCTCCCGTCCGCTACGGTAGGCGGCTTAGCGAGCGGCCGGCCGGCCGGCGGAGTGCACGTGAACGGGGCGTGGGGCGGGCGAGGCGGGCGGGCGGGCGGCCGAGAAGCGGCCAGATCTCCGAAACGAGCGAGCGGACGGCGGCGGCCGCAATTCTTGACCTCGTCAAGCACGGAGGGGAGCTTCCTGGTTTCATCGCCGTGCACTTTGTCCTCCACTCCGTCTTCTCTCCCGGCCGGCCGTGCCCTGAATAAACAGACAGTCCGGGGGCCAAGCGGGCGTTCGAACACTCACTTCCGCCGGCCGATCCTCCGCCCGCGTTCACGTGAACGCCCGCCCGATCCCCGCCCTTTTGACCTCCAGACGTTCTCGGTTCATTCCGCCCGCTGCAGCCTGACTCACTCGCGTCTTTCGTTCGCTCTCGACTTCGCAATTCGAGTTCCTGTGGGCGGGCGTCTGGCGATCGAGTCAACAATCCACTCACTTCTTTCTTATCACTTGTTTTCGGTCCTTGACTCACATTCGTGCAACGAAACGGGAGTGACGTGGCCGGCGGGCGGGCGATCGGTGCACACTTGCGATCTTCGAGGATCACGTGATTGCGGTCACGAAGGAAGCGGAGATCTCATCGCGCGACCCGTCGAACTTCGCGCACTCATCGATCAAACGAGAAGAACGGGCAGCTCTTCTTTCTTCGTTTCGTTTTTTGCAGAAAGAAGTGCGTTTGTTCGAACGAAGCGGGCGCTCGGCGGGCGTGCGGTTCACGTGCATTTCAGCCGGCGAGAGTGGCGGGGCGGCGAGCGGAAGGGAGTGCGCACGGCCGGCCGGGCGGACGCGACGTTCTTTTCGGTCTTTTCGCCTCTCGCCGCCCGCCTCTCGAAAGCGGACGGGTGGGGCCGCGACTTGTGAAATGGCGCCGAATCGGACGGCCGTGATCCGCTCGAACTTCCCGGGCGAGCGGCCCGATCTCGTCGGGCTCCCATCGAACACCCGCTCCTGACCGGGTGACTTCCAGCGAGCACGGGATCCCCTCGAATGTTTATTGCCCTTCGAACTGCCGGCCGGCCGCCCGCCCGCGTGCTTCTTCGTCTGCCGCTCCGCTCTCGGAACGGAAGAAAAAAGCGGGCGGGCCGCTCACGTGCTCGCCGGCCGTGTTTTGTTGCCTTTCTTATCGCTCGCTGTAACGCACGTTCGAACGGCGGCCGGAACGACCGAAATGCTGCGATCTCCGACTCCTCGCTCATCGACGGCAATTTCATGCGATGTCCACGTTTTCTTCCGCTCATCAACACTCCCGGGCGGGCGGTCGGGAGGGCGGGTGTTTTTGTTTTCAACCGCCCCGAACTTCATCGATCGCCGCTCGCTCGTCTGCTCAAGGACGACTCCAAATCGGGTGTTTGCTCGGGGCGGCGGGCGCTCGATAATCGACGGAAATTGATCGGTTAATCGAACCTGCGGGGCGTGCGCTCTTCCACTCCGATTGGCAGCCGGCTGGAAGGGCGGCAGCGAACAGTTGGTGCCGCCGAAAGCCGCCGGCCGTCCGCCGGATACAAAAAATCAGTTGGACTTCGGATTCGTCCTCCGCTCGGCCCGGTTGTTGATTGTTTCCGGTCTTCTTTTGATCCCGGCAGTCGACTTGCGACTCCTCCTCGTACGTGCCTTATCGCCCCTTTCCTGCCCGCCGGCCGGTCGTGATCGAAGCAGACGGAAACGTGCGGGACGGACGAACGCGGAATGTCGCTCGAATTAGGCGGACAACACGTGATTCGATCGAAATTCGCTGCCCGTTCCGATCGACAGCCGCATTTCGATTGACCGCCGATGGCTCCACTTGAGCGCACCGGAGAACGCCTCCCATCGGGGTTCAATCGCGCACTCCGCCCGCTGGAACGTCAATCAGCTGTCCAAATTAATTAGAGAGCGTTCGGTGGAGAGTTTCCGGAACGTTTCCACTCCTCCCTCTTCTGTGCGCTTGCTCTTCGGTCAGTCTGCCCGCCCGCCCGCCCGCCCTTGTTTCTCGTTGTTTCGTTCGGGCGAGCGGCGGCGGTGATAACCGTTATCGATCGATGGACAGGTGCACGCTCGCCGTCGGCGTACGTGCCTCGGCGGTACAAAGGTCTTCTTTGTGCATTTTGGACGGGTTTATTAAGCGTTTGAAAGTCCAAACAATCGGCGAGCAGTCGGACTGACGGGCGACCGCTTGAAAAAGGGAGCGTGGAGACGTTCGCTCTAACTTTTGGTCTGCGAGCGCGCCGTTCGACTTCCGACCGTTCGGGGGCACTCGCGGGTGCGCGATCGGATGTTCGGGGCGGCGGGGTGGCAATTGATCAGCGACGCCCACTTGGCGGCACGCGGCCGTTTATCAAACCGCGAAATTAACGCCTTCTACTCACTCGCCCGCCGTGTTGCCTCGAGGCGCGACGGTCGTAAAACTCGTGCTCTGTCGTGCTCGCTCGTGTTTAAAACACCTCACGAACACCCGCCTTCGCTTCAGGATTCCAACGAGGAGGCTAGACACCCACGAGAAACGAGGAGGATGGCGCCCATCAGTTTTCAAGTGAATCCCGAGTTCGCGCAGATCACCGAGCTCACGCCCGGCCTGTTCATCTGCGGAGTGTCCGCCCTGACGGCCGCCAACATGAAGGTGAGTGCAACAGAACACTGGTGACTCATTTCACTGATTGTGCAACACTTCAGGCTTTCAAAATCAGCCTGATCGTGAACGCGACCAAGGAGGTGCCCAACCTGAAGTCGCTGGGCGAGATCCAGCGAATGAAGCTGTGGATCGACGACGTGCCCGAGGAGGACCTCTTTCCTTCGTTCGACGTGGTCGCCGACAACGCGCACGCGGTCGTTCAGGATGGCGGCAACGTTCTAATCCACTGTGTGGCGGGAGTCAGCCGCTCGGCCACTTTTTGCCTCGCGTACCTCCTGAAGTACCAGCTCCGTTCGCTCCGAGCGGCCTATCACTTCATGAGCTTCAAGCGCCCGATGGTCCGCGTAAGTGATTGTCGAAGGCCGACTGTCCACCCATTCCTTCTTCTTTGCAGCCCAACATCGGGTTCTGGCGCCAACTGATCCATTTCGAGCAGCTGTGCAAGGGCAACGCGGGATCCGTTCGCCTCATTCGCGACGAGGAGCAGCCCGAACGCCTCCTGCCGGACGTCTACCTCAAGAACGCCGTGCCCGAGCGGGAGGGCGAGCGGACGCCCTCGCCCGACCCCAAAGAGGCGGTCTTCACCGAGGAGAACCGCGAGCGGAACAACTCGAGCGGTCGCTTGAAGTTCAAATTCTGCCCGAAGTTAGAGCCGCTGCGCGAGATGAACGAGACGGCCGCCATCACCGCTTGACTTGTGGAGAAGCCGCCCTGACCGTCCGTCTTGCCGCTCGATCACTTAATTTCGCTTTGATATTTGCCTTCTTTCCTCCCTCCTTTGCCATCCGCTGCCAGCGACCGTCCGACGGATATTTGCGCCTTGCTTCGTCTTCGTTTTCGTTTGTCTGCTCGTGATATCTGCCCTTTGCATCACGATTACGGGTTCCTTCTTGTGTTGTTGTTAATAAGCATCCCGACTAGTGCATTTGCCCCCCACCCACTCATTTGTCCTTCTAGTCGCGTACTCGGGATGTCCCAGTGCACGTTGTAAATAGTAACTGCTTTGTACTTAGCCCTCCCCTCCCTCCACTCTCGTTGTTGACTGATAGTTCCTTACGGTTATTCACATAAATTCGGTTTCGTTGGCCTGTTTTCGATGGACGCCGAGAGGCGCGTGTTTAAGAACCGATCGCGGCGGAGTGATAAGAGCGGACGAATCGACCAAACATCCGACCGCCAACACGTGCAGGCGGCCGATCAAACAAACGATCGCGGGCGGGCGGCGGGCGCGTGCACTTCGCGGAATTCGAAGCGGAGCCAGCGAGCATTCGGCCGCCGTCTGGCCGTTCGGAGTGCACCCACCAATCGAGAGCAGGAAACAAAACGAAGCAAACAAGAACGAGCGCAATGGTGCGTGACCGTCGAGAAGCCCCAAACGAACACGAACTGCGCGAATCGCCCGCTTTGCATAACCGACGACTGCCGACCGCGCGCCGCTCATTACCGCGCGAGTTCGGCGGATATTCGGCGCGTACATTCGGCGGCCGCTCTGTAATTTCCGGCCGCTCATCGTCGGGCGGGCCGTTTGGCCGTGGGGCTGCCAGGCGACACGGATTACCGCAAACGGCCATTCCGCCGTAATCACTCGCTCGCAAGACGGCAGGTGAAAAGCGGCGAGTGGCCGGCCGTCGGAGGTCGATTCCTCCAATTCTTGACTTGTGGTTTCCGACGTGCCCGACTCGTAAAGCGAAGTGGCCGCCCGGGGCGGTCATTCGTTGCGCAACGAGCACAATTGCCGCGAGAAGGTGGTCAATCTGGCCTTGTTTCTCATTGCTCAACTGGATGCACGGAACAGCCGGGGGAGATAATCAGCACCTTCCTTTCGTACAACGACCTCTCCTTCCCGCCAACACGCAACGAAAGGCGACTTGTTTCTTCTTCGCCACGTCTTGGAAGTTCGTTCGAATTGCAACGGGTTTGTTCTGCCGGTCCGCTGTCTCCATTGACTCCCGCCCTTCCGCTCGTTTGGTCACTTGTTTTACGTAATAAGAGAGGGGTGAACGGTTCGTGGTTGTTGCAAGACGAATGGCAGCTCGCAATTAGCAGCCGGTTTGTTTTGATTGGGGGAAACCGATCCCCAGCTCGCCCTTCAAGCCGTCCTTCCTTCCGCCTGCCCGCTTGTTAATTCGATCAGTGCGCGGACGGGCAGATGCCGCGCGCGCGATAAACTTAATTTACTCACTTCGCGCGCCGCTTTGTTTCTTCCGATCGATCGGATCGCCGCTTTGTTGTGCCGTCCGCTGATTTACGGGCCCAAACGGGCGGCCGAACGTGCGAAAAACCGCTCGCCGCCCGTCCACTCGCATAAACGCGGGAATTGCGGCCATTCGAGCGGTCCTTTTGATGCGCAAACGGCGGGGATCGGGGGTCATTCCGCCCGCCTCTTCAGCGGCTGTGGGCACGTCCACTCATTCGCCGTCTAATCAGTCAAGGGCACCAGCAGAAAGAAGATGGCCGAGTGGAGTGAGTGGCCGTTAGATGCGCATCGAAATAAAAAAGAACGAAGAAGTGAGTGTGTTTTTCTTCTCGACTCGACCGCCGGCTTAACCCGAAAGACGGGCAGAAGTGGGTCGGTCGTCTTTTGGCCTCCATAATTCATTACAAAACAGTCGGGGGGCGAGGGCACGCGTCTTCGGCCGGCTTCCGGCTCTTCCATTCATTACCCGTTCCCGCCTATCAGGGCGCTTCTTTCGGCTGCCGGAGGAGACCGGAACTGGGGATCCACCCGCAACTTCACGCCCTCTCGCTGGACTCCCGACTTTCGGTTGGCAGTTGGGAGAAGAAGTGGCAAATGACCTCTGCCTTTTCTCTTCACTGCTTACCGTACGGAAGGCGGCTTATCAAGTCGAGTGGCGGTCATAAAAACGCTGCAATGCGGGGATTTTATCGCTTCTGCTCGCTCTGTTTATCCAAGCAATCAAAACTCCCGTTCGGTCACTCCTCCTGTCCGCAGTCCATCTTCGTCTCCGTTGGTTCGTGCGGAGGAACGGGCGGATTATCCCGCCTTTACGGCGATCCTCCTGTCCGCAGAGACGGCGGGCAATGGCCGCGGGTTTGTTTCTCCTAATCCAATTCTTGTGCCCCAACAAGCGGTCCAATTTCATCGGCCTTTCGCCGCTCCTCATCCGAATTAAACGCCCATAAAAGGCGGGCCGAGTGGACAGCAGGGGCTCCGATTCAAGCGGCCGCTCATTCCCCGCCCACTGCCCCGCTTGCCGCTTTGTGCGGGTGGCGGAAGGAAGGGGAAGGCGGAGGATTCGGGCGAAATGACCGCAGAAGGGAGGGCGGCGTCAATCTTACCGACCGGCCGAGCGACGGCCATAAGGAACCGCTCGTTTTGTGCTTTCGCGGCGCGTAATCCGAACTTCGACTCCTTTTTCTTCTTTGTGATTCTTGTTCTTGCAGTTCGCTTGTCTGAACGATGCGGAGGAGGTGAATCCGATGTCCTTTCTGTGGTTTCTCGTCCTCCTTCTTTCTGCTTGGACGTGGGCAGCGGAGGGAGTGAAGGTTCGTTCTACATCCTACTCAGCGTTTAACCATCCATTTGAGATCTACTTCGTTCGACAAGACGCTCCAGTCGATTGGTTGGCCGGCGATCTCCTCTTCGACGGGATCTCTTCCGCGGACGAACGCCTGCGGCCACAATTCACTTCGGACGTCGCTAAGCTCTTTCGGCTCTCGAATCACTCGCTTCTTGTCGCCCAAAGCCTCCGGTCGCACGCCAACCGAGAGTTTCGACTCGAGCTGTTGGCCGAACGAGGGGCATTCCGCCGCATCCTTTCGGTCTACGTTCGAGTTGGAAATAAGTGAGTGAACGCGAGTGTCCCATCACACTGCTTGTCTTTAGCACTTCTCCTCGCTTCCATTCAAATGAGTATGAGGCGACGATCTCGGACACGACGAGGGTTGGATCAACGGTCGACTTTCGGCAGCCGTTGGCTCTCCGGGACGCTCGTCGCATTTCTCGCCTTCGGTACGCGATCGCCTCGAGAGGGGCGGCTCCGTTTCGATTGGCCACCGAACGGAATGGAAGTGCAAAGGTGGGAGGAATGAACGGAAGAAAGAGGTTCTCGTGCTTGCAGCTGATTGTCGGCGAGTCGTTGGAGAACTCGACTTCTTTCGATTTCTTCGTTAGGGCTTTCGACGGCGATCGTCTGGTGGCCACCGCTCGTGTGAAGCTGGAGATCACGAGTGCCGACGGTCCGCAGTTCGATTTGGGCACGTACCTCGTGCGGAGGCGGGAGGCCCTCGCCCACAAGACGCTCCTCCGCCTGCACGCCCGGTGAGCTTCCTTCTTTGTTGTTTGCGCAAGAATAATTGGATTGGGGGCAATTAACTGGAGGGATGTTTGCAGTTGGGCTCAAATTCCTTCGTTTGTTCGATGTGTTGACTTCTCGCCGCTTTCAGGTCGACCCACGGAACGGTCCTCTTCACGGTGGAGCCCGAGAGCGTCCCGTTCGACATCTCGCCGCTGGCCGGCGACCTCTTCCCCACGCGCACACTCCGTTCGGGCGCCTTTCAATTCAAGGTTCGCGCGATGGACGCCAAGGGCAAAGTGAGTCCATGCTCCTCTTTCTCTACTCTAATCTTTGTTTTCAGACATCGAGAGCTGTCGTTCGAGTGGTCGTTGGCGAGACACTCCCGACGAGGAAGCCGCCCACCAACCCGAACGGAAGAAGCCGCTCGTTGCGGTCGTTGAACTCGGCCGCAAGAACGCAGGAGTTCGCCATCTTGCTTCGGGAAGACCAGCCGTTGGGCGTCCTCGACGTCCGGCTGCCGCTCTTCGACGGCGAGCTCGTGCCGCAGCCCTTCGAACGGGAGAACTTCCGCATCGACCGCAACGGAACCTTCGAGCTGCTGCGCGCCCTCAACTACGAGCAGTCGCCACTCATCCGCTTCGAAGTCCGAGTGGAAAACCGACCGCTGGGCACGAGTAAGTGGCGGGCGGGCTGGAGGCGTCAATTTTCGTGAGATTTCCGCCCGGATTTGAGTGAGCGGAAATGATGCGCGGGCCGGAGATTGGCGGCCGTTTTAATCGAATTGCTTCGCTGCTTCCGTTCGCCTGCCGGATGTCCGAAATGAAGCCGGGCGGGCGGACGACAAATCGGGGGTCCAAGCGGGCATTCGGCGGCCGGCCGGTCGGTCGGGCGGATGCGGGGCACAAAGGCGCCTCCTCAAGGTCGCGCGCGAGAGCGGCGGCGTGTTGAAAGTGCGGGATTCCGGCTGACAAATTCGGGCGCCCACTCGAAACAAAACGACGTGCCGACGGATCCGCCGAATTGTTCCGCCGCCCGGCCGCCCGCTCGCCCGAGTGTTTGCAGTGGACGGGCCGAATTTAATTTCGGGGCCGTAGATTCCAATTGAAACCTCTTAACACGGGCACGTGTTGAGTGGCAGTGGACAGCCGACTGGTCAACCTGACTGCCGAGAAGAAAGCGGGGAGTACGGTGGGGCGTGAAAGGAGGCACAAAACGGGCAAATGGACCGCCCGCCGAGATTCGAGGGTGTTTTTTGTGCTCGATTGTGCGCGCAGGAGCACGCCAATTACCTGCCCGGCCGCCCGTCGATTGTTGATCGTCGAGCGGCGCCGACCTTCCGTCTATTCATTCGATCGGGGCGCCAACGGTTCTTTTTGATGAGCTCCCCGTCCGTCCGAGCGGGCGACCGGCTGGCAGCTGCCGAGTGGCCACGAACGGGACGCCCGCCATATGGACGGGGGTCGAAATTCACGAATCCCGGCCGAAAGAGGGCGCCCGTTCGAGAGGCCAAATTCGTGCAAAATTCGCTCGAGTTCATCGGCAATCCGCCCGGCTAATGACTCCGAGCCGAGCGGCCGGAAGGGGGAGAAAACAAACGAGGCGAGGCGTTCGGTTAATCCCCCGCGCGCCCCGAGCAAACGATCCTAATTGAGCTCGGCCGGGGTTTGTTTTCGCCTCCGGACATCCGACTTGCCCCAAGAAATACAAAAGAAGCAGAGGGAACAAGCAGAAATTAGAGCACTCGATTGCAGTTCGGGATCAGAAGGTGAGGATCGAAGTGGAGGACGTAAACGAGCCGCCCGCCTTCATCAACGTTCCCTCTCCGTTTCTGGCCGTTGTGCCGCCTGCGCCACCGCTCGGGATGCTCGTCTATCAGTTCGAAGCTCGAGCACAAGGCGGCGAGGGGCGGCCGGGCGGTCTAGAGTTCCGATTGATCAACACTGACCGTACGCCACTTCCTCGCTGTTCTCCATCAATCGTTTGCTGTTTTTTTAGCCCCGGATGCCTTCAGCGTCGATGCGTACACGGGAGTCGTGCGGACGACGCTGATCGCCTACGATCCGAACGTCACCTACCGCGTCTACACGCACGCCATCGACCGAACGCCCGGACGGGGCAGATTCCAGGCACGTCACGCTTGCTTGCTTGTTTCCCGTTTATCCACTGGATTGCAGGAATCGGGGATCGCCGTTCTCGAAGTGGTCGCGAGTGACCGGCCGCCCCAATTCATGCAGCAGACGTACGAGGTGGCGATTGAGGAGAACCTGCCGCCAGGCCACAGGTTCTTTATTCTTCCTCTGTCCTCTTCTCATCGCAGTGAATTCTTTTCGTTTAGCGTCCTTCGGTTGAAAGCGAAGAGCTTCCCGCCGATTGTCGAGGGAGCGACGAAGAAGCCGATTGAGTACGGGCTCTTCGAAGACGCCGGCCTCCGCACTCCGTCGCCCTTCTTTCTGGTGGACAAAACGGACGGGATCGTCACCCTCCGACGGCTCATCGACTACGACGCCGCGGACACGCCGAAGGCCTTCGAGTTGTTTGGTGTGTTTTTTTGGGTTGCGGGCATCCGGCGGAAACAATCACGCGACCGGCGGTCGTTCCCGTTTGGCACGCGATGCCGCCCGGCCGTTGGGGGACGTGCAACAAACAAGAAAATATTCCAAACAATCAAACAGAATACAAGTTCCGTTGATTGCAGCAACGGCGGACGACGGAATGCGCAGTTCGATCGCCATCCGCATCCGAGTGGTCGACGTGAACGACAAGGAGCCCAGCTTCTGCCGGGAGCTCTTCGAAGCACGAGTCCCCGAGACGAGTGAGCACTCAATGGATTGAAACAAGAGAAGTCACTCTTTGTTGCAGCGCCGGTCGACGTTGGTGTTCCTCTCGATCGTGGCCTGCCAGAAGGAACCGTCGGACGTCTTCGTGTTCGACCTCGTGCCGTTGGAAGACGAGACGAACGGCCGGGAGTTCTTCTACGTGACCACCGAACAGCTGAGCACGAACTCGTCCGTCGGCATCCTGCGCGTCAAACAGGTCGGTTTGCGGGCAAATGTGGAGGGATCCATTGAATGGGCTGGTTGATTGAGCGGAAGGAAGAGGATCGTGGCCATTTGTTCTTCATTCGATCTACCACCCTCTCTTCAACTCTTTTTCTTATATTTCTTCTTTTTGCTCGCAGTTTATTGAAAAGCGAACAAGTGGACGCCTTTCTGCTCCTTCGAGCGCCGTTCTTCTTATCTCCCTTTTGTTGAGTGTTTAGTTCGCACAAGTGGGAGGCTTGTGTGGAGCAGAACGCCCTGCTTTCCTTCGCTCTAATTGAGCGGCAATCCAAAGGAAACTTCTGCTTATCGCCCTTTTGGTCCTGTGGTCATTTCCGCCCTCTTTGCGGGCCGCGACTGGCGCCTCGTTCGGCGGTCGCTTCGCACGAGCGCCGGCCAGCGCGGCGAGTTGTTTGGATTGCCGACTTTCGGCTTAATCTCCGCGATGTCGTTTGTTTACACGGCGCAGAGGAACGGGGCACTTCCAATCGGGCGGTCGGGCCGAGTGGCGGCCGCAATCTCCGCCAATTTGGCCGCCCGAATCGCCCTGCGCACTCCGCCGAATTCATCAGTTCAATTAGCGTCCTCGCAGCGCGTCCCTCGCTTGCCGCTGCGCTTCCGCCGTCCTCCCAATTTCCTGCTCGCGAATTTCCGAATTTTCCGCCCCCCGCCGCGAATTCCGAATTTTCCGCTCGCCCATCGCGAATTCTCCGCCGATCGCCGTCCGGCGCGCCCTCAATTCGTCCGGTCGGCAGGCGGCGTCTTCGGACTTTGCGCCCACTCCTCCGCCGCCTCCTTTCCGTCCGTCCGTCCATTGTGCTCCGGCGGATCGTAGCGCTGCGGCGTCTTGAGCACGAAGGCAACGGCGGAGAACGTGACTCATTGCGCCTTGTTCTCAAGGAAACCGCCGAAGCGAGACGTCGCCGCACGAGCCGCCCGCCCGCCGGTTCAGAGGGCAATGGCGGGCGGCGAGTCACCCGCAAGCAAGCCGGCGGCGGTCACTCCTCGGGGGCGGAAGTCGCGAAGGACGTGGCCGTCCACCTTTTTGTACGCCGCGTGGTCATTCGGCCGCACTCTCGACCATTCATCCCGCACCCGCCGCCCGCCCGCCCGCCCGCCTGCCCGCCGACCTCGTCGCCCTTTCGTTGTGGCCGGAAGTTTGAAGATCTCGCCCGGCCGGCCCGCACAAGAGGCCGCGAGCAGGAGGGCGGCCGTCAAGGCGGCAAGTTCCCAACGGTTTGCGCAGTTCGGCCGTTTGTTGCGCTCCGTGTGCCCCGGGGGAGTTTTTAAGTGCGAAATTGTCCACTCGGCCGGCGGAAATTGATGCATGTCCTGGTGGCGGCGGCCTCGGATTGTCATTAACGAGGCCGCATTTACGATCTCCCCATTCCGGGCAGAACGCCCACAGCGAGTGACCGCAAGCGAACGCCATCGACGCGCCTCGTGGAAACGATCGCTCGGGGGGCAGCCGGCCGGTTGTAAACTGAACGGCTTTCTGCCCGCCGCCCGCCCGCTGCAATAAGAGCGGGCGAGGGAGACGCCCACATGTCGCCGCGTCTCCTCCGGTTTCTCCAATTTGTCGTCGATGATGCGCAACCCAACCGGACGAGCGGCCGGCTGGCGTCTGGGCGACGGAAGGGAGCTCATTTCTTTCCTGTCGCTTTCTTCCATCAACGCCGACTATCACGCCCTTTCCTTCCGCATGCTAATCAGCCGGCCGGCCGGCCGCTTTCTCCGCCGATCGGCGTGTCCGTTCGACTGCGACGGCCGGCCGGCCGGCTGCGCGTCGTCGTGAATTCGCAGGAGGGATTCGCATGTTGTCGTGGTCGGCTGGAGTGTTTCGGGGCTCTCAAGTGGATCCAACGCTTTCGACTTCGTCCACCGCCCGCCCTCGACACGAAGTTCCTCTTTGTTTTCTGCGGCGGCCGATTTGACTACGAAGTGCGGAGAAAACTGCGTGATTTGGCCAATTTGGCGGCGGCGATCGGCCGCGGGGCAGGTAGGGCGAAAAGAGGCCGTCAGCTGCCGCCCGCCCGCCCGACCCAACGATGTTGCGTTGAGTGATCGATCGGGAGGGCGGGCGAGTGCGTCCGGTCGCCATTCAATTCGCCTCGTGTTGCGCCATCGGGGCCGCGTTCTCGTCGGGAGGAGTGCCCGCCCGCGCCCGGCGTCTTGTGGTCATCTTTCGGTGGGGTGGGAATGCGGCGAGAAGTGCGCGATTCCTTTGGGTTGGCGCTCGCAAGTGTCCACTCGGAAAGCGCCCCTTTCCCGTGGGCAGATTGCCTTCATTTTGATGCACTCGTGTCCGTTCGGGTTCCCGCCGCCTGCTCGTTCCACTCCCACCGCCATCCGCCTCGCCTAACTGCGGACGTTGGAGCAATTAGCGAGCCGGCGACGCGATTTCTCGCCACATTCCCCTCGACGACTTCTTGCTTCTGCGCGGATTGCTTACCGCCCGGATGCTCGTCGATCGAGTTCTTTTGTGCTCGCCGAGTAGCCGGCCGGCCGATGGCACGCGTTCGTCGTTCGCTCGCTCGCGTCCAAATCGAATCGCCTGTGCATTAGCGGCGGCCGGCCGTTTGCACTCGAGATTCCCCCCCGCGCGCCCGCCCGCCGAGCACCAACTTGACGGGGGCGAAGTCGAGCGGCGGCTGCGCGAATCGAAATGCATGAACAAACGAAGAGACGAGCGCACCTTGCAGCGGGGAGCGGCGAGTGGACGTTCAGCCGCCCACTGGTCAGCCGCTCGCCCACCGCTCGCCGACCGCGCGCTCGCTCTTCGTTTGTGCGAAACGTGGACTGCCCGTCCGTTTGCTCCTACAAATGACCTCGACGGGCCGCCGCGTCATCCCCCCAACCCGCACCTCTTTCGGACGAGAGCGTCGGGATTTCGGTCCGTTTGCCGGCGACTGCGGACAAGAAGACGGACGCGTGAACTCCGCGGGCCTTTCGGGACGTGGCGGTCATCCGTTTTTTCGCGACTCCCGCCCTTTTCGTTGTGGATAACGCGTCCCGCTTCTCCTCTTTCGTTGCCAAAAACCCGCTCGGTACTCGGCGGCCTGGCGGGACGAGTAGAGCGGTCATTGCGGATGTACGGCGGGCCCTCGTTTGTCGCCTCGACTGTCGCCGAAATTCGCGTGTTTTACTCACGGCCTCCGCTTTCGCCTCTCGCCCGTTGCCAACGAGAGGGAATCGCCGCAACCTCGCTGCCCTCGCCGCCGCCCTCGCTTTGGTTCGTGCGTCCCGCCGGTTTGTGTTTTTGGTGGACGTCCCCCACTCGCCGCTTTGTCCGCGGAGGTCGCGAAAGGTGGCATGAGCCGTTGGGTCGGTCGATCGAGTGCGCGTCCCGCCGCCGCCGCCCCATTCCGTCGGCCGGCCCTCGACGCGCGCCCTCGCCCTTTCTGGCCGCTCGCTCTTCTGTTTATCGTCCTGTGAGTCAGACACAACGAAGACGCGCGTCGTTGCTTCGGTTTATCTCTTGATCAATGAATCACGCCCGCGTTCCTTTCTCCCCCGCCTCCTCCCGCGTCTCACGTATCGAAGACCCCCGCCCGCAGTGGAGGCCGCCGAGGAGTCGGGCGGCGCGATTCCCGACCGGACGGCCGTTTTAATTTTCACGTTTTTCGTGCCGAAATTTGAGAACTTCCGAAAGGCCGGCGGCTGTCCACTTTCGCCTCCGCTTCCTCGCTGCCTTCCGCTTGTTTCTTCGGTCATACGAAGTGAGGCGGCGGTTATTGATTAATCGATTCCTCTCGCTCGGATGAATCACGACGACATCCAATCCTCGCTCGTCGAGTTGTTTTTTGGCGATCGATGGGACGGAAGTGCGGGCGGAATGTCCGTCCGGAAGGCGAGACGGCCGGCGGGTGGGCGGAAGGTCGTCGGGCGGCCTTGAGCAGCGCCGTCTTCCCCGCTCACCGCCGCTCGCATCACGAATGCCGTCGGTGAATGCGCGAGACCGGAGCGCCGTTTGCCTCCCGCCGTGTTTATCCGCGATCATCTTCGCCCGCTCGCCCGCTCGCCCGCGGTCCACCTGCAAAGTCGCCCCTCCGCGTGCCGAAGCGTCGTGTCGTCTTTCACTCCGCTCTCGACTCAATTAGCTTCCTTTAGGTTCTCTGGCCTCCGGATCCCTCTTCCTTCCGCCCAATTAACCAAAAGCCCGGGGGAGTGGGGGAAAAGCAGAATTGCCCAAAAGCCGCTTGCCGAACATCCGCGTATTTAGCCGCTGGACTTCGAGGACCCGCTCCAGCGGGATGGATTTCTCTTGGGAGTGCGCGTATTCGACGGCCGCTTCCACGCCACGGCCCGAGTGCGCCTCCAGCTCGAGGACCGCAACGACAACCCGCCGCAGCTCCACGGCCCGGCCGACCTGCGCGTGCGCGAAGATGCCCGGCCGCTGCACGAAGTCGCCGTCTACTCGGCGACCGACGCGGACGCCGGAGACACGGTCAAGTACGTGGGATGGGAGGCAAAATTGCGCGGCTTTCTGCTCCCCGGGCTTTTGGTTCTCCCTCCCCCTCCTGCTCCTCGTGTTGTGCGGGCCGCCGTGCAGCGCCCAGCCGCACATGAGCCTCCCGTTCGACACGGGCGTCAACCACCGCTTCCTCTCCTACTCGAACAACAAAAGTCCGCGCGACATTCTGCTGAGTGTTGTGAAGAACATCAGCGAGAACGTGCCCCGAACGAAGTCCTCTTTAATTTCCGTGCGGAGGACAAGAACAATCCCACGTACAACATCTCGTAAGTTCCATTCGGGCAGAAGACGGAGAAGTGGAGGCGGAGCGGAGAAGCGAGGACTGAGTTCCCCTTTCAACCGCCTGCTTTCAGCTACCGCATCAACCGCGAGTCCGACCCCAAGCGGCAGTTCTCCATCGACCAGAACGGAGCGCTGCGAGTGGCCGCCCCGCTGGACCGCGAGGACATCTCCGTCTACAATCTGCGCATCGAGGCCTTCGACTCGAACGGCAACATCGGCACGCAGTTCGTGGACATCTACCTGGACGACGTGAACGACAACGCGCCCACGCCCTACACCGTTCCCCACCCGTGCGTCATCATGGAGAACACGCAGCCCGATCCCGACCGGCCGATCTGCGAGATTCGTGCCTACGACAAGGACACCAAGTAGGAGCTTGTGCTCATACACGATCGACGGCATTCGTTGCAGGAAGTACGGGCCGCCGTTTGAAATGAGTGTGGATCCCAGCTTCAAGTACCCCACTCTGCTGCGTGTGGACTTCGTACGCGACGGAGACGGCGGCAACGGCCTCATGAACATCTACGCGCTGGCCCCACTCGACCGAGAGGACAAACAAACGACTCGACATCCCCGTCCGGATTACGGACCGCGAAGGGAAGAGCGAAGTCGGAACGGTCTTCGTGATTGTCGGCGACCTCGTGAGTCCACTCTGATCTCCTGCTTCCTTTCATCCTCGGTTTGTTTTAGAACGACAGCCCAATGAGCGATGCCGAGATGACGATCAACGTGTTCAGCTACCTCGGCCAAATGAAGGGCGGCTACATCGGGCGGGTGTTCGTGAACGACAAGGACGACTGGGATCTGCCGGACAAGAGCTTCGAGACTACCGATTCCGGCACACTACTTCACCGTCAGCAAGAGCGGAGGAGAGGTGCTTTGCATCCGGCTCTTTATCCGTCTATTCACTTTCGTTTGTTCAAGATCACGATGAAAGCGGACACCCCACCCGGTCACATACAAGTTCACGGTCAAGGTGCATAGGACCAGCCGCGCAAGGAGGACGCGACCAGCACGGTGACCGTCAACGTGTACCCCGTCCCCCAAGTCGCCTTCGACAACCAGGCGGCCATCCGAATCGAGAAGAGCGCCATGATGTACGAGGACGCCTCCACCTTCCTTTGGGCGCCCAACGGCGAGGATTCGCCCAAGGAAAAATTCGTGAAGCTCTTGACGGAGAAGCTGACCGAGCACTTGGGCTACAAGGCGGAGCCTGTCGTCGAAGTGTTCTCGGTCAAGCTGGCTACCTTCGATCCTCTCTACGACGTCCGCTTCACGGTCCTGCACGGGAACACGTACCTGAGCAAGACGACCGTCGAGGGCATCATCGCCGCCCATCTGGACGAATTCGAGAAGGCGATCGGCGGCTACATTCGAGCCGTCGGCATCGACATGTGCCAAATCACCCGCTGCGACAACGGCTGCAATACCGTCCATCGAGCGGACTTCGTGAGTTGCCCGAGGGAAGAGAAGAGTGATGAGTGCTCGCTCGCTTGCAGGTGGGAATCGTGGTCGAGGCAAACCAAACGGTGCTCGTCGGAGTGAACGCGACCGCCTACGACGACTGCGTGTGTCCGATCCAGACGGCCGCCTCCGCCTGCTCGAGCGGCTACTGCTACAACAACGGGATCTGCCACAACCTCGCGCCCGGAGCGGTCTGCGAGTGCCGAAAGAACCTGCCCGGCTTCCGCTGCCAAGGAACCACTCGCTCCTTCAAAGACGGCCAGGATTCATTCGCCTGGTTCAAGACGATGCCCGCCTGCACTTCGCTCAACATCTCCTTCAGCTTTGCGGCTGCGAGCACGTTAGTGTGGTTATCTTTATGTTCTCAACGACCGTTGGGTGTTAAGGGACGGCGACCGAATTCTCTTGTACGCGGGGCCCATCGAGCCGTACACGGACGACGGCCACCACCAGCTCTACTCGGACTTCCTGTACGCGGGACTGGAGGGCGGCCAGCTGGTCGTCCGGCAGCTGAACGGCCACACGCCGGTCAACCTCACGCTCTGGGGAGGCAACGGCGTGCTGACGGACGGCAGCTTCCATTCCGTCCGCATCGTTCAGACGAACAAGAAGCTCGAAGTGATCGTGGACGACTGCAAGGACGGCCACAGCGACGGCTGCTACCAGATCGCGATCGCCGATGACGACGAGCGGCTGAACGTCGTCAATCCGCTGCAGCTGGGCGGCGTGTTCCGCGGGAAGACCGGCGGCCATCCCGTCGTTCGCAACAAGCAGTCCTTCCACGGATGCATCCGCAATTTGGTCGTGAACGGAGATGTGAGTGCTTCTTCCTTGCTTCCTCATTCTCCCTATGCTTCAGCTCTACGATCTGGAGTCTCCCGACATGCAAATGAAGGCTCGGACGTTGGCTGCGAGAACCTGTGGCAGCAACAGAGTCCTTGCGCTTACGAGTGGTTGCGATCGCGGCGAGTGCTACTCGGACATCAAGGGCGGACAGCGCCAGAAGTTGTGCGCGTGTCCGCCCGGCTACGTTGGAGACCGTTGCGAGGAGAAGGCCCAATGGATCGAGTTCAAGAGTCCGTCGAGTTTCATCCACTTCGTTGGCGACAACGCCAAGGACGCGACTCACCAGTCCCGGGATCTGGAGACTCTCTTCGTTCTGCCGACCAACGGACGATCACTGGCCTCCTCAATTGCAACGGCGGTGGCTTCCAGCGGCGACGTGAGTTTTCAAAGTCGATTGCTACTCAGTTATTCTTCTTTGGTTTCAGTACGTCGCGCAAGTGCACGTGAACAATGCTCAGCCGCAAGCCACCTCGCAGTTCGAACTCGCCAACCACGCCCGAGTTCACGCTTCAGTTCGAACATCTGCGGTTGAACGCGGGAGTCCCGTACTTCGCCCAGTTCCACGTCGATCCCTACGTCTCGTCCTTCTCCCTTGACTACTCCACGCACACCTCGAAGATCCGCACCTACGCGCCCGTCTCGCTCTTGAAAACGGACTCGGTGTACGCCGGAAGTCACGGAGCACAGCCGAACGCGGACGGATTCGCGGGCTGCATGATGATCCTCCGCTACAACGGCCATCCGCTGAATTTCAACGAGAGCATGGACCATCAAGAGCCGATGGGAGGCATCAACACGATCGACGACACACTCCGGTGAGCTCGGACGTGATCAGCGGCTGCAGTCACCTGGCGACGTGTTTGACGCTCGGCTCGTCCTTCTGCCCGGCCGGCATGATCTGCGAGGACCTGTGGAAGGGGCCGGTCTGCACGTGCCCCGAAGGAGCGACCGCCCTGCTGGACGCCGACGGCCTCCTTTCCCACTGCAACGAGGTGGCGGCGGTGAGCTCGCTAGGCATCTCGAGCCCGGCGGTCATCCTCATCCTCGTTTGCTTGTTCCTGCTGATCGGTGAGTGCCCCTCTTCTCCACCGATTCTCATTCACTGCCTTGCAGCCCTCGTGCTCATGACGGTGGTCGTCTCTCGCCGACGGAAGGCGCCGTTCGAGCCGGTCGGGCCGGAGGAGTTCAAGCGCGACAACCTGCGGCCGTACGGCGTGGAGGGCGGCGGCGAGGCGGACAACGCGCGACACAACATCTCCAACCTGCGAAAGCCCGTGATGCCGCTGGACGGCGGCGGCCTCGGCCATCCGAAGGTCTACCCGCACAAGCCGGGTACGCGCCCTCTCCCCCGCTCTTCCGTTCACTCCTTCGCTTGCAGACGACAACCTGAACGCTCAAGTGGACGACATGGACCGCGACCCCAACACCGGCCCATACGACGAGCTCCGCATGTACAACGTGGAGGGTGACAATCAGTCAACGTTGTCGCTGGAATCGCTGGACTCGGCCGTGAACATCGCGAACATGGACAACCGAGACGTGAGTCCTCCACTCTCTCCTTCTCTTCGTTCAATCTCGCTGCTTTCAGTTGCGACGCGATTGGGGCGGACGGTGAGACGAGCGGCCGATGCAGCGACTCCGTACGGGTACACGAATCGCATCAATTGTTTCTTAAGTTATTCCCTTCGCTTCTCTTGCCATAACTCCTGCCTTCGTCTACTTGCAGAGATTCTCCTCAGATTTTTGCCCTTTTCTTGCATTCAGCCGACTGCCATACTTCTTTGTGGCCTTCACTCCGCCCTCCGTCTTCTGTTTGTACATTCGACTGACCCTCGACTGAACTGCCGCTCTTTTCGCCCAACTGCTCACTCCTCTCCGTTCACATTTCTCTCGTCTTCTCCCTCCTGCCACCTCCCGTTCGTCTTTTCTGCATTTGGATTCCTTCGGTTGCGAATTCCGTTCAGCTTTATTCCGATCGCCCACTCGTTTCGCATTTCATTCGATCGTTTTGCCTCAACCCCCGACTTCAGGAATTCGACCATGATGCGCCTTTCATCTTTTCTTAGGACTCTCCTCCTTTTCTTGAGCGTTTGCTTCACTTCCCTTCCGTGTACAATGGAATAAACTTGAACGAAAGTATTCTTCGGTCGACCCGTACGAGCAAGCAACAGCAACAAGAAACGGTCAGGAATCGCGTTTGCACAGCGGGACGCCCGATGCCAAGCGAGCGTCGTCGAAGCCCTCCAGAAAGCGGCGGCAATTCGCTCCCAAGACGCAGCAAAGGCGGAAGACTTCGCGAGTGAACTCCGCACTCTCCTGCAAGCAAAGAAAGAGATGGATTGGAGGATTGAAAAGAGGAAACTCACCCGCTGACCCCAATTGCTGTCGAGGATTCGCGTCAAAGTCGCCCTCAAGCGGTTGCCGTCGGCCGTCAGCAGCCCCTCGACGGCCACCACTCGCTGCTTGTGCGGCTGGTCGAGCAGTTCTCGATGAGGCAAGGAGACCGCCAACAACTGCTCCAATTGAAAGAGGACTTGCTGAATAAACAAAAGAAATCATTCCACTTCTCCTTCGACTACCTCGACGTCCTTCGTGAACTTCTCCTTGCTCTTCTCGAACTCGCGACTCCACTCGCTGGTCGCGTGGAGCAGCTCGCCGGCCGCCTCGTGGATGGGATCGTTCAGGCGGTACACGTACTCGCCGTGCGTCCGGATCGACGTCTGCGGGGGCTCGCCGACCGACGGGTCGCTCGCGAACTGAAAGCAGCGGGATGCAAAGCACTCATCTGTGCACGCGAGCACCATCTCCTGCTCCTGGTCCTGCAGCCAGCGCTCGTCGGCTTCCGCCTGCGCTCTCTGCTGGGCCAACGTTTGCTGCAGCTCGTCAACCGGCAGTTCGGAGAGATGCGCCTTGAACGGCGAGGCGGCAATAGCTGGGGCCTGTTTGGAACGAAATAATCTTTCGTCTGCTTGTTCGACTGCTCACATGTTCGGGGATCAAAACGAGCTCCTCTGCACTCACGCCACTCTCCAGCTGATTGGCGAATGAGTCGAGGGCACTCCGCACCTCGCCGATTTTCGGCCGCTCCTCCGCTTTCAGCCGCCACATGCGTACGAGCAGCTCGTAGAGGGCGAGCGGGCATCCGACCGGACGACCGAGAACGTCGCCGTGCTCGAGCAGAGTGACCACCTCGTGATTCCGCACTCCCTGCCACCTGAAGAACCCCTAATTGCTGTTGACTACAACGAAAAGATTCACGGTTTCTCGCCGAACGACTGGATTTCCCAAATCAAGACACCCAACTGAAAAGAAGGCGGTTAGAAGCAGAGGAAGAAGAGAGTTCCCAACCGAGTAGACGTCCGACTTGGTCGTGAACTTGCGCTCGTTCAGCGACTCCACCGGAAGCCACTTGAGCGGGAGTTTCGTGTTCGAAGCTGCAAGAATGAGTGGAGTGAACGAAGCGAATGCTTGGCCGTACAAGTGTAGAAATCGCCTTCCAACAGGCGACTCATCCCAAAATCTGAGATCTTCACGCACTGCGGGCTGGAGACGAGGACGTTGCGGGCGGCGATGTCCCGATGGACGTGTTGGCGGGCGTGCAGGTAGCCGACGGCCGAGGCGATTTGCCGGGCGAACAGCAGTTGAGTGGAGAACTCGAGGGTCTCCCGCTCTCGTCGCAGGTACTGCCGGAGTTCGCCCAACGGCGCCAGCTCGAGGACCACCCACACGGCGTTTCGACGGACGACGCCCAGAAGCCGTATTACGTGCTCGTGGTCGAAGCGGCTCATTGTGCACGCCTCCTCGAGCAGCAACCGGTCGGCATCGATCGATTCCTCGCCGGCGACCTCCGCTTTGCCCACCTTCACGGCCACAGGCGTCCGCTTACCGTGCCGAGTGTAGAGACCGCGGTAGACGTTCCCGTACTGCCCACTTCCGAGCAGCTCTTCCAGCTGGACGGCGGCGGGGTCGAGATGCAAACTCTGGGCTGAAATCTTTCGCTTGCTTTCGTTCATTCACGCCTCACTCACCCAACGCCGAGCTTGTGCTCTCGACGTCCACTTTGGCCATTGGATTTTGCTGGACGATTCCTCGACGACGGACGAGCGGCGAGAGGGTCTCCGGACTTCTTCTTCGCGGGACCTCCAGCTCGTCCATCGGCCTCCGCAAGTCTGCAGAAGAACGAGTGATCGACGGGAACGTCCGAAGAGCGCACCAATCCAACTCCAAACGGACGCCTGTTGACTCGTGAGCATTTGGTAGCCGTCCAACAAGTGGGCCAAACTCTCGGCCATCGCGATCGTCGGAATCGTGATGATCTGAAAGGAAAGTAGAGAAGTGAACAATTGATGTGTGGGTACCATCGGTTGGGCAGCTCCAGAGATCTTGACTCGCAAGAGCGCAGTGCTCGGTGCGAGTGTCCAGCCGGCGGAGAGACAAATCGATCACGCTTCGCAAATCGCAGAGAGTGACCGGCTGCAAACAACCCTCCTCATTCCGTTTCTTCTATCTTCGCTCACTTCTTTCGTGTTCTCGTTTTTGTACGCGATCCCGAAATGCGGGCCCACGAACAACTCGACCGGCCGCGACCAAGACGTCCCGATGGCCACGCGGAAGACCTCCGTGTCGAAGCGGGTGATCGAGCGGAGTTGCTTCATGAAGTGGAAGATGCACTCCAGTTCGCTCAGGTGGGCGACCTTCCGGACGGCGGCGATCAGCGACTTCTGGAGTTGTTTCTTCTAAAGAGCGGAGTGAATGAAAGAGTGAATAGAGTGGAGTGGGCACCTTGGAAGAGACGACCAGCGATTCGGGCAAGTACCGCAGCAAGCCGCCCTCTGCTTCGATCACGTTGAACTCCAACCGTTTCTCGACGTTTTGGCTAAAGATAAGAAGTGGGCAGTCGACTCCTTCTCGGCCCTCACTCACCTGTTGATCGTGGAGAATCGCTTTCGAAGAGCGATGGCGGCCATTGCAATCGCCTTCTCGTTGTCCACGCGCCACGCGATCCGTTTGACGTAGTCGGCGAGCAGCTGCTCCCAGAGGTACAAGTAGGCGACCATTTGCACTTGCATCATCTCATGGAGTCCCTTGGGCAGGAAGCGAAGCCGCAATTCGAATCTCAACTGCTGCCCTTTGGCCTGCGGCTCCACGTAGTAGCGGGCGATTTGGGGCATGCGGAGGGACCAGTGAAGCCACCGGCAGTCCTCTTCCGTGCTGCAGAGTAAGCGATAAATGATGGGGAGGTCCTTGCAGCTTCGCCCACCTGCCCGGCCCTCCACTTCCGACGGTGCAGAGCCGAAGGGCGAAGTTGCCAAAAGAAAGCCGATCGACGCCGATGCCTTCCAGCACAACGTGAAGGATACGCTTCAGCTAGTTCTTTGAAGGGTTTCAGTCAGTAAAAGAGCTCACCTGAACGGTGGTGAACGAGTCAACACGAACGTTCTTCGCTTCGCCGTTCGCCAAAAAGATTTGGATGATTTCGGTCGTCATTGCGAACGACGGAGAGCTCGTGAATGTTCACACTTGGCGGCTAATGAACGGCGGAGAGCGGGCGGAAGTGAGTGAATTACGTGCTTGATCCGGCGGCCGGAAGACAAACACGCCGTCCGATTAATCAGGCCGCTTCGGCGCCGCCCGTGATCGGAGCCGCGGATGAAGCGGGCGGCCGGCCGGCTGGACGGCGGGCGGGCGGGCGGAATGTGAAGGTGGACCGACGGGAAACACGAGCAGAACGAGGCGAGCTGTCCGCTTGATTCCGCTGGTCGGCCCACAGGTTTCTTTTTCGCTTGCCGCCGCTCGTTTCTCGCTTTCCGCCGTTGACCGCCGCCCGTTCGTCATCCCGAACCGAAACGTCGCGCATCCCGAGCGGCGGTGTAAATTCCCGCTCGCCCGCTTTTAATGTGCGAACGAGCCGCTCAATGAGCGAGCAATAGAACACATTCTTCTCATTCCCTCACATTTCATTAGATTCTTTTTTGATCGTCTGTTCGATAAAATAAACGACTGAGAGAGCAAATTCGATCCGAACTTCTGCTTGCAAACAAAAGCACAGTTGCATTGGAGGGGAAACAGACGGAAAATGTCTATATTTGTGTGTGGCTACTCGTCAATTGCAACTCATGCAAAGCCCAGAGAAATCCAACAAATTTGTTCATCCGTCTATCCTCCGGCATTCCCGTGGCCGGCCGGGTCGATATCTCGCGTCCACGCAGCCGCCGCGTCCCGAGCGGAAAACCGCACGAAGAGCGAAAGACCAACGGCTTCGCGACCGACCGGCCGACCAGCGACCGAGTCGATTTTCTCGTGCTCCCGGCTGACGTTCTCGTTCCTCGGAGATTCCTGCGATTCGTGCGAAATGTCCGAATTCTTCTTCAACATCGATCACGGCTACTTGGAGGCGTTGATCCGCGGCTTCAAGAGCGGCCTGCTCACGTCTACCGACTACGCGAATTTGGTCCAGTGCGAGACGCTGGAAGGTGAGAATTCCGCTTGTTTTCCGTTCATTTCTCGCTTCGTCCGTTCAGATCTGAAGCTGCACATCCAGTCGACGGACTACGGCAATTTCCTCGCCAACGAGCCCGGCAACATCACGGTGCAGGTGATCGACGAGCGGCTCAAGGAGAAGCTGGTCACTGAATTCACGCACTTGCGGAACAACTCGCTGGAGCCGCTCTCCACGTTCCTCGACTACATTACGTGAGTGAACGCTCCAATGGAAGGGAATGAATGGAGGATTGCAGGTACTCGTACATGATCGACAACATCATCCTGCTGATCACCGGCACTCTGCACCAGCGGCCGATCAACGAGCTCATCTCCAAGTGCCACCCGCTCGGGTCGTTCGAGCAGATGGAGGCCATCCACATCGCCTCCACGCCGGCCGAGCTCTACAACGCGGTGCTCGTGGACACGCCGTTGGGTTCGCCTTCTTTCAATCGATTTTCTCGCATTCTCGCCGTTTGCAGCCCCGTACTTTGTGGATTGCATCAACGAGCAAGATTTGGACGAGATGAATGTTGAGATTATTCGAAACACATTGTACAAGGCTTATCTTGAGGATTTCTACAAATTTTGCAAGAATTTGGGCGGCACCACGGCCGAAGTCATGTGCGAGATCCTCGCGGTTCGTTCCCTCCTTCCCTTCATTCACTCACTCCTCGCTTGCAGTTCGAAGCCGACCGTCGGTCGATCATCATCACGATCAACAGCTTCGGGACGGAGCTGCAGAAGGAGGATCGGGCCAAGCTCTACCCGCAGTGCGGCAAGCTCTTCCCCGAGGGCCTCGCCGGCTTGGCCCGCACTGACGACTACGAACAAGTCAAACAAGTGTGCGAGTACTACAGCGACTACAAGAGTCTCTTCGAGGGAAGCGGCCTGCAGCCGGGCGAGAAGACGCTCGAGGACAAGTTCTTCGAGCACGAGGTTCGTCTCTCTTCACTCTTTCCATTCATTCCTCCTTTGCCCGCTTCAGGTCAAGCTGAATGTGCAGTCGTATCTCCACCAATTCCACTTCGGCGTCTTCTACGCGTTCATCAAACTGAAGGAGCAAGAGGGGAGGAACATCATCTGGATTGCCGAGTGCATCGCCCAGCGACACCGCAGCAAGATCGAAAATTTCGTCCACATCATTCCCGTAGAATGCGAATAAAGCGACCCTTGACTTCTATTCCTTCTCCCACCAACGCCCTCCCGCTCCCCTTCTGTCCGCTTGAATCCGCTCTCGCTAACCGACCGCCCCCCGCTCTTCTGTAATTAGTCGTGACCGTCGCGAAATCCCCCTCTTCCCTTCGGCTTCTTCACTTCCGATTTCTATCCGCTGATTGTCTTCTGTAGATTGCGAGAATAAACTATTCGCCGAGTGGACTTGATCTTAACATTTATTGACGCTTGCTCAACAAAAACAACAACAATCACTTTACTTCAGGGGGATGAAACGAGAGCTGTGGGTGGCGCCGATACCCGGACGGCCGTGCTTCACCGGCTTGTAGGTGATCGAGAACTCGCCCAAGTAGTGGCCGATCATCTCCGCGCGGATCTCCACCTGAAACGAGCGGGTTTGGCAGGAGTGAGGGGATGGGAGGGGACTCCCCTGATTGTACGCGCGTCCGCTGTGGATGCCGACCACGCAGCCGACCATCTCCGGGAGGATGATCATGTTGCGCAGGTGGGTCTTGATGCAGACCGGCTTCTCCAGCTCCTTGGCGTTCTTCTTGGCCTTCACGAGGCGCTGCAGCAGCGAGCGGTGCTTCTTCAGCAGGCCGCGCTCCAGGCGTCGACGCGCGCGCGAGTGCAGCAGCTTCGCGAACTGCGTGCTGAAAGCGAGCGGAGGTGAGTGAACAATCGAGTGGCGGAAGGGTCAATCAACGAGTGGAAGAAGGAACTCACCGGTCCAAGTCCAGCAGCTGGTCCAAGTCGACGCCGCGGAACGAGAACTTGCGGAACGTGCGCTTCTTCTTCTCCTGATCGGCCATCGTCGTCTGTGCAGTTGGAAGCGTTGGGACCTGCAAGCGAGCGGATTGAATCGACGGAAATCCGAGAGAAACGCGACCAAACACCCAAATTCCCGCGAGCCGCACGCGAGGCGAAAGAGCGAAAGCGGGCGGGCGGCCTAAACAGTCGCCCCTCCTCGCCTCCTGGCCTTCCGCCCGTTCGCGGCGGGACGGCGGGCGGCTTCGAGCGGGGGTTTTCGCGAGTTTCCGTTCGGACGGCCGGAACGAACGGAAGTAAGCGGATTACACGTTGGTCACAAACAAGCGAGGATTCGCAATGATCTCAGTTGTAAATAGCGACAGTCGAGCTTCTCCCCGTCCACCTCTCCAATCGGCCGGTGGATGGTGGATTAAATGAACGGCACACGAGCATTCGGGTTGTTATTGACGACTTCTCCCACTTGAACCTTCTGGCCACTACTCGAGGGCCATTCCTGATGCCATTTAACTACGATTTCCGGCTGACTCATCGGCGGAATCGAGCGGAGAAACGGAGCATGTTCTGCTCCGATTATCACTGTGCTGCAATGATTTCTTTGGTGCGAGATTAGAGGAGACGTCTTCCGGCCGCCCGTCTTCCCGGTGGGTGTGTCGAGGCGGAGCGCCGATGAAGTTTGTTCAGCTGACGTCTTTCGCACCGTCCGCCCGTCGACCGGCCGCGATTTCCTCAGTTCGGAAGTGAAATCTCGGATCCAGGTGCGCATTTTCGAGTTTTGTCCTTTTCTTCGAACATCACCCGCCCGGGGCAGCGGGTGTTGTCACGGAAACTGACTGCCGGCCGGCTGATAACTCGGTTTCTTTAGAGTTTTGTATCGACAAATGAGATTTTGGTGCTCATTCCGCTCGCTCGCTTCCTTCCGTCTTGCTCGGTCGCTTTGAATCGAGGGAAAAGACGAACGTTGGAAGGATGCTCTCCTTTTGGCGGCAATTCCTGCTCTTGCTGTGGAAGGCATACGTCATCAAACGAAAGCAGAAGGTACGGTAGTCGATCGAGCAGTCAACGGAGCTTTCCTTTCGTTTAGATCCTCATCTTGATCGAAATTCTCATCCCAACGCTCCTTTTCCTTCTGATCGTCATCATTCGGACAAGGAACTTTGACGTGGACGCTCCAGTCTGTGAGTGGCTTCTCCTCTTGTGTTCATTCCTCACACCTTCTTCTTGCAGGCCACTATGACTCAAAACCGTTGCCCTCGGCGGGCGTCCTGCCGTTCGCCCACGGGTTCTTCTGCTCGTACGCGAACACGTGCAATCAGCAGCCGACCACGGACGACGAGAAGCTCGTGATCAACAACTCGACGCGCGAGTCGAGGCGGGTTTCCCTGACTTGTTCCCTCAATCATTCCATGGATTGCAGTGCGGTGAACGCGATCCGCTGGCTGACGGACGTCTTCCACTTCATCGGCTACCAGCCGGCGGCCTGGGAGCTCATCTTTCGGCACTCCGCTCACTGGATCCGCTCGATGGCCGAGACGACGCGCGATCCGGAGACCCGCAAGCGCTACCCTTTCCACTTGCTTTTCAAGTCGGAGAGCGCGATGGACGAGGTGCTCCGCGACGGGTTTGAGTACAAGGAGGCGGAAGTGGAGAAATTCAACAATTTGTACCTCACTCCCTTCTTTCCGTTTTGTGTCTACGATGCGGTCAGTTCTCCGCACTTCGAATGATTCACTTCCTTGTTACCTCTTTGCAGTACACGCAGTACCAACGAACAGACCCCTTTGTGCTCTGGACCTCCACCATCGACACGCTCTGCGATCCGAACAAACTGCGGCTGTGTTTCGCTGCGGACGGCTTCGATGTGGAGGAGTTGGACCTGTGCAAACTCTCCTTCTCGTACCTCATCCTCGGCTTCTCCACGTACACGGACCAGTTCGAGATCAACAACTTTCCCGTGCGTATCTTCGAAGTTCGTTTCTTTTCGCCGATCGTTCGAACTCTTCTGCGTTCAGCACGACCACCCGGAGCACTTCCAAGCGAACGCCGAGAACGTTCGCTCGTTCTTCACGCTGCCCTCCCTCTCGCTGCTGACCGCCCACTTCCCGGTCCCCCACTTCCTCGCTCGGCAGAACAACACCGCCATGATGGACGCTCTTTTCTGCGGCAGCTTTCAAGGTGCTCGCTTGTCCAGTTCTTTTCTTTTATCCCTTGCTTTCAGAAATGCTGAACAACGAGAACAATAAGTTCGGGCTCGTCTTCAATCCGAACTCCGTTCTCGTGAGCATCAAACGGAAACTAATGGACTTCATCCAAAACGCGATGCCCGCGGCGTCACGGGAAGGGCAGGAAGTGTGTGGGAAGATCGTCGTCAACGATCGTGAGTTCTCTCTTTTGCCCTCCCTTCCATCTCCCTGCTTTCAGTCGCCCACTGCTCGCACAACATCCTGAACTTCAAGATGGCCCGCGCACTCATCCAAGGCTACATTCTCGTGACGCCCGACACGCCGCTCGTCCGCTCGCTGATCGAACCGCTGAACACGCCCTTCAAGCACGTGAACCTCCTGCGGGACATGACCGTCGACCTCAACAATCTCGCCTTCGACCTGCAAGACGAGATGGCGGCCAGCAATCTCCACTTGGTCTCGAAGGTGAGTACCACTTCCGGCGATTAGTGCATGAAAGGCGCGCCGCTTGCAGATGATCGCTGCCGAACTGCTCCAGCTGGGGATCATCGACAACTCGACGGCCGAGTGGCTCCAGTTCGCGTTCGGCAACTCGACCGACGAGCGCTCCTTTTTTCCGCAAATCAAGCCGATGCTCGAGATGATCGTGAACTCGACGGCCGTTCGTTCTCCTTTTCGACGGTTGTTGAAGGGCGGGTGTTTGCAGTGCATCCGCTTGAATCGGTTCATCTTCGTCGAGAACGAGACCGAGCTGGAGAAGCTGGCCGTCTGCCTCGGGGACTACAGCGAGTACTACACGAGCATCGTCTTTCCCGACCTCAACTCGACGGTCGAGGACCTCCCGCCCGTCGTCAAGTACAAGATTCGCCATCAGCCGAGGATCGTCGATTGTGAGAAGCCATTTCTGTTCCCTTTCAACTGTCGTCTTCTTTCAGCAACGAATGCAATCGCCGACTTGTGGAGCATCACGTCCAGAGACAACCCCCTGATCGACCTCAAGTACCTCACGTTCGGCTTCGTCTTTCTGCAGGAGTCGCTGGAGGGCCGCCTGGTGGAGCGGATCACGAACTCGACCCTCCGGACTGGAGTCTACGCCCAGCAAGAGCCCTACCCTGCACGAAATCCGATTCGTACGTTCTCTCCACGCATTTCTTCCGTTCATCTGTTTGGTTGAAGATTCACAGTCACTCTCTTCCTCTCGCTCTTCGTGATGCTCTCGTGGATGACCCCCTGCCGCCCTTCTGGTGAAGAACATCGTCTACGAGAAGGAGTTGCGGCTGAAAGAGATGATGCGGATCATGGGCCTGGGCGACGTGATCCACTGGCTCGCGTGGGCCTTCCAGACGATCGTCTTCAATCTCATCTCCGTGCTGATCATCTCCACGCTGCTCAAGGCACGCCGTTCTTTCCTCTTCTCAATCGAGCTTTCTGTTCAGTACGGACGAATCCTGCCGTTCACGGACCTCACTCTGCTCATGGTCATCCTTTTTCTCTTCTCGATGGCCTGCGCCGCTCAGTGCGTGTACCTCTCGACGCTCTTCTCCAGGAGCGAACTTGGCGACCGCCTGCACGGCGCTCCTTTTCTTCTTGATGTTCATCCCGTTCCAACTGTCCATCCGCTCGAACAACTTCACGTTCACGATGATCACGGTGAGCGGTTGAATTCATTCCTAATTGACTTCGTTTGGTTGCAGCTTCTGCTGCCCCAATCGGCCATCGGCTACGGCTTCACGATGTTGGCGTTCGCAGAGGAGGGCCGTCTCGCCAAGTGGGCGACCTTGGATCAAATCGCTCTCGAAGGTGGGCAGTCTACTTCTACTTTCCACTCAGCGTTCCTTTCTTGCAGAGTACCACGTGAAGCTGTTGCACGTGCTCGTCGCATTGATGATCGACGTGGTCGTGTACAGCATTCTCGCGTGGTACGTGTCGGCGGTCTTTCCGGGCGCGTACGGCGTGGCCCAGCCCTTCTACTTCTGCTTCACCCGCTCCTACTGGAGAGGAGTGGGCGCCAATCCGGTGGAAGGCGTTCGATCTTCCGGCTGCATCTTTTCTGACAGTGAGTCCCTTTAACCATCTTCAACGAGCAACCGAGCGACTTGCAGCGAGCAACGACTTCGAGCCGATGCCCGCCAGTCAGAAGATGGCGATCGAAATTCGCGACATGGTCAAGATCTACGACAACAACACGAAGGCGCTGGACTCGTTAAACGTTCGATTCTACGAGAATCAAATCACTGGATTTCGTGCGTTTCGAGGAGTTTTCTCATAACATCTCTATTCTGTTTAGTGGGCCACAACGGAGCGGGCAAAACGACCACGATGTGAGCCTCTTTCCACCTTCTTTTTGTCAATCCTTTCGTTTAGGTCCATTCTTTGCGGCTTGTACTCGCCGACCAGTGGATCTGCCTCGGTCTACGGAATGGACATCCGACGAGAGATGCCCGCCATCCGCGACCATTTGGGCGTCTGCCCGCAGCACAACATTCTTTTTGACAACATGACCGTCGAGGAGCAGCTCCAGTTCTACGGGCGGCTGAAGGGAGTCCCGAGCGATCGACTGCAGCACGAAGTCGAGTTGTTCCTGCGGGACATCGGGCTCACGGACAAGCGGGACGCGCTCTCCAATCAGCTCTCCGGTTCGTCCTCCTTCTTCTTTCCACGCCCACTGGTGACTTGCAGGCGGCATGAAGCGGAAGCTGTGCATCGGGATCGCGTTGATCGGCGGCAGCAAACTCGTCATCCTCGACGAGCCGACCGCCGGCATCGACGCACACGCCCGCCGGGGCATCTGGTCGCTGTTGATCAAACACAAAGAGAGTGAGTGGACGGGCGGCATTCAAGGGACTTCTTTTCTCTGCAGACCGCACGATCATCCTCTCAACTCACCACATGGACGAGGCGGACATTCTTTCCGACCGGATCGCCATCATTTCCGAAGGCCAACTGAAGACCGCCGGCTCTTCGATGTTCCTGAAGAAGCGGTTCGGCAGCGGCTTCAGCCTCTCGCTCGTCAAAATGCCCACGATCGTCTCGTCCGAGCGGCGGCAGAGCATTCAGTCGACCATGGGCTCTTCGAACGTGGAGACCGTGCGCGACAAGGTGGACGCCTTCCTCGAGCAGAACGGCTGCAAGGAGATCAAACTGGTGGAGGACTCGGGCGTCGAGCTGGAGTACCTCCTGCCGCTCCAGCTGCCGCCCAGCCGGCTGACTGAATTCTTCGAGAAGCTGGAGGACGAGAAGGAGAGGCTGGGCATCGAGTCCTACGGCTTCTCCGCACCATCGCTCCAAAAGGTGCTTGTCTTGCAATCGTTCCCTCCAATCACCCTGCTATTCAGATCTTCTTGATCGTTGCTCCTCATCGAGAAGTGATCTTGAAGAAACACCCGAACGCGTTCACTCGCTTCAAACGCTGGTGTTGTTGCTGGGGCCGCTCGCGGAACTACGTGGCCAGCGATGCGACGGCGAACGGGCTGGACGCCGACGCCAAAGGATTGGTGAAAGAAGGACGAGGAGCCCGGTGAGCTTCTCAGTCGTCAACCACTCCTCATTCCACTTGTTTGCAGACATCGTCCATCCGCCGATGTCGTTCATCAAGTCCACGTGGATCCTGCGCGCCCAGCAAACTCGCGCCCTCTTCCTCAAGCGGATTCACAACTCTCGGCGGAATTTGCTCGCGATGTTCGTCGAAGTGAGGGCCCTTCGCTCTCTGCTCGCTTGTAATTCTTCTTCGTTCAGCTGCTTCTTCCGATCATCGTCCTGTTCATTGCCGAAGTGTACGCGAAGACGCAAATCGAGAACCGAGACACGAAGTTTATGGTGGCGCAGAAGCCGTTGGACTTGACGCCCGCCATCTACGGCAACGGGACGTCCTTCTACACGGCTATGTGGGATCAGAACTCCACTTCTGCCGTTGCTTACTACCAGGCACTCACCAAAGAGCCCGGCCCGGGGATTCGCTGTGTGGAGGACGTGCATTTGAAATCCTTCTCTGGGTTTGTTTTGTCTTCTTCGTTCTCTTCAACACACCACTCACTTCAGGAAGCCGATGGACTGCATCGAGGGATCGGCCGCCTCACCGTTGGACTTCACGAAAGACGCGTTCAATCCGTACAACGTCGAGCAAACGTGTGGCTGTTCGGAGAAGAGCGGCTGGAACTGCACGACGGCGGAGGACTTTCCGGTGGGCAGTCTGCAGAACACGACGTTCAACACGACCGACCGGCTGTTCGACCTCACCGACCGCAACATCACGCAGTTCCGCCTGATCACCTTCGACAACACGACGGAGATGCGGCCCGCGCTGCTCGGCGGCTGGACGTTCGGCCACCGGAATCACCACGGCCTGACGGCCGACGACCTCGTCAAGATCAAGCGAGGATTCCGCACCTCGTGGGCCGTCTTCAAGGAGTTCTCGGACAACGTGGACTTCGACTGGCAGAAGGTGTTGAACGAGACACCCGCTCGTGACCGAGAACGACACGTTCGTGCCCGACAACCCGACGGTCATCGACTCGCTGGAGCACATCTTCGACTACCTGGACATCGAAGAGGGCGTGAAGGTGGGCGGCTTTCCAGCCTTCTTTCATCTCTCGGTTGTACTTTCGCAGGTGTGGTTCAACAACAAGGCGTGGGCGGCTCTGCCGGCAAACGTGAATTCGTTCTACAACGCCGCCCTCCGCGCCCGCCTGCCGCCCGGCGTGTCGGCGAAGAAGGTCGGCATCCACGCGATCAGCCATCCGATGAACGACACCGCCCAGGACATCCTCAATTCGGCTGCCATGTGAGTGGCCCCTCCATTGCCGTTCACTCATTCACTTCCTTCTGTTCAGTCAGAAGAGCGGCACCTTCCGAGTGGTCCTCATCACTCTCGCGTTGTGTGTGATCACGTCCCGCTTCTCCGTCTTCCTCGTGACGGAGAGCTCGTCAAGAAGCAAACACCTGCAGCGAGTGTTCGGCATCAACCCCGTCCTCTACCACTTGATCAACTTCGTATACGACTTTGTGAGCGTTCTCTTGCCTTCGGATGGCTCATACGCTTGCTGCTTCCAGACGCTCTATTTCCTGTGCATCCTGCTGATGATCTTTATGTTCTGGAGCATCAACACGGCGCTGTTCACGTTCACATTCGAGGCTTTCGCCACCTCGCTCGTGATGTTCATCTTCTACGGGTTTGGGTATCCTTCTTGCTTCTTTGACTTGTCCCCTCGTTCAGCTTCTGCATCCTGCCGTTCATCTACATCCTGCAAATGTTCTTCTCCGTCCCGTCGATGGCCTTCGCGATCATCAGCATCGGAATGTTCTTGTTCGGAGTGGTGACCACGACTTCGGTCATCCTGCTGGAGACGCTGCAGACCTCCGACCAGGGCCTGGAGACGGCGAACAACATCTGCTCGATCGTCTTTCTGATCATTCCGCCCTACAACCTGGGGATGGCCATCAATCGGCTCTCATTCATCCACAATCTGCGGATCTTCGGCATGAAGTTTCTCGGTTTGTTGTTGAATGTCTTGCTTCAACTCTTCTCGTTCTTCAGAGAACATCGGGCGGGCAGATCTGGCCGCAAAGATCCCGCTGCCGTTGATGAGCGAGTGGGAGCTCATGGGGAAACACATCACCTGCCTGGCCGCCTCGGCCGTCTTTTATGTCCTTTTGCTGATGGTCATCGAGTACCGGGACGTCCTGTTCAAGTTCATGCGGTGAGTGCCCTCTCTCTTTCAATTCGCCCAAACAGTCTCGGTTTCAGAATCTTCGAGCGAAAGAAGACGGTCCAGCTGTTTAACGAGCAAGTGAAGAACATTCCGCTGGACGAGGACGTGCACGCGGAGCAGCAGCTCGTCGAAGGCATGGACGACTTTGAGGGCTTCGGGGTGGTCGTCAAGAAGCTGTGCAAGGCGAGGTTCCTACTCTTTCTGCCCATCAATCAATGGCCTTTCAGACGTACAACAAGAAGGACCTGGCCGTAAAGGGAATTTCTTTTGCGGTCGCCCAGGGCGAAGTGCTTCGGGCTGCTCGGAGTGAACGGGGCGGGCAAGACGACGACCTTCAGCATGCTGACCGGCAGCCTTTCGATCGGCAGCGGCGACGTTGTGGTCTGCGGCTCGAGGTTCGTTCACAGTGGAATGTCTTTTCTCACTCGTCCCCTTGCAGCATCGTCCGAAACAACATCCTCTCGCTTCGGAGACATCGGCTACTGCCCGCAGTTCGACGCGCTGAACATGCGGCTGACCGTCCGCGAGCACCTCGTCTTCTACGCGCGCATTCGGGGCGTGTGCGAGGTGGACATCGAGGAGACGGTTCAGTGGGCCATCGGCCACATGAAGCTGAAGCCGTACGCGGACGAGACGGCCGAGTCGCTCTCCGGCGGCAACAAGCGGAAGCTCTCCGCGGCGATCGCCCTGATCTCCGACCCGCCCGTCGTCCTGCTCGACGGTAGGCGGCCGTTCAGTTCGTTTTTCACTCATCTTCCGCTGCTTTAGAACCGTCGGCCGGCATGGACCCCAGCTCGCAGCAGTTCATGTGGGACCTCGTGCTGCAGCTGCGGCGGACGGGCCGCACGGTGATCATCACTTCGCACAGCATGGAGGAGTGCGAGGCCCTCTGCACGCGGACGGCCATCATGGTCGAGGGGCAGTTCCGCTGCATGGGTTCGATCACTCACTTGAAAGAGAAGTGAGTCCTTCCGGACATTCAAGGGTACTTAACCGACTGTTTGAAGGTTCGGCGACGGCTACACGCTCACCATCAAAGTGGCCAAGGCGGGGCAAATTGAAGACGTCAAGCAGAAGATGCGGACGATTCTGCCCACTGCTGAGGTTCGCTCTACTGCCATTCATTCCTTGCAATCCATCAAATTACAGTTGATTTCCATCCACATGCACACGTTCTTCTACCGAGTGCGGGGATCGTCCGCCCTGCTGCCCTCCTTGTTCAACGGAGTCACCCAACTGCAAGAAGCCTTCAGCATCGAAGACTATTCGATCACACAAGTGAGTGTACTCCACTGGACCTCAAAGAAACACCCTTCTCGTTGCAGACTTCCCTGGACGACGTGTTCGTGTCGTTCGCGAGTGCCTCCGAATCGAAGGGCGGAAAGAAGAAGCATCCGGTGGACGGCGCGGAGATCACGAAGAACGGGGACGCGCCCAACTGGCGAGCAGACCGCCTTGTGATCCCCGAATGTACAGGACAGGAGATTCTTTTTTGTTTCCTATTTGCGGGTTCAATACCCTCTTTCTTTCCTTTGATGTTTCTTTCCGGTTGCCCGATTCTCTCCGGTTGCTTTAAGCGTATCAATAAAGAGCTTTATCACCGATCAGTCGGGCGCCTCTTCACGCATTGACCGCATGGGGTTCATTCCATCAATTAAGAGCGTGGTGTAATGAAAGCGGACGTCGTCCGTTACACACCCGAAAGAAAAACGATGATGGTTACAGCAGAGATCGGGGCCAGAGTGTCGTACGTGCAACCGAATAAAAGGGAAAGGGGAGAGCGTTGCGGCTATTCACTCGTTTGAGAGAAGAACAATAAACGAGCGACGTAAGAAGCGGGCTGGAAAGTTATGTGGCTAAAAGAAGAATGGAGTCATTTCGGCAGAGTTCGGGGAATCGAATTGCATTTACTGCTGCTCGAACTACGAATCGATCGAGAAATGCGCAAGGCGGGCTGACATTCGGCGATCAATCTTTTCGCTCGTTTGCTGCTGGTGATAAGAGGGAAGTCTGTTTGCTGCCTTTTGAAGACTCCCGAACTTCTCCAATTAAGCAAGCGGCAACAGCGATCTGTGAACCCGGAGATCAACTGCGGACAATCGGAGGGGCAAAGAGCGAGGACAGACCTCGACTCCTCCCATTTCCCACGAAACAGAGGATCACGCGCCGTTTGTCCCGCAAACGCCGCCCAACTCCCGCTCGAGCGGCGGTCATAAAAGGAGGCGAGCGGGGAGATTCGTTTGCATTCGGACGGGAGTTCCAGCCGGCCACTCAAAGCAAAGAGTGAGGATGCTGGACGAATATCTCATTTGGTTGGCCGTGATCACGGTGGCCTTTGGCGTCATCCACTACGCCGCCTTCTACCTGATCGCCCTCTGGAGCGTCTACTTCTTCACCGTCCGCCTGCTGGAGAAGATTCGAATCGAGCGGCTGGACGACAAGGCGGTCATCATCTCAGGCTGCGACTCCGTTGGTTTTGCTCCATGGAGCCGAGTGAATGGGAGTGCTTTTCAGAGGTTTCGGCCATGATCTCGCCCTGCGGTGCGTGCGGGAGGGGATGGCGGTCTTCGCCGGCTGCTTGACCCCGGCCGGCATCCAGCGGTTGAAGGACGAGGCCAAGGAGATCAAGAACGGCGAGGAACTCATGATGCCCGTCGAGCTAAACATCGTGTCGCCCGAGTCCGTGAAGAAGGCGCGCGAGTTCGTGGACGAGAAGCTCGCCAACTCGGGCAAGAATCTGTGGGGCATCGTGAACAACGCGGGCATCGGCGACAACCGTGCGTGGGACGATTGGCAGACGACGGACATGTATCAACGCGTGAGTATTCCGTCGGTCTTTCAAGCAATGCCACTTGTTCGCTTTAGTTCTGGGAAATCAACACGCTGGGTCATATCCGCGTGACGCACCAATTCAAAGATTTGGTCAAGAAGTCCAAGGGCCGCATCGTCAGCGTCTCCTCGATCATGGCCAAGGTCTGCATGCCTTGCCAGGGCCCCTACAACACGTCTAAGCACGCAATCGCTGCGTACTGCGACACTCTGATGGTCGAGATGGAGCAGTTCGGGGTGCACGTCTCGGTTCTGGAGCCCGGCTTCTTCGCGTAAGCCCCAGTCCGCTCAGCCAGAAAATTTTCGTTGTTCCAGCTCGCCGCAATGCAACCCGAATGCCGCGGCCGACGACGTGAAGATGGTGTGGGATCGGCTGCCGGAGAAGACGAAAGAAGAGTACGGCGAGCACTTCCTGAAGTTCACGCAGCAGCTGATCGGCGGCTATCTCTCGTACAAAGCCCAGGGGGGCAGTCACCGCGTGATCGACGCCTACTTCTCGGGTCTCACTTCAAGTTTCCCGCGCCGTCGATATCAAATCGGGTACGACTCGATGTTCCAGTTCTCGCCGCTCGCCATGCTGCCCACTCGCATCCAGCAGTGGGTCTTCTTCGGCTGCCTGAAGCACTGGGCGCCCGGCCTGCCGAAGCCCGCCCGCTCGCCGGCTGCCTAAACACTCCTCTTCGAACTCTCGTGTCGTTTGCAAGAGCCTCTCTTCCTTGTTTGTTTGCTTGTTAGGATTGAACTACGAAAAGAATAAAAAAGGAATGAACGGAGTGCCTTTCGATCTCATTAATGAGTGTTTCTTCTGCTTTCTGTTCGCTCCGGTCGTTTGGGACGAGCGATCAGTTTGCTCGCAGAAGTGAACCCTCCACATTCCATTGGGTGGTCGTCGTTGCGATAAGAAGGAAGAGCGAGAAGAACTCCGAAGACGAGTGTAATCTTCGTTCTGCACGCCGAGTGTTGATAAGAAGAGGCAATTACACTTCTATTTGCGGCCGGCAGGTGCAAAACAAAAAGGTCAATCAGGAATGCACGCTTGAGATGCGCGCGGAACGAAAGAAAGAATTGAATGCACTCGGCTGCACAAAACACGTTCAAAGTCCGCAGTGTTTTGTTCTTCGTGTCTCGCAGGGCTATCCCGTCTGCAGGTCGATAAAAACGCAGACATCTTAGCCGTTCAATGCTGCGTTATCGTCTAACACGTGGAATAGCCACAAGCAGCGATCGAAAGGCGCCTATTGGCATTTTGGACCGAAAAAAGCTCTCTGATGATCACACAAATCTTTTCCTCATTTGTTTCGGTCTAACCAACTTGTATTTCCCGTTTTGTGGGTGCGATGAGAGGCTTCAGGGGGCAGTTGCCTGTCGACCAGTGGAGTGCACGTGAACGAACGAAAATATCACCAATAAGCTCTCGTTCGTTTGTGAGGGCTCACCCCCGCCCTTGGGATGAGCCCGAACAAAATTTAGAGCAGCGTCTCTTGCTCGTGCCCCTCGGCGGAAAGCTCAACCTCCGCCGGCTCGTTTGCTCGACTCTTCCGACCTCCGCAGAGGCTCGTGAACCGCCCAAGAAGGAATCCCAGAACGAGTCCAACCACAAGAGCGATGACGGCTGCGAGCACGGCAATCTTGACGAGCGTGCTTTGCTTGAGCATTTTGGTAGACGCAAGCAAACGCCGTTTGATGCCCGTCTTCCGCTCTTCAAAAAGCGTCTAATGGCGGACGAAGGGGCATCGACACCTCTCTTCTGTTCGCCCCGAAGGTCACGAATGTCCCGCCTCGTTTATCAGCCGCCTTCTTTTGTGAGTTGATCACAGAAGCGAAGCAAACGGACGGCCGGGCGAGCGGCGGCAATAAACGTGCGTGCGGGAATGTGAAGAGAACGTGATTGATAAGCGGGACGGCCGGCGGGGACGACCCGCAGTTTAAACAAGCCGGTTGGCAACGTGCTCCCTTATTGCAGGAGGGGCGGCCGGCTGCGGAAATTCAGCTGGCTTATGAACGACGTTCAACGTTCGTCTGCAGCTCTCGAATTCGAGGCCAGCGAACAAGAGTTCAAAGTATGTAGCTGTTTGCGTTTGCAGTTCAGTTCGGAAAGGAAGCACATTATGGAAATCTCTCGTGTGTTGCACGCAATCTCCCTTTCTGACGAACAAGTCGCTTCTTTTCGCTGTTTGTTTCTTTCGCCTCCGATCGGAATCTTTTTGCCGCACGCCCGTCGGCCGTCCGATTGGTCTCATGATTGATTCGCCCGCCCCTCCGCTCCGCCCGGCCGTCCTTCCGCTCGACACTCGACGACAAAAAGGACGGGGGCACGTGCACTGGAGCCCACTTTTGTTTGCCGATCGAAACGAAGCGAGTGCTCACTTGAACGCGAATTCGCCCGGCCGCCGCCCCTTTCGGCTCGCACTCACTCGTTTGTGTTCAGATTGGGTACTCCGAACGATTGGCAGGATGTTCGGGCTGGATGAACTCGCCATTTGGTTGATTCCGATCTCGGTCGGGATCCTCCTGATCCAGAGCTTCGCCTGGTACCTCGTTGGCGCTTACATCGTCTACTTCATCACCGTTCGGGTACTTCCAGTCCTTTCCCTCAAATCACTGTGATCCTCTTTGCTTGCAGGCGCTGGAAACGATCTCGGTCGGCAAATTGGAGGAAAAGCCCGTCCTGATCACTGGCTGTGACATCGGGATTCGGATGGGGATTGACGTTGAGATGCTTGGAAGCGGGCATGCCCGTCTTCTCCGCTTGTTTCGATGAGGCCGTGAGTTCTCGTTGGTGAAGACAGGAGTGATCGAACGGCTTGTAGGGCGCGAAGAAGCTGCGGGATGCGGCCAGCCAAATCCCGAAGGGCTCCGACCTTGCTGACCACCTTCACGCTCGACGTGCGCAACGACGAGTCCGTGAACAAGGCCCGCGAACTGGTCGAGAGCAAACTTCAAGGGTACAAAGGTGAGTGGCGGGCAGAAGTCTTTAAAGAGCGACCAGACCGTCGATCAGCGAACGGTTGATAAGACGGGGGCTACAATTAAAACGACCGAAGGACGAAAGAATGAAGAACACAACAGCAGAATGAATGTTCTCTGACCGATCCACTTGCAGGATTGTGGGGCATCGTGAACAACGCGGGCATCGGAGACGCGCGCGGTTGGGCAGATTGGCAGACGCCGGCAATGTACGACCGCTTCTGGCAGGTGAACGCCCTTGGCCCCATTCGCGTGGTTCATGCCTTCCGTCACCTGGTCAAGAAGACGAAGGTGAGATGGAAGGAATGAACAGAGATGAGCTGTAAACTGCAGGGCCGCATCGTGCATGTGACGTCTATCTGCGGCAAATTCCCGACCCCGACCCGTACGAAATAAACGTCCTATTGGGTTGACCCTTTGCTTTACAGTCGGGCCCTACTCAACCAGCAAGATGGCCGTGGGCGGCTACTCGGATGTGCTACGGGCGGAGATGGCGCTCTGGGGAGTGAAAGTGTGCATCTTGGAGCGTGAGTCTACCTTTTTTACCGACTAAACACTCATTTCCTTTTTTCAGCCGGCTTCTTCAAGACTCCGCAAGCCAACCCGCAAGTGTCCATCGACGACGCCACCCGCGTGTGGGAGCGCACTCCGCAGTCGACGAAAGACGAGTACGGGAACGCGTGGTTCGAATGGAGCACGAAGCTCATCTCCGGCTACCTCGAGTACAAGTGCAAACCAGGCGCCGAGTTCGTGGTTGATGCTTACGTGAGCGATAAACCATCCATTCGATCACCGGAAGATGCTTTCAGTTCAACGCCCTGACCTCCGTCTTCCCCCGCTGCAGATATCAAGTGAGCCATTTTTGCAGTAATGGTTATGTGGATTGGAGCAAATTTCTGCTTTGTATTCTCTGAAAATTTACACAGCTGCCCTCTAACAGTGGCAGAATAGTAGGGGGTAGTCGACAGACAGACATTTTTTCTTTTAGATCGGCTACGACTCCATCTTCCAGTTTACGCCCCTCTCCTACCTCCCCACCCGCTGGCAGGATTGGCTCATGCGCGGCTACTTCACGTTCGTCGACAAGCCGCCGGCCACGAAGGTCCAGTACTGAAGCCGACTACTAGAAGTCTTACGATTAGTGTTGCTTGATTGAATGGAATGCCTCAATTTCTCGTGTTTTATCGCATTGATAAACGGTGATCCACTAACGACGGTTTAGCCGGCTGGAGACCTAAAGCAACCTTCAGTTTCAATCCAACGGAAATTGTTCGGAACAAGCGGACTCCAGTTCGTCGCTAATCAAAAGAAAACAGCGCCTCCTGTGCAAACAGAACAACCGAATCTCTGCCAACTCGCTTACAAACCTGCCCTTCGGCAACCACCAGGAAAGAAACGTGGAGTTTATTCAACAATCTTTCTTCAATTAACGCCAATCATAAGAATTCGTGAACAACACAACAATAACAAGTCAACAACCAAAGGAACCTCCAACGGCCTCAATTCCCGACCTTCTGCGGCTTGAAGTGTGCCTTCTTGCCGCCGTTTTTGTGCTGGTATCCCGCACTGGTGTACTTCTCGCGGGCCTTGATCTTCGGCTTCTGCGAGACCGGGAGCTCGACGAAGGGCGGGGCCGCGAAGCCGAAGCTCTTGGCCACTTGAACGAGGTCCAGCGTGTTCACGTCGAAGATCTGCTTGAGGGCGTGCGAGTCGTAAGCCCGCACGTACGCCCTGCAATCAGGAGGAGAGGTTGGAAGGGGAAGAAGGCGGAAGGGACTCACTTGTAGCCCTCCTTAGCGGACTTGTTCAGGTAGTAGTTCTGACTGATGATCTTCTCCAGCTGCGGTCCGATGTTCGGGATCTTTGCCCACGAGAACTCGTACTCGTTCAGCGTCACTCGAGCGGCCTTCAAGTAGCGCAGGAATCCGAGCTCCTCGGGCCGCAGGATGAGGAGCGCGTGGCCGGTGCCCGTCTCGCCGCGGGCCGTCCGCCCCACGCGGTGGATGTACTCGCGGGGCTCGTCCGGCGGGTCGTACTGCACGATCCAGTCGACCTCGGGGATGTCCAGCCCGCGAGCCGCCACGTCCGTGCACAAGAGGATTCCGCTCTTCGCCTGGCAGAACGAGAAGAAGGTGCACGTCCGCTTCTGTTGCTTCTGTTTGCCCTGCAACGAACGAACGATTGCTCACAATCGAATGAAGGGAACTCACGTGAATGCTCATGACGGGCACGTCGATGTAGTTGAGCAGCTCTTGATGGTACTTGACGGAGGCACACGACGAAAAGAAGACCATCACCTTCTTGTTCCGGTTCTTCTTCAGAAACGTGAAGAGCAAGAGGAATCGCTTCTCGGACGGGCACACCACGTAGCCCTGCAATTCAGTTGATCGTTGATGGAAAGAGTGGAAAGAGGACTCACTTGTTCCAGGCCCTCGACGGTGGCCTCTTCGGACTCCTTCTTCTCGATCCCGATGCGGATCGGGTTCGAGTGGAGCGCCTGCTTGACCAACTCGTCCACCTTGGGCGTCTGGGTGGCCGAGAACAGCATCGACTGTCGCTTCTTGGGCAGCCGCCGGAGGATCTGCTGCATCTCCACCTCGAAGCCGATGTCCAGAATGCGGTCGGCCTCGTCGATCACCAAACACTTCATGTTCTTGAAGACGAATCCCTCCGTGTTCTGAAAGCAGAGTGGTTTAAGAACACTTCAAGATGCCGCCAACCTGCATGTGATCCAACAGCCGGCCGGGAGTTGCGACGATCACGGCGACACCTCGCAGGAGACGCTGGGCTTCGGCCTGCCGGTTGGCGCCTCCCATGATCAGGCCGTGAGTGAGCTGCGAGTGGACTTCGAGCAGCTCGGACACCACGCCGTAGGTCTGCATGCTGAGCTCGCGAGTGGGCGAGATGATGATCACGCCCGTCCCGTTGTGCTGCTTCCAGTTCAGCTTGAGCAGCAGTTCGATGGCGGGGATCAAGAAGGCGAGCGTCTTTCCTGCAAACGACCGACGAATTCAAAAGAGTAATGAAGAAAGAGGACTGACCGCTTCCCGTCTTTGCCGCTCCCAGCACGTCTTTGCCCTGCAATCAAAAGTGATAGAATGAGAGCGAACAGCAAGGAACTCACCTCCAAGAGCGGTTCGATGGCCTTCGACTGGATTTCGGTCATGAACTTGTAGCCCATTTGGCCCAGCTTGTCGAGCGTCCGGTCCGTGACCTTTCCCTTCAGCGACTCGAACGGGATGTCCGTCAGGATGGACGACTTGACGGCCAGCTCTGAACGTACGGAAGAGATGAACGAAATGAGTAATCGGGGACTCACCAGCCGACTTGCCGTCGGACTCCACTCGCGGCTTCTTCTGTTCGGGTTCCTCCTTTTCGTCTTCTTCTTCGACCTCCTCCTCGACGGTCGGGTCCTCCTCCACCGGCTTCTTCGGGGCCGATCGGCGTTGCTTGCGCATCTTCCGGCTGAGCACCTTCTTCGGCACGTTCACGTTCATGGCGGTCTGCAAGCGGGCGGTTAGGGCGAGTGAAAGAGCGGGGAGGAACGCTCTAACTGAAAAGAAACGACGCGAACACGTGAACGCAATAACTCGAGATAAATCGAAAGGAACACGAGGGAAACAACGGGGTTTATATGTCGACAACAACGAACAAATCGTAGCCGGAGGAGTCGGGGCGCGGGTTGATTTGCATGTTGGAGTAGGTGATCGCCTTGATCTCGGTGCCCGGCGCGTGCTTCCCGCTCTTCAGGTCCAGCGACTCGCCCCACGCGCGGGCCTTGACCGTGAAGTTCTTCTCGTCCAGGGCGAGCAGCTGGACGACCCGGCCGATGAAGAAGGGCTCCGAGTTGAAGTTGTAGAGGCACTCGTCCAGCAGGTTGTAGAGCAGAGAGGGCATGTCCTGACCGGTGGCTTCGAAGTCCATCGAGTAGACCCGCTCCACCGTCTTCACGTCCAGCACCGTGTAGCCGTACATGGCGGCCACGAGCTGCTCGATCGCTTCCTTCAGGTTGTCGCCCCACGAGTGCAGCTGGACGTCGGCCGTGTGGTCGAGGTACTGAACGGAGAAGAGGGCGAATAGATCGAAAGAAAGAGCAGACAAACCTCGTACTTCATTTCGGGAATGTCGGGCGCATCGCCCGCCTCCATTTCGGCGATCTCGGAATGCAAAAAAGGAAAAGTGGGAAAAGGAATCACGAAACAATCCTCCCTCGACGGAAAGCCCCCAATCTGCCCTCCGCTTTCATTGGACGCCAACTCGTCTGCAGCCGAGAGGATCGCGGCGGGACCGGCGGAATGCCCCGAGAGGACGAGCGGCTCTCCCGCCCCGCTCGCTCGGTTCGTTCACGCGTTTCGCTGCGGGTTTGGTCCGCTTGATAAGATTGCGGAACACTCGTTTGTTTTTTTTCCCCTCGGGGGCAAACAGAGAGCGGGCGGATCTTCGAGCTCGAACGGCGGAACGGGAGGAGCGGACGCATGGGCAGAACGCTCACTCACGGGCGGCGGAATCAATACGACGAGCCCCGAACGAAAACATCCGCGGCCGCCCGAGTGCTCCGCGTCCTCTGCGGTCGGCATCACGTGCGGGCGGCTCTCGAGCACGCAGCCGTTCGTTCTCGAGCGATTTTTGAACTTTCGGCAGGCGAAAAGAAGCGACCCCTTCGGGCGTGTTTTCTTTCGCTCGCCTTGAGCGCCGCTCGTCGGTGCGCGTGTGCGACGATAAGCGAGGAGTCGACGTGTGTTGCGCCTTCGAATCGCGAAAACAACCCCCGCTCCACCGACCTCCTTCGCTTCAGAATCCACCGCGGGCCCCACGCACCTCCCGATGAAACTCCTCGAGAACGCCTCGCTCGAGTCCATAGCGCTCTACCTGCAGAACAATGCGCGGGACTTCGATCTCGACTTCCGGTTCGTTTTCTCCGCTGCCTTCCAATTAATCGAGTGGATCCCTCGGCAGGTTGGAGTCCTACTCCTGCAAGATGGTCTCCACGGACAAGAAGGAGTGGCGGAGAAACTTCCGCAACTCCGAAGACCCCAACCAACTCCAGCCGCTCTCGCCGCCCGAAGAGCAGTACCTGACGCAGTTCGGGAACCTCAGCACGCGCGGCCGCCTCAGGCACACGTCCGAGATGAGTCTGAGCGGCTCGGACAACGACGCGGACGAGAACTTCTCGCTGGTCGGCACGGTCAGCCGCAAGACGCTCTTCAACCTGCTCGCGGTCCTCAACCTCAGCTACTCGGACTACGACTTCTCGCAGACAAAGAGCGACCGCTTCTCGCTGGCCAACATCGAGGATTGCATCGCGAACGTGACCGCCCGCCTGCTCACGACGGTGCCCGACTTCATGAGCATGAAGGACCAGTTCTGGGGCGTGATCAACGAGGAGATCCGCCTGGACGAGTGCATTTTGTACAGGTACACACTCCACTCACCTTCTTTCGTCTAGCGGCCGTCTTTACAGTTACATCCCCGAGTACACGAACGACCCGTTCACGGAGGACGGCTGCATTTGGGCCTTCAACTACCTCTTCTGGAACCGGAATCTCAAGCGAATCCTCTTCCTCTGCTGTCGGGCCCTCCGCTCGGCTTCGCTCGACATTTCTTCCGAGCAGCTATGGGGCGAGGAAGAGTAAAGTCCACGCACGCACACGAATGGCAGGTCCTTGGAACGTAGACGTTCGCCCGCTCTCAGCCTCCAGTCATCTCTTACGCTTAGATCCATCCGATGGTCTCTTTTCTCTGCCAAAAGACCGAAACCAATCGATTTTCCGCACTTTTCTCTTATTTTCCGCTCCTTCCGCCGGCTGGAAGTGACCACAAGTGAGTAGTTCGTGCGTAGTTGTCCTCCTTTTCTCTTCTTTTAGTCGTGCAGCATTTCGCTCCTCTAGCCTCCGCCCCCTCTTCTTTACTCACAACTCGTTTCTCTCACGTTTTCCATAGCCGCAAAGCGTTTGATCACTCGACCACCTCCCATTTGAAACCTTAACCTCCTTTAATAAACACACACTTCGATTGGCAATCGGAACAAATAGAAACGTTAAAAAATAGGCAAAATAGGAGAAGGGGGTTGCTCGGCGAAATGCGGAGAGTGGAAGGCGGGTGGCGAGCATTCCGGAGCGAAGAGCACATCGATCGGTCGACCAAACAAACGAGCAATCAGCGAAGTGAGGATCGCGGAAGAGAAGGCGGCACTCATTGGGGCGCCGTGAACTTGAGCTCGCGGCGTTGACGCGGCGGCGCGTGGGCGGGCGGCTGCGGGTGGTGGGGCTGGTCGAAGTAGACGACGTCCTGCTGGTGGTAGGGCATCATTTGGGGGTGGGGGCGACCATCGGGACGATCATCTGCGGCGGCGGGGGCGCCGTCATGAAGGCGACGGGCGGACCGCGCGGGCGAGCGGACGGCGGCACCGGACCGCCGAAGCGCTGGTTCTGCAGAAGGTGGAGGAATGCAAAGAAAGCAACGGAATGCTCACGTTGTTCTGCCACGGGGGCGGCTGCTGGTTGTAGTCCACACGCACGGAATTGGCGCCCGTCGCCTGGTGGGGCGGGCCCTCGCGCGGCGGCTGGCGCGGCTCGCGGCGCGGGAGGGCGTGCGCGTGGTCCAAATTGCGGAAGCCGCCGGCCTCTTCGCGATTTCCGCCACGCCGATCGGCCGGCGGCGGACCGTTGCGCCGAAAGTTGCCGCCGCCCGCGTTCGTGTTCTGGCCGCTGCCGCCGCTGCGCGTGAACGTGCGCGGCTGCTGCTTGTAGGCGCCGCCGTGCGGACCGCCCGACGATTTAAACGAATGCTGCTGCTGAGGGGCGGCTGCAAGAAGGAGCGATTGATGGCATTCAAGAAAGAAGGCGCTCACGTTCGTCATCCGCCCACAGGTCCTCCTCCTGCTGCTTCGGGGCGGGACGAGCCGGAGTGTCGTCGGCCCACAGATCTCCTCCTCCTCCTCGACGTGCAGCTTCTTCGGTCGTGGTGCCCGTTCCCGCCCAGTCGTCGTCCTCGTCGTGCTGAACGGGGGCCGCCGGCTGCTGCTTCTTCGGTTCGTCGCGACGAGGCGGCGGCCGCTCCTGCCGAACCTCCTTCTTGGGCGGCGGGCGGCGCTTCTGCTCGTCGCGGGCGGCCGCCTCGCGCGGCATGGGCTCGTCGGCCCAGAGATCCTCTTGATCGCCGCCCGCCTGCCGATTCGCCGGCTGGTTGAAGCGGGCGTTTCCGTCCGGTCGGCGGTGGAACTGCTGATTGTGGAACTGGCGCGGGGCCCCGCCGTTCGGCGCGTGGCCCTCCGACTGGCGATTCGGTCGGCCTTGCGGCGGATCGCGGCGATTTTGGCGGAAATTCGGGCGACGAGCGGGCGGGCCGCCGTTCTCCTCGGGCTTCTCGTTGCGACGGATGTCGTATCCGTACCTGCAACACAAGCAGTGCGTAAAACAGAGGTGAAGGGTTGCTCACTTGTACTCCAGCTCGCGGCCGCTCTTCGGTTGCTGCTGCCGTTCGTCGTAGAGGTCGTGGCTCCATCGGTCGGCGACGTCCGCGCGACTCGTTCGCTCCTTCCGCTCTTCGGGCGGCGGCTGCTCGGCGTCGACCGGAGCGGAGCGTTGGTCGTGCATGTAGAAGTTGCCGCTCTTCGGGATGTAGGGGGGGCTCTCCTTGATCTCGTCCTCGTCCGGACCGTCCAGCTCGTCTTCCTCCTCGTCCTCTTCTTCCGCCTTCTTCTTCTCTTTGTTCTCCTGAAAACGAACGAATGAACAGCAGTTGAATGAAGGGGCTGCAAACCTTCTCGTCCTCGTCCGCCCGATCCCTCGCTGTCCGTGGCCTTGGCGCGCGCGTGCTCGTCTTCCTCGCCGCGGTCGCTGGTCGACTTCTCGTCGTCGTCTTCGTCCTTCTGCTCGGAAACTTCGGCCGGCTTCTCTTCGTCCTCCACGACCGGCTTCTCTTCGTGGACGACGGCCGCGGGCGGATCGTCGGGCACGTGGCTCTCCTCGGAGTCCGCCTTCGGGCTGTCCACCTTCTGCTCCTCGATGGACGGCGGCTCCTCTTCGATCTTCTCGACGGGCGTGGAGTCGACGGGGGCGGTTGGCTTCTCCTCTTTCTGCTCCTCTTTGATCACTTCGGTCGACATTCATGCTTGGGCTGCTCCACGGACTCCTCTTTGAGCTCTTCCTTCGGCAGGTCTTCGGGAGCGTCCACGGGCTCGGTCTTGAGCTCCTCCTCGGGCGCGTCTTTAAGCGCTTCTTCGGGCTGTGCGGCGGGCTCGTTGTTGTTGTCCGGCGGGGGAGTCTCGTCCTTCACTGCATCCCGGACGGCGTCGTGGGTGGCCTCGGCTTCTTTGGGCGCGGACTCCTCGCTCTCGGCCGGCAGGGACACGACGATCTTGAGCTTGTCGGCGAGGTCCTCCTCCACCGGCTCGGTCGTCTTGTTGACCACGATCTCCACCTTGTGCGGCTCCTCGCCGTCGCTCTTCGCCCCGCCCGAGTCGCCGGCCGCCTGCTCGTTGGACTGCGACTCGGAGGTGGAGCGCTTCGTGAGGCGTTTGAGGAGGTTCATGGTCGATCGGGTGGTACAATTCTGAAACGAGCGGGCGGGTAAACAAACAACTGCGCACGTCTTGTTCTCGATTCGAATTCACCGACAAACGCGCGAATTTCTTGCCCTCCGACTCGAAATTAAACGAAAAAAGGCGCGGTTGAGGTGGAGAATGCTTCACTAAAAGATTGGGATACAAACAACAATGCGGGAAAAAGGAGCGTCTTTTGGCATTCGACTCGTTTGATCGAGGGCGGAGGAGTTTGGCGAGTAACCGTTCTGCCTTCGCCCCGTTCGCCCGCGCGCAGCTTGCAGACTACAGGGCGGGAAGCGGGTGGGAGCGCGCACCCTCGCTCCTTGCGTCAGAAAAGTTGTCGTTGGATCGTCCGCGAGCTGTCTTTCGGAAGCGATGGGCTCCAATCACCTCCGTCGGAATTACCTCCAGAAGGAGGAGGACGAGCAGCCGGTGGAGGCCGAGGAATTGGCGCCGTCCAAGCGCCCGACCGCCTCGAAGTTCGCCCTCCTTTCCGAAGAGACCGACGAGCCCGCCTCTACCGCCACGAGTTCCACGGCCACCCGCCCGGCCAAACGGCAGAAGCGGAAGCCCAAGAAGCAGAAGCAGGCCAACGAGGAGGTGGACGAGGATGCCCTGCTCGAGGAAGCCATCCGCAGCGTCCAGTTGGACAAGCAGAAAAGTGGAGACGCCCCGGCGGCGAGCGATCAGTCGGAGAGCTGCCTGAAGGTGGATACGCGCCAATTGGATCCCGACCAGGAGTTGAATCAAGTGAGTCCTTTCATCCCTCTCCTTTCGCAACTTCGTTTCAGTTGATCGGCAAGAACATGGAGATGCGGGGCGCGCGGAAGGTCGTCAAGCAGGAGCGAAACGCCCGCACGTTCGGCAAGACGATCAAAATGAAGAACACGTGGCCGCCGTTCCGGAACTACGGTTCGTTTCCTCGCTTTTGCACACCCCTTCATCCTTTGCGTTCAGGCTTCGAGCTGGAGAAGACGAAGACGGTCGACGGGATCACGTGGTTCCGGGCGCAGCACTCCGAGTCCTACCGCTCCCAGCAGTACATGTTCAGCGCCCTCCGCCGCAACCTGGACTACGAGACGATCATTGTGAGTTCTCCACCGCACCACACAAGAGTAACGAATCGATCGTTAGGAAATGATCCTCAGCGAGAACCCTTTCCATCTCGAGTCCCTTCTTCTGCTCACCCAATACTACGTGATGCAAGAGGACACGAACCAGGCGAACGATTCCATCGGTCGGTTTATTCCCTCCTTTCACGCACGCACAAAAGGGGAGATCAGTCCTGCTTGGCCTCCTTGGCGAGCTCGCGGTCGAAGAGGTGGACGCCGATCCCGCTGTCGCCGATGCGCTCCAGTTGGGCGCACTTGGCGGCCATCTCGCGGATCTCCTCCACCTGGACGCGCAAGTAGAACTCCTCGAGGAAGTTGGTGAACTGCAAGAACAGAGGAGTGATGGGTGCTGGGAAGGGGCGAAAACTCACGTCCGGGGTGTTTTTGTGTCGAGCCAACGAGTGGAGTTCGAGCAGCGCCTGGTTGTTGTTGCGCTCCAGCTCGAGGGCCGTCTGGAACATCTCCAGGAGCGAGGACCACGTCTGGCGAGTGGGGCGGTCGATCGGCTGCAGGTCGACCTTCCCGCCGCGCTTGTGCTGGTAGTCGATCAGTTTCTGGGCGTGCTCCCGCTCTTCGATCGACTGGGCGCCGAAGTAGGCGGCCGCTCCCGGCAGCGCGATCTCCGTCCGGCTGCAGTAGTTGGACTGGAGAGGGGGGGGGAGGGAGGGGAGGGAAGGGGGAACTCACCATCGAGAGGTAGTTGTACGAGGCGGACAGCTCGTTGTTGATCTGGCCGTTGATCGCGTCCTCCACCTCCTTCGCGAAGTTCTGCTTCGAGTCCATGAGGGCGGGCGGGCGGGAGCGGCGGTCGACTGAACGCGAGCGGGAGGAGACGCGCGAAATGATCTCCCCTCTTCTTTCCGCTCGCTGGTTCAATCGAATTTGCATCGTTTTGTTTTCAGAACGGGCCCTCTTCGCCGTGGAGTCCTCGTCGTTCAAGTTCAACCTCCTGCTGCCCGAACATCGGCTGGAGTACCAATTGGCGAGACAATCGCGTGATCTTCAACCTCCTGTGGCAGCGGAGTGCAGGTGCTCGCGAACAAGAACTGCTTCTCCACGGCCCTCCAGTACGCGAAGATCCTGTTCGCGAAGGACCAGGAAGACGACCCGCTGGCCGTCTCGCTCCTGTTCGACGTCCTCGCGTTGAAGGGCGGCAACTTCCAGTTCCTCGTCCAATTCTTCGAAGAGTTCAACGTGAGCCCATTCTTTCTTGTTTCCCTTCAACGGTCGGCTGTTCGCAGGAGAAGCGGAATCTGGAGATGCTCCCGAACATCCTCTACTCGACGGCGTACGCCTACGCCCGCCTGTTCGAACACTCGCACAAGGAGGAGCACTTGCTGAAGTCGAACGAATTGGTGGGCCTCTCGGTCGTTTCATTGGATTTTCGTCTCCGTTCAGATCAAGAAAGCGTTCACTCGCTTCCCGTTCGTGCTGACCGAAATCCTCGAGAGTTTGAACGTGGACAGCGAGCGGAGTCTGCAGAAGGCGACCATCTTCCGCGACTACCCGCTCGAACGGTGAATCCAACCACTCACTCGTCTTTACACGTTCCAGATGTTCAGAGAGACGGCGGGCATCAAACTGTTGATCAAGATCTTCTTCAAGCACACGCTCGAGTTCTGGAAGGAGGAGCGGCAGGCCGAGTGGCTGGAGACGACGTCCACGAGCTTCGTGCGGGACTTCGACTCGAAGATCAAGGCCGAGGCGAAGGAGTGGAAGGAGCGGTGAGTGGGGGGCGTTTATTCGGGCACAAGCAACAAACGGATTCAGGCGATCGAAAGTGTTCGTGGGGATTCCCTTGAATGTGAAGCGACACGCTCTTCTCTGCGGCCTGCCCATGGAGGAGGGCGACCAGTTCGACCCGTTCCCGCCCGCCAACTCCGAGGCCGCGTACTGGCCCGAGAAGAAACTGGACGAGGAGATCCGCCAGCTGGCCGCCGACCCGCACGCGGCCGCCCCCACCGGCGGCACCTCGCTGCTCGACGTCCTCGGCAGTCTGATGCGCACGCTCGTCCCTCAGGCAAGCAGCAGCGTGGGTTTGACCAGCTCGAAGCAAATAACCAGTGCGAAGACGGCACTCGCGTAGAGGACGGTGCACAGAATGGCGCATCCTCTAAATTCTTTCTCTTTTTCGATCAAAAGTGGGGACTCACGTCGACATCTCGACCGTCTCCACGTCATCCGTCCTTCTCTTTCGGGACTCATAGTCTACGGGCTCAGCTAAAGGTTGACGGAAGTCGTGAATGATGGGCGTGAGGATGGCGGGCATTGAGGAGGGCGAAAGTTTTGGATCAAAAGTGAAACGGGGGCCAAGGCGGGTGTTTAAATGAATGTATTGCCCGTCAAACATACCAACAGCCCGCCTTGAATTGAACATGCTTTTTCAGGTGCCCGAGCAAGGAGCAGCGGAGCGTGCAGGTGCGAACGACGACGCCGAGTGGGAAGTGGAGGCCGACGCCCAAGAAGTCAACTTCCTGCCCGCGGCGGAGCCAACGGAGCGCGAGCAGCCCGCTCAAATCCACGCGCAGCGGCCGGAAGGCGGCGAAATCAACCCGACCGACATTTCCGGCGGCGAAGTGGCGAACGCCGACGGGCCGCGAGGTGAGACGTCCGGCCGGCAGCCGACGGACGACGAAGAGGCGGGCGGGGCGGAGAAGTCGGCCGCCCCATCGTGAGAGGACCCGCCGCCTCGTCTTCGGCTACCTGCCCGCCCGAAGACGCGCCTTCTTCGTCATCAAGAGCCCCGCCGAGTTAAGAGCTCGGATTTCAATTGAAACCGGCGGGCCTGTCTGCCTCTTCGCCGTCGTCCTTTCATTCCGCCGCCCGTCTTTTCGAGTGCGCGTCTTGCGGGTTGGACGGCCGCCGTTGATTCTTTTGTTTGTTTTGATCGGTTTGTTTGAATAAAACGATCTTCCAATTAACCGCTGGGCTTCGAGTGGATCTGCAGATTGTGCACGTGGTCTTCTTCAATATTTGCCCAACGAAGGAAAGAATGCGGAGGAAAGAAGCCGTTTGCAGCCCGAAATGGACGCCACGAGCAGTGCCGAAGTGCCGGCCGACCTCGAGCAGGTCGTGATGAAGCAGTTGCAAGAGAAGAAGGAGGGCCTGAGCACGGCCGAGATCACCGCCCTCACGCCCGACCTCGGGGCGCCCGCCCGCTCGGAGCTCGTGAACCGAATCCTCCAGACGGGCAACGTGGAGATGCTCCAACAGAACGGGACGCCCGGCTTCATCCTCCGCTACCGCAAGTCCACGCTGCCGCCCGGCTGCACGCACGAAGGAGAAGCTGGTGAGCATCTCCCTTGCTTCTTTTTTTCACTCGTTTCTCTTTCAGGTCTACGAGCTGATCGAAGAGTCCGAGAGTGCGGGCATTTGGATTCGCGACATCCGCGACCGCTCGGGTCTTCCGGACGCCCAAATCCGCAAGGCGCTGAAGGCGTTGGAGAACCGGAAGCTCGTCAAGTCGATCAAGGCGGTCGGGACCACGAAGAAGTGCTACATCCTGTTCGGGGTGAACGCGGACGACAACCTCACCGGCGGCACGTTCTACTCGGACCAGCAGTTGGACTCGCAGTTCGTCCAGACGCTCATTCAAGTGTGCATCAATCTGCTGCAGGTTCGTTCTTCTTCCTGCCTTCCCTTCCGTTCACTCCTGTCCGTTTCGTTTAGTCCCGACAGGCCGAGGCGGCGGAGAAGTTCCCGTACGACGCGAGGGCCCAAAGCGACTTCTCGTACGTGAAGGCGGACGTGGTCGCCAAGTACATCCACGAGCGGGGCGTGAGCAAAGTCCAGCTGTCGATCGCCGACGTCGAGAGCGTCCTGAACACGGCGATGCTGGACGGGAAGGTGGAGAAGCGGTTCGAGTGCTACCGGGCGGTCAGTCGGCCCACCTTCCACTCGCCGCTCGTTTCCGCGCCCTGCTTCTTCTGCCCGATGCGCAACGAGTGCGAGCCCGGCCATCGGATCTCACCGGAGACGTGCGAGTACCTGCAAGCTGCTTTCGAACTCTGAACTCATTCCTCATTCTTGATTGTTGTTTGTTGTTGTTGCAATAAAATTCCCATGACTCGCACACAAGTCGGCAGGAAGCAAGGAGGAAGAAAGAAGAACGGACAGACGCGAGCTAGTCGGTCAATAGGCAAAAACTCCGCTCACTCACGCTTCGACGTGTATTCGCGTGCTGGAAATCGGCTGATGAGTGGCGGTTTCTCTCCACTTTCCGCCTCTTTATTCCTGCTTTCGTGCTTCCGACTCCAAGTGCGCGGTTCGAGTGATCCACACGGGTGTTGAGCGGACAAAATGGGCGGCGTTCTCTCGTACTTTCGCGGACTGTTCGGCCAGCGGGAGATGCGGATCCTCATTCTGGGGCTGGACGGAGCGGGCAAGACCACCATTCTGTACAGGTGAGCGGCCGAGGGCACGATTTCCCTCTTCACACTCCGCTTTCTTCAGATTGCACGTGGGCGAGGTGGTCACGACCGTCCCAACCATCGGCTTCAACGTGGAAGCAAGTGACGTACAAGAACCTCAAATTCCAGGCAAGTTTCCTTCCCTTCTTCCTTCTGTTTACTCGTGCGTTCAGGTGTGGGATCTCGGCGGCCAGACGTCCATTCGGCCCTACTGGCGGTGTTACTACTTGAACACGGACGCCGTCATCTACGTGGTCGACTCGGCGGACAAGGACCGCATCGGAATCTCCAAGCAGGTGGGTTCTCCGCCTTTGATCGACTGTGTTCACTGCTCTCCGCTCTTCAGGAGTTGGTCTCCATGCTGGAGGAGGAGGAGCTCAAGGACTCGATCCTGATGGTCATCGCGAACAAGCAGGACATCGCGGGCTGCCTGAGTGTGGCCGAAATCCACAAGGCGCTGGGGCTGGACGCCCTCCGCAATCGCTCCTTCCAAATCTTCAAGGCGTCGGCCACGAAGGGCGAGGGACTGGACGAGGCGATGGTTCGTGCCTCTCCCTTCCTTCCTTCTGCTCACTCCTCTTGTTGCAGGAATGGCTGGCCCAGCAGCTCCAAGCACGGACATGAACGACGCGGAATAAAGCAGCAAGCGGTCCGGTTTCGCCCCCCTCTCGTCATCCCCCTCCTTCCTCTTGTGATAATCGAATTAACAGCGATGTGTGTGTGTATAGGCGGCGGGCTTGTGTTCACTAATTAATTTATGTCCATCCGATTCCTCCTATTCAAAGTGCGTAAACAACAATAAACTATTCGATCGATCGTCGAGAGAAGGTGGGTAGAATGATCGTTTATTCGTGTGTTTAAATTAGAACAACAAAACGTTGGGACTACTTTTTAGACGATAATTTATCTCTTCCATTCGTTTACTCAACTCAGATACACACTGGATCACGGATAACATTAGCGGAAAAACGGACTCTTCTCTCCACTCCTCTGCACGCGCGGCTCACTTGAAGCTCGGGGGCGGCGCGTAGGATGACGGCGGCGGGGCGAACGACGTCGGCGGGGGCGCGTACGAGGAGACCGGCGGCGCGTTCCATCCGCCGTAGTTGCTGCTCGGCGGCGGCGCGTGTTGCCCGCCGAAGGCGCTCGGCGGTCCCAACTGAAAGCACAGGGGATCAGTGAATGAATGAAGCCAGACTTGGAAAGCAAATAGAGTCGATGGATCCCCATCCACCTTCCGGCCAACCTTCCCGTTTCGTTCACTTACCGGCGGCGGAGCGAAAGAAGTGGGCGGTTGGGCGAAGGAGGTGGGCGGCGGCGCGTAGGACGAGACGGGCGGCGGGTTGTTCCAGCCTCCGTAGTTGCTACTCGGCGGGGGCGCGTGCTGGCTGCTCGGGGGCGGCGCGTGTTGGCCGAACGAGCTCGGCGGCGGTCCGACCTGAAACGAGGAATGAGTGGAGGGATCTCGAACGGCGGAACGAACCGGCGGCGGGGCGAACGACGACGGCGGCCCGTTCGCACTCGGCGGCGAGTTGAACGAGTTGTCCAGCGGCGTGGCCGACGGCGGCGGGTTGTTCCAGCCGCCCGCGTTGCTGCTCGGCGGCGGCGGCTGCTGCTGGCCGAACGAGCTGGGCGGCTGCGTGGGCGGCGGCGCGACCTCGTTCAGCGACGGCGAGTAGAACTCGTTCTTCAGCTGCGTGTTGCTCGGCGGCAGGTTCGACGGCGGCCCGATCTGAAAGCCAAACGATGTCAACAATCCAACAGGAAGGAAGAAACGAACCGGCGGCGGCGCGAAGCTCGAGGCGCCGTTCGCGTTGGCGGGCGGCGGGTTGAACGACGTTCCGTTGAGCGGCGCGGCCGACGGCGGCGGGGCGACCGGCGGCTGGTGGGGCGGCTTGGCGCCGAAGGACGGGAGGGTGACCTGCTCCTGCTGCGAGGGCTCGATGGTCGCCACGTCCTCCGACTTGGCCGGCGAGTGCGGCCGCTCGGTGAAGTCGGCGAGCTTCGCGTTGCTCAGCGTGTCGCCGAGCTCCGCCGCCGACGCCGCGTTCGTCTCAGCGGTCTTCGCGTGCGCGTCCTTCACCGCGACGATCACGAAGAGCGTCTTCTGGTCGGTGATCGCGAGCAGGACGTCGTCGTCGTCCTTCAACGTCACCAAGTCGCCCTCTGCAAATGAAAGGGGCAATGAAAGGAAGCGAAGAAAGTTGGGAGAACGAACCCTCATCCTTGTACTTCAGCTGGATGTTGGCCGTCGGCTTGATCTCGAACAGGCTCTGGACCTTGAGGACGAGGTCGTTGTACGTGAGATCGTTGTGGTGGTGGAGTTGGCGCTTGCGGACCTCCTCCTCGCCGTTCGCCACGTACTTCGCCTTCAGGACCGTGCTGTACGCCATTTGAACTGGGACGCTGAAATCGATGACGTTGCGAAGGGAGTCGAGCGGATGTTCGCGGGGAAGGAACACGAACGAAAGGGGACACTTTGGAGGATTAATTCGGACAGAAAGCGAAAGAAAAACCGCTGGACTTCCAACAGTGCGCGCGACGAGGATCCCGTTCGCTCCACCTGCCAACTCAGCAGCGATGACCGGCCGCCACAACGTTGTTTTCTCGTCTCGCTTGGCGTTCCGCCCGACCGCCGACTTTCCGTTCGGGAGGCGGCCGGGAGGGTCGAGGGGTGCGCGAGTGGACATTCGAGCAACGCGTTTTGGCCACTTTTATTTGCGAATTGAGGCGGGACTTCTCGAATTTCGGATTGATCACGTGCTTGCCGCCTTCTTTTAATCCACTCGATCGCTTGCAGAATGCTTCTTTCCGTTCGTCGCCCTCCACTCCTCGTAATGACGATCGAAGCAGAAGTCGGAGCGCTGAGCGGCCTCTTCAACGCCGTTTCGGGCGATCTGAAGGTGAGTGAACGGAAGGCACGAGAGGATCAACGAGTGTCCGCTTGCAGACGTGCAATTCCTCGTTCGATCTGGTCGCCAGTCGGGCGATCAAGCTGGCCAACCAGCTGAACACGACGGGCGACTGTTTGGTGCAGTTCGCGGACGCCGTCCAGACGATCAGCGATGCCGCCAACAAGGGCGCCACGCGGGACATCGGAGCGGAACTCACTCGTTTCTGCCTCCGCCAGCGATCGCTCGAGGCGGACGTCCGCAACCTCTCCGCCTGCCTCCTGCAATTCGCGAGTCCGCTGGAGAAGCGGGGCGCCGAGGGGAAGAACCGACTGGGCGACATCGAACGCCGCCATCGGAAGAACCTCAAGAAGATCCACAAGAAGCAGGTCACTCCGGAGGTCGTGCAGGAGCATCGGATCGGCTGCTCGGAGATCCTCCTCGAGCAACGGCAGCAGTTCGCCGCTTTCGCCTCCCACCTGCTGCCCGTCATTGTGAGTCCTCCTTCACTCTTCCTTTGATCTTTCCGGTGGTTGCAGAAAGCGGAAGTCCGCCTGTTGGAGGAGGGCGTGCACGTGAAGGCGGTGGAGGACGCGCTCGAGTCCCACCTGCACGCCAACGAGCCCCAAGCGATCATCAACGCGGTGCTCGAGGACCTCATCGACCAGAACGGAGAGTCGTGGCAAAACCGCCTCAAGTCGCCGTCCAAGAGCTCGTGGGCGGGCGTCAAGCGGAGCGGCTCCTCCTCCTCGCCGTCCTCCTCGTCGGTCGCCCTCTCGTGGGGCGGCGCGGGCTCGATCTACGGGACGGTGAGCAGCGTCTCGTCCGCCGCCCGCCCGCCGGTCCACTCGTCCGTCCACTCGACGGAGTCCGGCCGCCGCCTCCCGCTCTCCGCCCAGACGTTCGTGGCGCCGGACAGCGGGATCGCGATGCACGACGTGGGCAAACCGCCGCTTCCGAATCGCGGTAAGCTCCAGCATTCACTTCTTACTCGCCTATTCACTCGCTTCCTTCAGGCCAAATGACCAACGGAATGCGAGGAGCGGGCGACGTTCCCGAATCGTTCCGCCGACCGGGCCGTCCGTTGAGCTTCTCGGGCGAGAGCGAGATGCCGAGTGATGGTGCGTGGACGGAGAGAACGAGATAGATGATCGTCGTGTTTGCAGCCTTGAAATCCGACTCGGCCTCGTTGAGCGAGCAGATCACCCAGCTGGTGGACCACCTGAACGACGGCATCCAATCGTTCTGCAACGAGCCGAACGGCGCCTCCGTCCCGCTCCGCCCGCAGCCGAACGCCGCGCACGCGGCCGCCCAACGGCACTCGCTGGAGCAAAAGACGAAGCGGCCGGTCTCCATCCGCCCGCCGCCGCCCGTCCGCCGCAACTCGACGATCACCGCCGCCACCCCGGCGACGCCCTCCATCGCGGACCTCCGGGCAACGCCGAGCTCTACGCGTGCCCGCAGTACGGAAACCAGCCGGGCCCGCCGCCCGCCTTCAACAACAACTCCGCCCTCTACGCGTCCGCCCGCGACTTCGCCCGCCGTCCGGCCGCCCCCAACCAGCCGTCGGAGATGATCTACGGCAACTACGGCGGCGGGATGCTCAACGGCCAGCACAACGACTCGATCGATCCGCTGCCCGAACCGCCGGCCATGCACCAGCCGCCCGCCTACCAACCGCGCCCCCACCAGCCGCCCCCGATGCCGCCGGCCGGCGACTTCGGAGCGGGGAACGTGATCTTCCGGAACAGCCACCAATGAATGCGCGGGAGTGTTTGTTCTCTGTTACCTTCTGCCTTCTTATTTATCCACCGAAGTGTGCTTATCTCCAATGAACGACGGCCATAACTCCCTTCCATTCGTGTTCCCGTATTTATTCGAACAGTAAGTATGTTCAAACACCGCCTATTGTACAAACGTTAGCTGAAGAGAAGTATTGAGAGTAAATCGAATGAAAGAGGTCCGAAGAACTGACTATCGCGAATGAACAGAGGGGAGAGGTGAGCGGGGGAGAAGAAGGAGGGAGAGCTAAGTGTCGACCATGCTTTCGATCATTGGGAGCAGCGAGTTGAACAGATCGGTCTGGGACTGGTCCAAACGGGAGGTGATGAACGAGGAGTTGAGATACAATTCGGTGAGGGCCTGCTTGCACGCGACGCTCAACGCGTGCCGCTCCTCCGCCGCCACGTCCACGCCGATGGAGCCGTTGGCGGCGAGCGCGTGCTGGATGGGCTGCGCGAACTCGTCGAGGATCGTGCCCAAGGTGGCCAGCGCGAGGTTCACGTACTCCGCGTTCCGGTGGGTGAGCAGGCCGCGCAGCGAGGGCAACACGCGGGCGGCGAACTTCAGCGAGTAGGCGGCCGGATGCTCGCGGTAGGCGCGGAGGAGACGCGCGAACATGTGCGAGCCCTTCATGCGACTCGCCTCGTCCAGGGCCTCGTCTGAAGAAAACGAATGAGTGGAAGGGAATGCTCGTCTTCCACCCACCTTCTCGGTTGCCCGTCCGCAGGAGGGCGTTGATCCGTTTGGACTCGCGGATTCGGTTGTTCAGCATGTCCATCACGGACGAGTGCTTCTCGGCCACGTAGTTCGAAGAGGCGGTCGAGTCGACGGACCCGTTCCGCTTCGCAGTCGCGTGGGCGGGCGGCTTCTCGTCGACGGGAGTGGGCGGTTGGGAGCCGAGGGTGCGCGTCGAGCCGCCGCCCTTCAGCGTTTTCGGCCGTTGGGCGGAGGACTCGCCGAGCGACACGTAGAGGAACTCCACACTCGGCGTTCGGTTCGTGAGTCCTGAACGACAACAAACGAGTGAATCCAATCAGCAAGCGGCCACTCACCCGCTCGCTCTTCTTTTGCGGGGAGCGTCTGCCGAGAGGTGCTCCGCGTTCTGCCGGCCGGCGTCCGTTTGACCGCGAGGTTCTCGGAGCCCGAAGCGCGTCGTTGGGCGACCGGCTTCGCGTTCTCGACCGGCGTCTTCTTGCCGCTCGACGAGGCGGCGGAGGTGGACGTTTGGTTGGAGCAGCAGGAGCCGCTCATCGACTGGGCGAGAACGCCGCTACCCGTACTGCAAACGACCGTCGATCTCTTCGATGGGAGGACGGAAGACCCACCTGTTCTGCCGATGGCGGACGGCCGCCGCGTCGATCGAGCGGACGGTCCCAATGGCGGAGTCGGTGCTCACCGCGCACTCCTCATCGGGCGAGAAGTCGGGCGGCCCGAGCGGCGTGTTCGTCCACTCGGCCGAGCATCGCCGGCCGTCGAACTCCTCCAGCAGACTCTTCTCGCGAGTGGGCGGCGAGGCGGTCGGGAACTCTCGGGGGAGCGGATAATTCCTGCAACACCCGCCTTGTCAACATCACAAAGAAGAGGAAGGAGTGAGGAGAGGAGTAACTGGCGCTGCCAGCCACTTTTGTCCGCCCCTTCGGAATTCGAGCGGTCGCCCGTGGCAACACGATTAAACGATCATCAAAGCAGAAGAAACCGCTCACCGAAATGGGCGACGAGTTGAGCAGCACCTTCCCCGGTGCTCGTGTTCACGCCCAGCTGGACGACCTCGTCCTCGTGCACGCGCAGGTCCAGCGAGCGGACGGCGGCGGGATCGGCGAGCAGGTCGAAGGAGGCCGACGAGTTCAGGAGGCCCCCTCCTCGCTCACACTCGTGTCCGCGAGGTCGATCCGCCCGACCACCTCGAACGGCTCCCAGCCGAAAGCGTTGATCGAGGTGCCCGTCGAAGCGATCAGCATCTTTCCGTCCTGATCGAACTCGAAGCTCTTGACGACCGTCGCGGCGGGAAGTGACTGCGAGACGCACTCGTGCGTGTCCACATCGAGGAAGCGGACCACGCGGTCCTCGCCGCTCGTCGCCAGCAAATATTCCACGGGATTGAACCGCAGGCCGACCACCTGGAAGAACGAGCAGTCAGAAACGAGTGGATTCAGCGGGAGCTCACCGGCGAGGGCGCGGAGATTTGGATCGTGTTGCGCGGGTTCGTCAAGTCCACCAGCTCGATCTGATCGCCGCCGAAGCCCAGGAAGTTGGAGTCGGGCGAGTAGACGACGCACTTGTAGCGGCGTTGTCGTCGCAGTTGGAGCGTCTGGGCGGGATGCGTTCGGATGTCCCACCTGTCAAACGAAGCGAATAATTGGAACGGCTGGAAGGGAGCGTGACTCACGTTCGGATCGAATTGTCCGTCCCGATGGAGGCGAAGACGTTCGGATTCACGGGATTCCAGCAGATGTCCGTCACGAAGCCGTCCTGCTCGTAGATCTCGCGGATCTTCCGCCCTGAACGAACCGCCAGCAATCAGCAGACGAACGGTCTGGACACCCACCGGTCTCCAGATCGACGATCTTGTGCCACGTGCACGAAGCAGGCGATCAGTTGCTCCGCACAGTTGTGGCCCGATGGACATGATCGAAGAGCCGATGTCCGTGAACTGAACGGCAGAAATCGCGTGGAGGAGCGAGAAGGGGAATGAGGGACTCACGCTCTTCTTCTGGTAGTCGTCGAAGGACACCCGTTCGAGCGGATTGTACAGGAAGGCATACCGACGGCGAGGGCACAGGATGCCGCCTTCGATCGGCGAAGAAGTGGACTCAATAACGGCGGAAGAATTGACTGAAATCCGGGCCATTTAACGGTGGGAAGAAGGAAAGAAGAGCGGACTTACGCATCGAACTCATGGCTGCTGACCGACCGCGCGAAACCCATGAACCCGGCGATCTGCCCGCTTTCCGTTTATCGTCGCGATCTCGCGAAAATCGCGAGAAGTACGCAGTGCGAAGGAGGGCTTGAGCAAACATGTCCGCGGCGAGTCGTTTCTCCCGCCGCCGTTCGAGCGGCGAGCGGCGAGTAGGCGGTTTCCCCTTCGGACGGCCGCCGATCGCCCCAATCGGCGAGGGCAAACGAAAGGAAGAGGCGGAAGTGGGAGGTCGTCGATTGAACGTCCCGTTAATCGAATTTCGTTGCTGTTTGTCAACGCTTTGAGGTCTCAATGTGAACACGGCTAGGGAGGTTGCGGGTGACGCATCGTGGCTGTAGGCCTTCCTTTCGGTTTCTTATGGCCGACTCTCATGTTCGAACAAATTTGCATCAGGGAGGAAGATTCGTTTGTTTCTTTCCGAGCTCCGCTTCAATCTGAACGCGCCGCTCGGACTCCAATTCGTGTGTGCAGTTCGGGTCGGTCGGTCATTTCGGGTGTTCCCCCGCTTTTTCTCGGCGCTCTCCGCTGCCGCCCGTCCAAAGTTCGCCCTCTGCCGCCCGTCGACTTGTACTTTGCACCGTAGTGTTTTGCGGCTGTTCGGGCGTTTTGAGTGCGCGTTCCGCTCCGATTCCTCCAATTTCCCTCCTTGATTCGTGGCTTCGTTGCAGGGACGATGCTCTCGAAACTTGTCCGCCACACGTCCACGTACTCCAGTGAGTTCTTCTGCCCACTTCTCGTTTGATCGTCCCGCTTTCAGAGGGCCTCGTCGGCGCCCAGCGCTTCATGGCCCAAGCGGCCGCGGCGACCGCCGAGTCGACCCAACGGTCGGCCGCTCCGAGCTGCGGGAGGTGAGTTGCGGAAAAGGGAATGAGTGGAATGAACGGAGGATTGCAGGCAAGACGGTCTCCGTCGACGTGAAGAACGGGATCGCGGTCGTCAAGATCGACATCCCCGACCAAAAGGCGAGTTCTCCCACTTGTTCCTTCCTTTTATTCTCGTGCGTGTTCAGGAGAATGTGCTCAACGAGCGGGTGTCCGCCGACCTGAAGGCGGCCGTCGACCGCATCGAGCAGGACGAGAAGATCAAGGGCGTGGTCGTGATGTCCGGCAAGACGGGCAGCTTCGTCGCGGGCGCCGACGTCACGATGCTGCAGAAGTGCAAGAGCGCGCAGGAGGCCGAGAAGTTGTCCCGCGACGGGCAGATCCAGTTCGAGCGGCTGGAGAAGTCGAAGAAGCCGGTGGTCGCCGCCATCCAAGGGACGGCGATGGGCGGCGGGCTGGAGCTGGCCCTCGCGTGCCACTACCGGATTGCGGTCAACGACAAGAAGACGCAGTTGGCCCTGCCGGAGGTGATGCTCGGCCTGCTGCCCGGAGCGGGCGGCACTCAGCGGCTGCCGAAGCTGGTCGGTCTCACCAACTCGCTCGATATGATCCTGACGGGTTTGTTCGGTTGAATAGCCGTCTTCTATTAGTTCCTTCGGCTTCCAGGCAAGACGATCCGCCCGAAGAAGGCCAAGACGATGGGCCTCGTCGACCTGCTCGTGGAGCCGCTGGGCCCGGGCGTGTTGGAGGCGGCCGAGAACACGCACCAGTACCTCGAGAAGGTGGCCGTCCAGACGGCGCTGGACATCAGCGAGGGCCGGCTGAAGGTGGAGCGCAAGCGGCCGTTCCTCCAGTCCGCCACCAACTACTTCCTCTCGCGCCGGCCGCTGTTGGACTCGGTGGTCATTCGGATGGCCCGCGACAAGATCATGAAGCAGACGATGGGCAACTACCCCGCCCCGCTCAAGATCCTCGACGTCGTGCGTGCGGGGCTGGTCTCCGGCGGGCAGGCGGGCTACGAGGAGGAGGCCCGCGTACGTCCAATCTGGTGTTTCTCCGATATTCACTCGATTGCTTCAGGCCTTCGGCGACCTCACCCAAACGACCCAGTCGGCCGCCCTGATCGGATTGTTCCACGGCTCCACCGAGTGCAAGAAGGACAAGTACGGAGATGCCCCGAAAGCCAAGTACGTTCCACCCGCTGTTCCTTTCGCTATTCTCTGCAATTTCAGACACGTGGGAGTGATCGGTGCGGGTCTGATGGGCGCGGGCATCGCGAACGTGACCATCGACAAGGGCATCGACACCGTCCTTGTGGACACCTCGCAGGAGGGCCTCGACCGCGGCCTCAAGCAGATCGCCACCAACCTGAACACGGCGGCCAAGAAGAAGAAATTCTCGACGGCCGAGCGGGACCTCTTCTTCTCCAAACTGCACCCCACGATGAGCTACGACGCGCTGCGCCACTCGGACGTCGTGATCGAGGCCGTCTTCGAAGAGATGTCCCTCAAGCACAAGATCATCAAGCAGGCGAGTGTTCCACCTCCATCTTCTGTTGATCATCGAAGGTTTGCAGCTGGAGAGCGTGGTGCCCGACCATTGCGTGATCGCTTCGAACACCTCCGCCCTGCCCATCAAGGAGATCGCGTCGGTGAGCAGCCGGCCGGAGCGCATCATCGGAATGCACTACTTCTCGCCGGGTGAGTGGCCGTTCGAGGGGACTCTCGTTGACTCGGGGATTGCAGTGGACAAGATGCAGCTGCTGGAGATCGTGACCACCGACCAGACGTCGCCCGAGACGCTCGCCGTCGCCGCCAAGCTGGGCCTCGCGCAGAAGAAGCTGATCGTGGTCGTGAAGGACTGCCCCGGCTTCTTCACCGTCCGCTGCTTGAGCCCGATGCTCAACGAGGTGGTCCGCCTGCTGCAGGAGGGGCGCCGACCCGAAGGACTTGGACAAGGTGGGCAGTGGGCAGTCATTCCAATTGCTCATCTTTCGTACGTTCCAGTTGACCAAGAGCTACGGCTTCCCGGTCGGTGCGGCGACGCTCGTCGACGAGGTCGGATTGGACGTGAGTTTACCCGCTTTCTATCCACTTCTCAAGCTCTTGTTTGCGGTCTTTCAGGTGGGCGAACACGTGAGCAAGTTCCTGAGCCAAGCTCTCGGCCCGCGCGTCCAGGGCGGCTCCGTGGAGTTGATGTCGCAGATCGTGGCCGCCGGACATCGCGGCCGGAAGGTCAACTCGGGTAATCCGGCCATCAATCGGCCCCTTTTCATTCCTCTTCCGTCCAGGCATCTACACGTACAAGCAGGAGGGCAAGAAGACGAAGAAGGAGGTGAACGAGGCCGTCCGCAAGATCATCGAGCAGCACCGCACTCAAGCGCCCACTTCGGTGAGCTCGACGGAGGACCGCCAGCTGCGCGTCGTGTCCCGCTTCGTGAACGAGGCCGCCCTCTGCCTCGAGGAGGGGATCATCCGCGGACCGGTCAGTTCTTTTCACTCCTTCCGTTCATCCACTCGCTTCTTGCAGTCGGACGGCGACATCGCGTCGGTGTTCGGCCTCGGCTTCCCGCCGTTCTGGGGCGGCCCCTTCCGCTTCGTGGACCTCTACGGGGCGGACAAGTTGGTGAAGAACATGGAGCGCTACGCGAACGCCTACTCGGACGTCCAGTTCGCCCCCTGCCAACTGCTGAAGGACCACGCGACGAGCGGGAAGAAGTTCTACAACAACTGAGGGGGTGATCGGGTGTTTCTTGTGCGAAGATTAAACATTAGGCGTTCTCCTGCTTGTTTCTTGTTCCATTGAAAGAATAAAAGACCTTCACTCTCCACTCGTTTACCGTACACCACTTAACGGCTGTCTTACCAGTGGCTTGTTTCTCGTGCGGATTGCGTGCGGGCGTTTCGCCAAGAGCGCGAGGGGATCTCGTCTGCTCCGGCTTGGGATCGCCCTCCTCTTTATTCCATCGAGCATCCGATCGTTTCAGTGCGCTCGACACAAAATGCGGCTGGAGAAGTGTTATTTCTGCAGGTAAGCCTCGAATCTTTCTTTGGTGAGGAATTTTGATAGAGAGGGAATGGCTGGAAGAATTTTGAGGGTTTTCATTGCGAAATTTCTGCTCAGTTGGAGCGACGGTTCTTCAGATGGTGTAAAGTCCTGAAAAGCCCTTTGACTGATCGCTTCCCGTTCTGTTCTCACCCCCATGTTTGTTTGCAGTTCGACGGTCTACCCGGGCCACGGGATGACGTTCGTGCGGAACGACAACACGGTCTTCCGCTTCTGCCGCTCCAAGTGCAACAAACTCTTCAAGAAGAAGAAGAACCCGCGGAAGCTCCGCTGGACGAAGGCCTCCCGTCGGCTGCGTGGGAAGGAGCTGACCAACGACGCCGTCCTCGCCCTCGAACAGCGACGAAACGAGCCCACGAAGTACGAGCGGGCGTTGTGGAAGGAAGCGAGTGAGTTCTCTCCGTTAATTGCCTTCTTCTAATCCTCCTCCTTGCAGTCAACACGATGCACGAGGCGCACGACATCAAGCAGAAGCGCTACGTCCACCTGATCACGAACAAGCTGAAGCCCGGCAAGCAGATCACGAAGGCCAACCGGATCGTGCAGGCCAAGAAGAAGGTGCACCTCATCCGCGCGCCCATCCCCGAGCCCGAGATGATCGAAATGGTCGAGGAGGAGATCAAGGAGGAGGAAATCGAGGACGGCGGCGAGGATTTCGATCTGAGGACGCCCGTTCGCTCCGCCCAGACCACGATTGTTTCTGTTGATCAGTGGATTGATTGTTTGTTGTTCGTTGCACGAGGAGGAGATCACTTTATGGTGGAAATAAACACGAATTTCTTCGCATTCGGTTCTCCCTTGTTCCCGCCGGTCACGAACCGCGAAAAGCCGGCCGGCTCGTGGCCCAAGCGGGTGTTAAACGGTTTGTTTGGTCAAGCCGGCCGAGGGCGGCCAAGACGCGCGATGACCGGCCGGCGCGGGCGGGCGGAGGTCGTGAATCGCGGGGCGCGGAGGGGCGAGCGAGGGAGTGAGCACGTCGCCCGGCGGTCCGTTCGGCTGCGCGACGTCCTTCTGCTGCAAATTGCGAGTCGAGGCCGTTTCTCCGTCGACTATCTGTCGCGCGCTCGCTTCTCGGCGGGTGTTGACCGCTCGCTTGTGCGCGCGTTCAGCGGCGTCCGTTCAAGTGAGTAGCGAGCGGGCGGGCGGGCGCGCGGTAGTCGCCCGACCGTTTCGGCGTCTCGTTCGGGGCGGCGGCTTGCGGATCGGGCGACCAATTGGCTAAGATTTCGATCGCAGCATCCCGCGTGGATCCGGACGGACGTTCTCCCGCCCCGTCGTCTTTATGACCTCTTTCGGATGGGCGGCGGATTGCGTCGATCCGCTGGATTCGGAGCGCGCCGCTCGCCCACTCGCGTTCGGCGCGCAATCGGGAGCGATCGGGGGCGCCTCGTTTTTATCACGAAACGGAACGAACTTCGCTGTCGATTTCGATCATTCGCGTCATCCTTCTCGCTCATCCGCCGTTGTTTAGACTGCGCACTGATGGAGTGAGCGCTCCGTTCGTTGCGAAATGGGCAACTGTCTGGGCAAGAAGCCGTCCAGCCCGCGGGCCAACAGCGCCGCCTTCCAGACGGCCGGCGGCCCGCACTTGCTGCAGCCGAACGGCGAGGCGTTGCCCGGCGGGGTGGTCGTCTACCCGCACGAGCCGAAGCCCTCCTGCTCGGCGACCAAGAGCGGCAAGTCGTCGATGAGCAGCGGGAACGGGGCGACGCCGGCGGGCAATCTCTACATCGCCCTGTTCGACTACGACGCCCGCACCGAGGAGGACCTCAGCTTCAAGCGGAACGAGCTGCTCGAAGTGATCAACGACATGCAGGGCGACTGGTGGTACGCGAGGAGTCTGGCCACCAACCGCACGGGCTTCGTTCCCTCGAACTACATCGCGCGGGACAAGTCGATCGATGCCCAGCCCTGGTGCCACTCTAGTCCCCCCGGCTCTCTTCCTCACTTCCCGCTTGCAGGTACTTCGGCAAACTGCGGAGGGTGGACGCCGAGAAGCTGCTGCTGTTGTCGATGAACGACCACGGCGCCTTCCTCATTCGCGACTCGGAGTCCCGTTCGAACGAGTTCAGCCTGTCGGGTGGGTCCATCGAATGAATGGCGAGTGGACGAATCGGTTGTTTGCAGTGCGGGACGGAAACTCGACGAAGCATTATCGGATTCGAGTGCTCGACAACGGCGGCTACTTCATCGCCAGGCGCACGGTCTTTGGTTCGCTGCCGGAACTCGTCGCGCACTACGCTCGAGAAGGCGGACGGCCTCTGCGTGGTCCTCGGGAAGCCGCCCAACCGGCTGGACATCCCGCAGACGACGACGTTCACTCACGACGACCGGTGGGAGATTGCGAGGAACACCCTGCAGTTCAAGCAGCAAATCGGCGAGGGACAGTTCGGGAGTGTGTGGGAGGCGCGTTGGAACGGGACGATCCCCGTGGCCGTCAAGAAGCTGAAGCCGGGCACTGCCGACGTGCAGGACTTCCTCGCCGAAGCTCAGATCATGAAGAATGTAGGGGATGGAAAGAAGAGCCGCTGATCAATCGTTTGCGTTCAGATGCGACACCCAAAACTCCTCCGACTGTTCGCCGTCTGCACTCGAAACGAGCCAATCCTGATCGTGACGGAGCTGATGTGAGCTTTCTACTGTCATTTGAGTGATTGCATCCCGCTTACAGGCAAGAGAACCTTCTGCACTACCTGCAAGGACGAGGGCGGGGGTCTTCCATCGGCCACCGAGTGGACATCGCCGCTCAAATCGCCGACGGTAGGAGAAATAAGAAAGAGAATAAGCATCATTTCACTGCTCGCTTCAGGAATGAGCTACTTGGAAGAGCGCCGCTACGTCCACCGCGACCTGGCCGCTCGCAACATCCTCATCTCTCAGCCGATGAGCGTGAAGATCGCCGATTTCGGTAGACATTTGAGTGCGCTACCACTTCAATCTAACCGAATTATTTAGGGATTGACTCGCGTGATCAAAGAAAACGAGTACGAAGCGAGGGTGGGGGCTCGCTTTCCAATTAAAGTGAGTGCAGTCGCGTTTCTTTTCACCCGGCGTTTACGCGATTGCAGTGGACGGCGATTGAGGCGGCGAACTTCTCGAAATTCACCGTGAAAAGCGACGTCTGGTCGTTCGGAATCCTCTTGACGGAGCTGGTTCGTAAAACACTCTTCTGAAAAGCAATCCACTTGTTCTTTTTAAGGTGACCTTTCGGCCGGATACCTTATCCAGGTCTCACGAACGCAGAAGTACTGAATCGTTTGGCGACCGGCTACCGAATGCCGATTATGGAGGGCTGCCCGCGTGCTCTCTACGGTGTTCGCTGCTGGCTGTCGGATTGCAGAGATCATGCTCTCCTGCTGGCTTGCCGAATCCAGTGGCGAGGCCAACTTTTGAGACCTTGCAGTGGCGGCTCGAGGACCTCTTCAACAGCGACCAGTCGGAATACAAAGAAGCCGCCCTCGCCTTCTGACGTCCACTCGTGCCAAAGAAAGAGACTTTTAATCACTTGTTTCATTCATTCAATCCTTCTTGTAACGGGAATAAACTCAACAACATTTGTACACAACGAACAACGATCAATCGGCCTTCTTTTTGTCGAAGATCAGGATGCAGGAGGCCCGCCTGCTCGCCGTCGTTCAAGGGCGGTCGGTCGCTTCTTCTTCCCGTCGGCCTCCTTCTTCGCCTTCCGAGTGGGGCGCTGCTTGACGGTGCGCTTCTCCTCCCGCTTCCACGTGCCGCCCTTGGCCAGGACCTGCAATGAGGGAAGAGTAATGGAGGAAGAGTGAGGGATGAACGAACCTTCGCCTCCAACTGCTTGATCTTCTCGCCCTTTTCCACCTGCTCGATGAAGTGGCGGGCTTGTCGTTTGGCTTGATTTCGATCCGCATTCGCTGCTCCTCGACGCGCCGCTCGTAGTTGAGTTGTTCGAGGAGGTGGGACCACTTGAAGCCGTTCAGGTACCTGCAAGCAGAACGATTAGGGGGATCAAAAGGAGTGTTCGCTCACTTCATGGACCAAAGCGAGTCGTAGGCGGGACTCCTCCGTTTGCCGCCCACCTTCTGGTTGTTGAGCCGAGCGGCCGTCTCCTTCGCGACTCGCTTCTTCTTGAACTCCACCCAGCCCTCGGTGTACTTGCGGCCCTTGCCGGGCGTCTTCTTGTCCGCCTGAAAGCAGGAAGAAACGAGGATTGAAAGGCGAAAGAAGGACAGAGGACTCACCTGCAAGTACACTCGCCCGATCTCCCCGAAGTTGGACAAGAACGGTGCGGAGTTTGGTGGCGGAGAAGTGGGGCGGGATGACGCTCAAGTAGACGACGCCCGTCTTCTTCTCCGGATCCCCGCCGCCGCCGAGCGGTCCGTTCGAGGCGCCCGGCTGCTCGTCCACTTCCTCCTCCTCCTCTTCGTCCTCCAGAAGTCGCTCGTCCTCCTCGTGGTCGCTCGTTTCGCTCATCGAAAACAACCCAGTGGAATTCGTCGATTAGAAAGCGGAAATATTCGATCGACGAGACAAACTGCGAACCACAACGAAGAAGTGAGGACTCAAGTCGTTTTATTTTCGCCAATCATCGCAACAAACAATAATTTAGGGCAATCCTTCGTTAATTTAAGCAAACAGAAGGGCGATCAGCCGAGGAAGTTGGCGACCACCAGGTGGAGGACGATGTGCGCGAAGATGAAGTCGCCGAAGGCCCGCTCCACGCTCACGCCCGCGAACTCGTCCTTGTTCTCGGGGATTCACTTGGATGCGGAGGCTGACTGAAAGCAAGGGACGGGCGATCAACACACGAATCTCTCGGCACTCACCGGCCAGGACGAACGACGTGACGGTCGAGACGAAGCCCGAAATGAAGGCGTTGAAGGGGAACGTGCCGAAGAGGACGCCGTAGACGAACTGGGCGATCCCGGTCACCAGAATGTACCCCAAGTACGCATCGATGAGCTTCAGCCGGCGCGGCGTCGTCTTCTGGTAGTGCGTGTAGAGGTTGTTGAGCACGTGGATCAGCTGCATCCTCGCTTCTTTCTCGGCGGATCGTGGACGGAAGGGAACGTACAAGTGGGCCGGCCGCTTGATCAAACACGTTGCTTTCGACGAGGCAAAAGAGCAGAGAGCGCGGAGATTCGCGGCGGGACCGAACGGAAGCCACCAGCCGGCCGCCTTGCCGTCGGTTTCTTCATTCACGCGGGAATTCCTTTCGAATCGCCGTTCCAGTTGCGAAACCGGCGTTCGATTGTCATAGGTGAGTTGCCAACGGCCGATTGCTCTCGTCTACATCCCGTTTACAGCCTTTCTTCCTTCTTCCTTCAAACAGGATGACCGAAACCACAAAGACGTCGAAGGAGTGCGAGGAGGCGATCAAGCAGTTCGCGGAGATCACGAAGACCGACGAGGCGCTCGCCCACTCCATCCTGCAGGACGTCGACTACAATCTGGAGGTGAGCGTACAGTCCTGAAATGAGTACTCATTCCCGTGGATTGCAGGAGGCGATCGGCAAGTACTACATGGAGAACCCGGCCGAACCCTTGCCCGATTTCATCATCAACGAGTGAGCGGGAGCTGTCGACTGGATTTAATCTGTCTTCGTTCAGAGTGCTGGAAGCTCGAGAGCAAGACGGCAAGAAGAAGGACAAAACCCGCAAGCGGGCGCTGGAGGACGACGAGGAGGCGGCCAACCAGGCGGGCACCTCGAAGCAGTCCGAAGAGCCGTCGGCCGGAGCGAAGAAGCCGCGTACGGAGGACGACGACGAGCTGGAGGTCCTGAAGGCGGAGGGCGACGAGGCGGTTCCCCGCCCGCCCCACCTGCAGGCCCGCTTGAACGAGATCCCCCCGGACATCACCGTGATGAGCTACAACGTGGACGGGCTGGACGACGTCTGCCTGCCTGCCCTCCCGCTTCGCCGCCGCTCTTCACGTGGTCGCTAAGTGAGTGCCGCTTGTACAACAATTAAATGAGTGCTGTCTTCAGGATCAACCCGGAGATCATCTTCTTCCAAGAGATCGTGCCCGCCATCGAGGCCAAGCTGAAGCAAGATGCTCGGGTCGATGTGAGTGGCCGGCTGTCCGGAGAGAATGACTATTCTCTTCTCGCAGGTACCACATCTTCTCCGCCCAGCCCCACCCGGCCTTCCCCTACTACACGATGACGGCCGTCAGCAAGAACATCAAAATCGTCAAAACGGACGTGATCGGCTTCGGCAACTCGGAGATGGGCCGCAACATGCTCTGCGTTGAGGTGAGCAGTCAGCAAGAAAGATGATCACCCTCCTTTGTTTCTGCAGGGCCAATGGTGGGGGCTGAAGATCAAGCTGATCAACTCACATCTGGAAAGCATGTGGGACCACTCGAAAAAGCGGAAGGCGCAGTTTGTGCAAGCGATGGAGAAACTGCGCCTCTTCTCCGCCGACCCGAACACTCTCGCGATCTTCGGCGGCGACTTGAACCTGCGGGACCCCGAGGTGCGCCTTCCTTTCCTTTCGTTCACTCATTTCTGTCGGCCTTCAGGTTTCGAACGTGCCGCCGGGCGTGCAGGACGCGTGGGTGGCGGCCGGCTCGGACAAGGCCACCAAATACACGTGGGACTGCAAGCTGAACGACAACAAGAACCTCCGCGCGAACATGCGCTGCCGCTTCGACCGCCTCTTCTACCGCGCCCCCTACCAGAAGCTCGACTTCTACCTGACGGGAACCGAGAAGCGGAAGGACATCGGCCGCTTCCCCTCGGACCACTTCGCGATCGTCTGCAAGTTCGCCCAACCGTTGAAGCGTTTCATCGTCAAATGAGTGCCCCCACTGATCCTCTCTGTTGTTCTCTGTTGGTGCCATACGCGTGTGTATTCCGTTTTGTTTCTTTCTTTCCTTCGTTGCTGTTGTTGTGATATCGCCCACTCGTTCATAAACGAACCTTCTGCGCACTTCTTTCGGAGTCGGAAAAAGGAACATCAATCGAGCGAATGAATCGACTATTCATTCCCGTCACGCCTGACGACTGTGGGCGGGCGGTCGGCAGTTGCCAGGCAGTCCGGTCGGGCCGTTTTATTCGGCCGACATCAAACGCCGTTCGTTTCATCCACCAGTCGGCTGGCGGGATGTTCCAAAACAACAAAATCAAGCATCGAAAGCTGCGCGAAGACATCGATCGAGCCCACGACCACTTCTACGAAGAATGGTGAGCTCTCTCGTGCCTTAGCCTTCTCTTCCAATGGCTGCAGGATGGAACCCGACTGGAAGCCGAGCACGAACGGCAGTCAGGACTCGAAGCCGAAGGAGCCGAAGCTCAAGAACCGGAGCAAATTTAAGTTCGCGGACGACTACGAGCGGGAGGTCGTGAGCACTGGGTTCGTTCTTCACATCCTCGCCTTCTCCTTCCACTCCATCCCTTCAGGAACAGCCGGCGGACGAACAAGACGGCCGATCGTCCCTCCACGCTCCCACGATCCCAATCGGCGAGCGCTCTGCTCAACGCGGGAAAACGGGAGAAGGGCGCAAAGAAGTGGACGTTTAAAGAAGTCGATTTCGAGAGGCTTAGCTACAGCGTGGGTGAAGAACGGAACGCTGGAGGACCTCCACCTCGTCAAGAGCCTTCTGTTCGACGATTGAGCCCCCGATTTCGTTGATTTCCACCCGTTTTCGCAAGTAAACAGAAAGCAGGATGTTGTTCGTACGTGTGAATTGCGTCAATCTGCCGCGTGCACGCTCCCGTTTGCAAACGAGCGGCTTCGGGCCGTCAACAACGCCGTCCTCGTTTGCATTTTGGTCGTCGATCGGCCCCAACTGCGCACGAGTTGAAGTGAACAAGTGAGTCAACGGGCGGGCGGGAAGCGGAGGTCAAAGACGAACAGTCGACCGGAGCGCGGGGATTCCCCAAACCGTCGAGGACGCCCGGCGGCGGAGTGAGCGGGGATTTGCATTCGGCACGGTGCGGGAGCGTCGATTTCGATCCACCGGCCGCAAACAAACGAACATGCGAGAAGCCGATCGACTCGCTAATCCCCGCCGAACAAACGAGTTCGCTGCGAACTGCCGTCCCGGTCGCGTGATTCCAATCTGCATAATCAGCGGGGGGACGCGCCGATCGGCCGGCCGCCGGGCATAAAGCGGATTTGACGCCCCGATCCACGGCAAACGAAACGACGTGCGTGTCGAAAACAGTTCGCTTTTTGCTGCCGCTGGAAGAAGCCTGCTCGTGCGTGGATTCCGTTCATAGTTCATCTCTTCTCGCGCGTGTCCCCGTGTTCCGAGTGCTCGAGTGAACGACGATGGCGGACGACGAGAAGAAGAAGCCGTCCAACCATGAGTCCCAAGATGAGCCCAACGAGAAGTCGAACGAGGAAGTCGAATAAGGAGGAGCGGACGAAGAAGGAGGAGGAGCGAAGAGAAGAGACGACCGGTGAGGAAGAAGCGAGAAGACCCGCTGGACGCCGACCAGCTGGCCAAGGACTACGGGCAGATGGTCGAGCAGCAGGAGGATCCGTTGGCCTTCAAGCTGAAGCCGGGAGTGCCCGAAGGTGAAGGGGATGGAAGTGCTCGTGATCACTCGCGTCTGTTGCAGGAATGGACCCCGAGACGGGCGACTTCATTCGACCGCCGCAGACCTCCACTTCGAACAACCTTGCCGTCGAGCCCAGCGATCAGCAACGGCCGACGAGAAGAAAGGAAGACGAGAAGGAGGGCGGGGAGGAGTCGAAGCCCAAACGGCGGCGTCGGAAGAACGCGAAGAAACTGTCCAGACAGGTGGGTTCTTTCGGCCATTCGAAGTGATCGCGCGCTCTTTGCAGTTGTCCACAAGAATCATGAACACGATCAACGCCCAACGGAAAGAAGACGCCGACGATTCGGAGGACGAGGGCGCCGACAACTGCATCTTCGGCCATCGGGTGCGTGCTCACGGACACCCGCTTGTCTATGATCGCTCGTTTAGATCCGCTTCACGATTATGATCATCAGCACGCTCTGCCTGTCCAGCATCCTCAGCGAACATCCTCACTTACAACTTCACGTGAGCAAGACGCTTGATTGCCATCATCTAGCCGATCGTTCAGAAACATCTGCATGGCGGGGGAGCGGCCCGAGAACTACACCTCGCTGACGCTGGAGGAGATCCGGGCGAGTGGCTACCGCGAAGACCTCGACTACTCCTCGCGGCAAGTGAGCGCCCTGTTCATGGCCGTCGCCGTGGGCTCGCTGCTCGCCGTCTTCCCGATGACCGTCGCGTTGAACAAATTCGGCTCGAGGTCTGTCCACTCGGTTGGAAGGAGTGAAGGAAGAGGGGTCTTTAGGATGGTGTTTGGAGTGCTCGGCTTCGTGTCCGCAATCGCCACTCTATTGTTCCCGTTGGCCGTTGAGATCGGCTACCCGATGGTCTTCATTATGCGAATTCTTCAAGGTGCACACCAAAAAGGGGATGTGTTCAATCGTTGTTGTTCAGGAGCGGCCTTCTCCGCCTGCTTGCCGGTCATGGGCTCGATCACTTCCCACTGGTCGTCGTTGAAGCAAACGGGCATCTTCATGGCCATTCTCTCCAGTTTCCTTCAAGTAAGCCATCAAAGGAAGAGCATAGATTGAACACGCGGATTGCAGATCGCGCCCATCTTCACGATGCCCGTCGCTGCGGAGTTGTGCACTTCGGACTGGGGCTGGAGATCGGTGGGTGCCGAGTGGGGAGAAGAGGGATTGAGGGGCGGATTGCAGGTCTACTACCTTCCACGGCGTAATCGCCATCATTCTGTTCGTGATCTTCATGGTCTACCACCGAAACTCCCCGAACAAGCACCCGCTGATGAAACGGCGGGAGCTGGTGAAAGTGCTGACCGGCAAGGGGATCCATCTACTCGTACGTCCTTTCCTCTTCACCCCTTCTTTAACCCCCGTATTCCAGCGGTCCGAATCGGCAGAAGACACCGAAGAAGGTGCCCTACGGCGCCCTCTTCCGCGACCCCGCCATTTGGGCCGTTCTTGTTGCCAGTGAGTGAGAGGGCACGCAGCTCAATGAAGTAAATAACAAAATACCAAGAAGCTTTGGTAGACTTCATGGGTACGCAACTTTGGACTCCAATATAGGTTGCCCACGTACATCAACAAGGTCCTCTTCCTGCCGATTGAACAAACGGGAATGGTGGGTGCTCGCAAGAGTCTCTCCTTTAACTCCGCAGGGTTCAGGCTTCTGCGATCTCGCCGATCATCATGTTCTTCATCAAGCTGATCGCCGGGCAGTCCAGCGACCGAATCACGATCGTGAGCGACGTCTGGAAACTGCGGATCTACAACTCGCTCTCGTGCGGTCTGATGGGCGTTCTTCTTCATCGTGCTCGCCCTTTTGGACCCCGTCGACCAGCCGTCTTTGTGTTTGGTGGGTGAAGGAAGAAAGAAAGTTGTGATTAGTTTTGTTTGTGTTCAGGTCGTGTTGCTCACCTCCACGTTCATTTTGGGCTTCAACTCCGGTGAGCACTTGCACAGTCAGCCACCTTAATCGGAAGTTGCAGGCGGCTTCTACAAGTCGTCGCAGCAGGTCTCGCGGCAGCACTCCCACTTCACTCTGGCGATCATCTCGTTCATCAACTGCGTCTGCATGTTGATCGTCCCGCTGCTGAACGAAGTGATCGCGCCGGACAACGATCCCGGTGAGCGAAAGGAAGAAAGGCGACGGGAGTGAACGCTGGAGATTGCAGCCGACTGGGCGATCGTCCTTTGGATCCACGCGATCGCCCTGATCGTCACGAACGCCTTCTTCTGCCTCTTCTGCTCCGCTTCGGCCGCCCCCTGGACGCTGGACACCTGGAAGGGGCGGGCCACCAAGCAGACGCGCGCCTCCGTCAAACGCCGCCGAATCGCCCCTTCGGATTTGGAGGCGGGAGAACAAAAAGCGACCTCTTAATCCCTTCCATTACATTTTTTCCTTCCGTTCCTCCTTCTTTCTTCTTTCTGAATTCCTCCAGTGAACGCGCTTGATTGTGTTTGAAACGAATAGCTTTGTTTTGTTGTCCCGTGAATAAATTCGATCGGTGGGCAGCAGAAGCCGTTTGAAGGGACCACTCAGGGCCTTTTCCTTTTATCAACCACACCCCATTCGCTCGAAGGAACTGATAAGAAACAGCGAGGAATTGGATCAGTCGGCCGTCTGCCGTCCAGTCGGCGGTCGAAATGAATCATGAGTGGCGATTGCTCGTCCTCTCGCTCCTCCTCGTCGCCGTTCGGGGCGAGAAGATCGGAATCCTGCTGTCCACCCTCTCGAACAGCCAGATTCTCTTCGGCACGCAGCTGGCCGAAGTCCTCCGCAGCGATCAGCACGAGGTCGTTTTGATTCGACCGCAGTTGAATCCGGAGGCCAACTGGAAGAGCGGCGAGTTCCGCGAGATTCGAATCGACGCCCTCGGCGGCCAGCCGGCCGTCTTCCACGATTTCTACGCGATGGAGCAGGAGATCATCTTCGGGAGAGCCGCCCTTCTACGATCCCCTCTTCGTTCGGTTCGGGGCTGCTTTCCGGCAGCTGATGAACGTCTCGTGCATCGGTTGGTTCTCTCCGCCTGTCTTTGAATTGATCGTCGTTTGCAGCAATGATCTCGAACTCTGACTTCTTGAATCGATTGAAGGCAGGAGAACTTCGATTTGATCTACGGTTCGTTCAAGCTTTGATGAACGGGAAGTCACATTTCATTGCGCATTGCAGTCAACCACCACTTGAATTGCGGGCTGGCGGTCGCCCGTCACCTGGGCGTTCGGTACGTCCGCTTTTCGAGTGCTTCGATGGGCCGCACACTCGCCCATCCGTCCGGCATCCCCGCCATGCCGTCGATCACTCCCGGCAAGCGAGCAGAACGATCAGACGAATGAAGGGTGGTTGCTTGCAGCTTGGCTCTCGCCCTTCACCGACCGCATGACGTACTGGGAGCGGGCGGTCAACCTGCTGATCTCCTTGGCGGAGACGAGCGAAGACTACTCGATCAGGAAGCTGGACGTCCTCTACCGCCAGCACTTCGGCCCCGACTTCCCCAGCCGGCCAGCAGTTGGCCGAAGACGCCCTTTTGTGCTTCGTGAACGACGAGGAGCTCTTCAACTACCCCCGCCTGACCAGCCACAAGATCGTCTACATTGGGGGATTAGGACAGGAAGAAGACGGAGAAACGGGCGTGAAGCTCGATCAAGTGAGCTTTTTGAAGGCTTTCCTTTGATCAATGGGGAACTGCAGGAATATTCGAAGTTCATCGGCGATCACCCGATTGTCCTCGTTTCGCTGGGCTCCGTTGCGAACTCCACGCAAATGCCGCAGGAGTGGAAGGAGGAGTTCGTGAAGACGTTCGTCCTGCTGAAAGACGTTCCGTTTCGTTTGGAAATACGACGGCCACGACCTCCAAACGCCCGCGAATGTCCTCGTGAGGAAGTGGATTCCGCAGAACGCCCTGTTGAGTGCGTGTTCATTCGTCCAACCCTCCCTCCACGCCTCTTGTTGCAGAATCGGGGAAAATCGCCGTCTTTTTTCACTCACGCCGGCTACAACAGCCTCAGCGAATCGCTGTACGCCGCCGTCCCCACCGTCCTCCTGCCGCTGTTCGCCGACCAGGCCCGCAATGCAAACTTGGCCAAAGTGCGGGGCGTGGGTGTGGTCGTGAAGAAGGGCGAAATGCGGGCGGAGGTCCTCGCCGAACGGATCGCAGAAGTCTTGAGCAACTCCAGGTCTGACGCCGGCCATTCTCCCACTCAACGACCACTGTCCCTGTTTCCAGCTACTCGACTGCCGCCCGAAAGGTCCAACGACTGCTGCGGAACAAGCCGTTCAAGGCGAGCGAGCAGATCGTTCGGTGGAATCGTTTCCTTCTGACCAACACCGTCGACCTGAACGTCGTCTCGCTCGGCTTTTTCGAGTTCTACTCGCTGGACGTCCTCCTGCCGCTCGTCTTCCTGCCGTCCCTTCTGTTGCTGTGGATCTTCTACCGCCTGCTCCGTCTTTACTGGTGGTCCTGCTTCGGCATGCAGAAGAGGAGTTCGCACTTGAAGCGGGAATAAACCGACGAACAATCACTCCGTTTATTCCAAACAACAATAATTAACTACCGGCCATTCCCCTCAGTTCTCGAAGCAGTTGACCGCCTTCTCGAGGACGAACGCGGCGTTCGGCTCCACTTTCTTGTAGTAGTTCTCCAGCGTCGAGGTCTTCTTGAAGCCGAACCGCTCGTAGAAGCTGAGCGCGCTCTCGTTGTTGATCTGAAGCGAGTGTGCAGTAGCCAGACGACTGAAAGAAGTGGGTACCTGGACGTGGAGCACGACGCTCTTAATGGCGGGATCCCGATCGCACAGCTCGAGCACGTAGTTCAGGAGCATTCCGCCGACGCCGAACCGGCGGTAGGCGGCGATCACCCCGAGGGTCATAATGTAGAGCTTCTTTTCGTTGTCCTTCGTCTCCAACCGGCAGCAGACCGCCCCCACGATGCAGTCGTTGAAGTAGACGACCTTTGCGAGTTCGCTCCGCTCGGCCACCTCCTGGTAGAAGCTGCAAACAAGTGAAGGTAAACTAAAGCAGGAGAAAGAACCCACCGCTCGTTGTAGGTGACCGGGAAGACGGCCTCGTTCAGCCGCTTCACTTGCTGCAATCCAGCGAATGAGCGGAACTGCCGGCTTCTCCTCACCATCAGGTTGTGCTGCGTGATCTCGCCGAGTTCAATCGAAAGGCGCCCCTCGAATTGGCGTTCGGGCAGCTGGTGGTCGACGACGTTCGTCTTCTTCCCGTCGAGCGTGAGGCCCTCCAGCTGCTTCTGGGCGTCGTCCAGCCCGTCCGGCCCGCCGTGCTTCGGCTTCTTGTCGGCGGTCATTCGGCCTGCAAGCGAGGAATGGAAAGAATGCGATGGATGGAGCGAATGTACGTGTGTTGGCCGTCGACCTCGTTTCGGAGAGAGAAGTGGGCGGGAAATGAAAGTGAACGGGCGTTTATTCTTCTCACTTTGCGCAAAACACGTGAGTAACAAATGAAAGAAACGATTATCACAGAAAACGGATGAGAAATGCAGCCATCAACCGAGCACCTCCGCTTCCAGCGCGGCGAAATCGTCGTCCGTCATGTGCAGGGGATGGGCGTCGTGCGGGGCGGGATGGTGGGCGTGAGATCCGTTCGATTTGGGCGCTGAAGCGGCGGCTGTTCGCGTCCTCGCAGCTTCGGCAGCCGCCGCCTCTTCGGCCATCCGTCGGAGGAGAGCGGCGCCCTCGGCCCGGAGGTTTCGAATGAGCGCCTCGTCCTCGGGATTCGTCGAGTGCTTCGGGCGGGACGTCCGGGCGCGCTGTTTGGTCTCGAAGGCCTTCTCCTGATCCGCCAGCTTGTCGAGGAAGTGCTGCCGCTTGGCCGAAGAGGCGGCCTTCCGTTGGTCCTCGTACGCGGCGCGCTGCTTCTTGGCGGCGGCGGCCTCGTCGAACTCCGTCCGCTTGGCGTCGTCCTTGAGGAAGTCGTAGGCCTTGTAGATCTCGATGAACTTCTTGTTGGCCTCCTCGACGTTATCCTTGTTTTTGTCCGGATGCCATTTCAGAGCGGCCTTCTTGAAGGCCTTGTCGATCTGCGCGCTCGAGCTGCCCGCCTCGAGGCCCAAAACCGCGTACGGATCGTAGGTGGGCGCCTTCCGCTTCGTGGCCGACATTCCTGAAAGAACGCAAGGGATGAACGAGAAGTGACTGGGAGCAAGCAATTCGGGGACGCGACAACACCGACGAAATCGAAAGAAAGTTGAGAAATTCGGGAAAATCGGCCGGGAGCCGCTAGCGTGTGGTGCGGAATTTTCGATCATCGATTCACCGCTCTGGGGCTCGATTTTATTGTTGTGACGAGCTGACAAGTGGACTACTGTAGTTCGCTCACACACGGACCTCCATCGTTCCAGTTTGTTCTTTCATTCGTTTTGTTTGTAATCAATGACATCAAGTGGACGGGAAGAAGCCACTCGCTTTCCAGGCGGCCACTCACCGCTGTACGAACGGGAGGGTCTTCTGTTGGTGCAGAAGGCAGGCCTTTTTCTCGTTGCATCGGGGGTGACTTGTTGTCTTCGATTCGAACTCAAAGGTTTCAAAGCCGGAGATCAGGCCGAACGACCGTCTTTCCACCTTCTGTTGGGGCTTCTTCGGGATTTGCGGCCTCCTCGCTCCCCTCCGCTTTTTGTTGTTTTGGAGCGGATTAGCCGACCGAACGAGTCTTCGCGGATTGAGCGGATTATTACGCGGCGGACGGCACGAAGGGGCGGAGTCGGCCGGTTGCTGCGGGCGGTCGGCATTCCGCTCGGCGCGCTCCCTCGATTATTCCGCCGTCCGGGGACTCGACGAGGTCGTGTGTTCGGGCTTCCTCCTCCTCTCCGCATCCCTCATTCGACCTCCGCTCCGAGCGAACGGCAGAATGATGCGAACGTCGCGTCTTTTTCGTCGTCTTGATCCTCGCAACTGCCTTCGCAGTCGTCCGTTCGGCACCAGTGGTGAGTTCTTTCAATTGCTGCTCGGGAACGTTCGGAAGGGAACAATCCGCACTTCCCTTTCGGACGTTCTTTGGCCGAAAACACGCGCTCGTTCTCATGTTTCCACCTGCCGGTTGGCCGCCGGGCGGTGGACGGAAAAGGCACAAAGGCGGCCGACCACCCGGCTGCCCTCCGCTCGGCCATGAGTTAATTAAAACGAGCACGCAAGCGGGCGAATTGATTCAATTTCACGCCCCTCTCTCCTCATTCCGCATTCCTCTTTGTGCCCCAACTACCGTACGCTCCTTTCAGCAGGCGGAAGAACGGCCGGTGGACGTGACCCAAAAGCCGGCGGAGTCCAGCGAACAAGCCGGTCGGTTTTCATCAACCCGCACGCAATCTCGTGACCGCCGGCTTCTTTGTTTCAGGCGACAAGAAGGAAGAGAAGGCCGAGCGGAAGGACGCGTTGGATGTTCGCCTCGACCTCTCAGGCGAGTTCTCTCCACTGATTACAACCTTGGAAGGGACAGGGGAAAGGAAGCAGCGATTACTCGTGACCTCAAAGCCGCCAATTAGTCGGCGGAAGGGATTGACGGCGGTCGGCTGACATTCGCGTACTCTTCAGACTTCACCGACGAGGAGCTGCTCCGTCTGGCCGAGGTCCTGCAGAAAGAACTTCGAAAGAACGACGCCGAAGAGGCGGCGGCCGCCGTCGAGGAGCCGTTCGTCCTCGTGCCCAGCGAGTTGATCCGCCCGCCGGCCGTCCGCTCGCGCTCCCGCCGCTCCGAAAGCCGCCAGCGGGCCGCGAAAACCCTCGACGTGCTGCCGCCGTCCATCCGCGATCTGCTTTCGCAAGCGGAGCGCTCGCTGGAAGCGGATCGTCTCCACCGCGGCCCGCAGGTTCGTTTGGTGTTTGATCGACGAACTCCGGGCCTTCTTTGCAGTACGAGTTGGTCCCGATGAAGTCGCGTCCCGTCGAAGAGGTGATCCTCACCGAGGCCGAGTTGGACGAGCTGGAGTTGCGCTCCCGCCTCGCCCAGCTCTCCGACAGCCTGCGCGAACGGGCGCTCCGCGGATTGTGAGCAGAAAACACACGAGTTCTCTTCCTCCTCCTCTTCCCGATGATCTCATTTGTCCCTCTGCATTCTTCCGAGTAAACACCGCGTAACCACAACTACAATCCGTGTGCCTCGAATGACGAAGCGAACGAGGAGTACGAATGAGGAGTGCGGGCAGGTGAATCGAGCAGCGATTCGAACATCAAACATTCGCCTGCCGAAAGCGTTCGTTTGTCATCCGAATCGGAATCAAAAAGCAAAAATAATCCGATAAGCCCGGAGTGAGAAGGAAGAACGAAAGTTGCGGAATGGGAGTTCGGATCGTTCCCTTCGCTCTCTGGACCAACGAAACAATGCGAACGCGAATGGAAGCCGAACGGCCGTTCTTTGACCCACGAACTCGCCAGGTTTGACTGGCTGCAAACAACCCGGGAAGCAATCGACGGATCGAAACGACCGGCAATCCACTCGTTGCGCTCTTGCTCGGAGTTCTCGTGGATTTCCCTCTCGTTCGCCCGCCGAACGAAGAGCGTTGCATCACGGGCGCAATGGAAGGGGATCAGCATAACAATCGAGAGCGAGTGAAAGGAAGAGAGGACAGGCTGCCGCTTCTCTCCACTCACTCGACTCTTCTGTTCCCGATGGACGGGCCGCAATTGTCTGCTCACGATCTCCGAGAATTGAAACGCCCGACGTGGGGTTCGAAGAGTCAATTCCTTTTCACTGTGACGTCTTATGCCGTGGGCTTGGGAAACATCTGGAGGTGAGTGCAGGGACCCTTCCTTTTGGTTGATCTCAGCATTTCGCAGGTTTCCGGCGCTCGCGTACGAACAGGCAAGTCTCCTTTCTTCCCATCTGCTAATTGCTGACCATCTTTTTTAGGGCGGAGGTAAGTGGAGGATGTGGGAGAACAATACAGAAATGAGGTCGTGTGTTTAGGCGCCTTTCTTGATCCCTTATTTCCTTTGTTCGTTTCTTGGTTGGGTTCCCGGTTTGTTCCGTCAAACGAGAGAGGAACGAATAGCAGTCGTTTAGTTGTTGTACTTCGAACTGAGCCTCGGGCAATTCGCTCGAACCTCTCCGGCCTGTGTCTATGGCCGCATTCGGCCACTTCTGCAGGGCGTTGGCTGGGGAATGGTCCTGCTTTCGGTTCTCGTCTGCATCTACTACAACATGGCAAGCGAAACGGGAGATATGACGTGTTACTCATTCCTTTTATGTTTGCAGATCGTTGCCTGGTCGATCATCTACCTGTTCACGATCGTGCGGGGGCATTCGGGCGATTGGGCGTCGTGCATGAACGACTTCAACACGATCTACTGCCAATCCTCGCTGGAAGACGACCGCTGCAGTCGGGAGCTTTCGGCCGCCGCCAACCGCACGATCGCCGCCTTCTTCTTCAACCGGACGTGCTTCCCGCTCGGCGATACACGCAGCTCGAGGCTTCCAAGAGGCGACCTTCGCGCAGTTGGCGCCCGTCTCCCCGGCCGAGGAGTTCTTCGAGTGAGGCGAGGAGAGCAGGAAGCAGTCCACTCGTTTGCTGCAGGAACTACGTGCTGGAGCGGGCGCCCAACCTGGACGATCTGGGCGGCCTCAACTGGAAGCTCGTGATCAGCTACTTTCTTGCGTGGCTGATCACGGCGGTCAGCCTCTGCAAAGGAGTGAAGATCATTGGCCGTCTCAGTTACTTCACGGCGACTGTCCCCTATGTGGTTAGTGAACTGCAGTAAGAGAAGAATAACAACGGTGGTACTTTCAGATTGTTCTGATTCTTTTCATCCGTGGAATCACGTGTGTTCTTGCTGCAAATTCATCCTTTTATTTCCTTCTACTGCAGGCTTCCTGGCTCTGATGTCGGAATGGACTTCTACCTTCTCGTGAGTCTTTCAACAGCCTTATTGGTCGCTTTACCCGTTGCAGAAACCCGACTTCTCGCGTGTGTTGGATCCCGCTTGTTGGAGAGCGGCGGCCACACACGTTTCCTACAGTCTGTCCATTGGATTTGGCGGCATCATCGCCCTCGCCTCTTACAACAAGCGAGATCACAATTGCTACACGGGTACGCTTCGATTCTTTTTGATCAGATAATTCCGCTTGAAGACGCCGCACTGATCACCGTCTTCGATGCGATCATGTCGCTGCTGGGTGGAACGGCCGTCTTCACGGTGCTCGGCTTCATGGCCTCGCAGCTGAACCAACCGATCGACTCGGTGGTCCAAAGCGGGACGGGCCTCGCGTTCATCGCCTACCCGGAGGCCCTCTCGAGGATGCCGCTCACGTGGCTGTGGTCGCTCCTCTTCTTCCTCATGATTTGGGTGCTCGGAGTGTCCACTCAGTTCGGCTACGGAGAGATCATCATCGGGGGCCTCAAGGAGCAGTTCCCGGCCCTGCTCGAGCGGAAAGAATTGACCACCTTCTGCGTGTGCGGCTTCCTCTACTGCTGTGGATTGATCATGTGCACGCGGGTGAGGAGTTTCTTTTTCATTGCAATGGCTCTCATCACATCCCTTTGGCAGTCGGGGATCTACTTCTTCAACATCCTAAACGACTACGCGTCTTCCTTCTCGCTGGAGGTGGTCGTGTTCCTCGAAGTGGTGACCGTCATCTACGTCTATGGGGCGGAGAACTGGCTCGCGGACCTCCGCTCGATGATCGGCCCCGCCCGGAGCAAAATCGGCGAGATCTTCGGCCCGACTGGCCGTGAGCTTTTAGTCTTTAGCCACCTCTCTTGATCTTCTTTGTGTTCAGACTACGTCCTGTTCGTTTGGCGAGTGATTGCCCCGCTGTTGGCCATCGTTCGTTTCTTCTGCTTTCATGGGTAAAAGCGAAATTTCAGGTGATCTTCATTTTCTCGTTGATGACCCAAATCTCGAACGATCTGACGTACGGGAAAGGCGGTCGGCTGTTCGTGTTGCCGCACTGGTGCATTGGATTCGGCTGGATCGTGACGATCATCCCGCTCTTCGCCCTGCCGATCTTCGCGCTTTACAATTGGAACAAGTTCCGGAACCGCGGACTGGTGAGTGCCAGAGAAGAAAGGGATGGAAAAGAAGCGCTTGTTGCAGGACTGGCGCGAACTCTTCCGCATCCAACCGAAGTGGCCGTCCTACGCGCAACGGAAGAACCCAAAGGATCCGGTGGTCGCCGCCTCTCGCAGCTCGCTGGGGCACACCGACTGGTCGTCTCGGCTGTGAGCAAGCGGGCAGTGATTGTTGTTGTTGGTTCGGAAGTAAACGGAAGGAAACAAACGAATTCAAATCGAATAAAAAGAGAGCAACACGGAACGACCCGTTCGGGCGGCCGCGATCTCATGGAGCGGCCGAGAGCGACGGCGGGCGGGCGGCCGGACGGCCATTAGCTTCGGGAGAGCGGCGGCCGTCAAGCGGCCGTCAGCCCGCGGGCCGATCGGAGAGCCGGCGGGTCGTTTCGGCATCCCGCCGGCCGCCCGCGGGCCCCCGCCCCCTCGTTCGGCGGCCGCACACCTGCGACGTGCCCACGGACCCCAACGCCGCCGCCCGCCCCGATCGGCGCCCGCCGAGTGGACTCGAATGCAAATTTCCACGCCTGATCCTAATCGCCGAGCAATTCGCGAGTTCGCGGGTTCGAAAGTTCGGGAATCTCTCCCCTCGCTCCTCGTTGTCTGTGGGGATTCACGTGTTTCGAAGAGCACTCGGGCGGCTGACCATCCGTTTGGTTCGGTGGTTGCTCTCGTCTCAACGGTCGCCTTTCGCCCGCTGTCAATTGAACGCCTCAGGTGCGTGTCGCCTTTCAGTTCGTGGCTAATCGAATTACGCTGTTTTTAGGCGGATAAAAGCGAGTAAACAAATTCGTTTATCACACGTGTTAGCGGGCATCCACTTGTTCTTCTCGCTTTATGTTCCGGTTTGCAGTCGAATTGGCCGAGCGAGATGGTCGAGGCGCCCGAGCAGCGGGGCGGCGGCGGCCGACGACGACCCGATTCCCCTGAAAGGTGTACGTCGCTTCGATCACGGCAAACACGGAGGTTGGCTTCATCCATTCGTACTCGCTTAATGAGTTAATCGTGCGTTCAGATCCGAAAGCAGCAGATGCGAATCCTGATGCTCCTGAACGGAAATGGGATCCCCTTCAAAGAAGTGGACATCACGAGTGAGGTTCTCTCTCTATTCTTCTTTCCATTTGTGTCGTTTGCAGGACGAGGGAACGAGCCCGAACGGGATTTCATGCGGGAGAAGGCGGCGACCGCCCATCCCGGCTGCCCCCTCCCACCGCAGATCTTCTTCAAGGACGAGTACCTGGGAGTGAGCTCCTCTGTTTATTTGATTGTTCGAAATGTGTGTTGCTTGCAGAACTTTGACGACTTTGAGCGGTCCGTTGAAGCGAACTCCATGGAAGAATTCTTGAGGCTACTCCCGCCCGAAGTACGTTCCTTTCTTCGTTGAATGCTTTCATGCCCACTTGCTTGCAGCCCGTCCTCCCGCCCAAGCCAGAAGTCGACGAGGAGAGCGACGAGGACGAGGAGTACGAGGACGACTACGAAGACGAGGAGTGGGAGGAGAGCGACCTCGAGGACGAGGAGGACCTCGAAGAACCGGAGGTCGTCGCGCCGAAGAAGAACGGAGTGCCCGCCACCGAAAAGAAGGCAGCGACGAGCGAGAAGAAGCCGGCAGTCAGCTCGAAGGACGCGAAACCCACCGACAAAAAGGCGACTCCAGCGGCGGCTGCAAAGCCGGCCGCCGTCGACGAGAAAAAGAAGCCCTCGACCACCTCCAAGCCGGCCGATCCAAAGGCGGCCGTCAAGAAGCCTTCAGCGGACTCGACGGCGAAGAGCACGAGGTGGGCATTCATTCCATATTTTATTTCGATGGGCCATGATCGAACGAAAGCAATTGATTACTCGCTCTCCCTGTTCGTCAACCACTCGTTCACCGACTGCTTGCAGCGACGCCGCAAAGAAAACGCCCGCAACTGCAAAGACGGCAGAAACGGGTGCGAAGAAGGCGGTCGATGGGTCGAAGGACGCGAAGTCCCCCGACAAGAAGGCCACGAGGTGGATGAACACATGGGATGTCCTTTTCGTTCATGCCAATTCTCTTCAGCGACGCCACCAAGAAGTCCTACGACCGCGGATTCGACCGCCAAGAAGACCACGAGGTGAGTGCATTCACGCATTGTTTCGTTCATTCAATTGTCTTCAGTGACGCGAGCAAGAAGCCCGTTGATGCCGCTGCAAAGAAAGCAGCCACGAGGTGAGCGATGACTGCTTGTCTCTACTAACCAGGCGTTGCTTTCAGCGATGCAACGAAGAAGCCGGCAGTCGACGCGAAGAAATCGACGGATCCTGCCGCCAAGAAAGCGACAACGTGCGTGCTCTCGTTTGACTGTCGTTAGTGATCGTTCTCGTTTTCAGGGACGCCGCAAAGAAGCCGTCGAGCACCTCGAAGCCCGCCGATCCAAAAGCCGCCGCCTCGTCGACCGCAAAGAAACCGGCGGCCGATCCAAAAGCGAGCAGTTCGAAAGACGCCCGAGAAGAAAGTGGAGGCCAAAAAGTCGGACGGCAAGAGCACAACGAGCGAGAAGGACGCCTCGAAGAAAGAGGCGCCGAAGCGGGACAAATCGGCCGATCCGAAGGGCGATGCGGCTGAAAGCCCACCGTCAAGAAGCCGTCGAGTGGGGATGCGAGCAAGAAGGAGGACGGGAAGAAGGAGAGCTCCACGAAATCCGTCGATCCAAAGGAGGAATAAGAAGCGTTCGTCGAGCAAACCCCCGCCCGTCAAGGACGAGAAGGCCGCCGAAAAGAAGGAGGTCCACTTCGAAGAGCGACGATCAGAAAAAGAAGGACGATGCGGCCAAGAAAAAGGCCCTCGAGGAGCAGAAGAAGAAGGACGAAGCAAAGGCGCAAGGCCGACGAAGAGAAGAAGCGCAAGGAGGAGGCCGAACGGAAGCGAAAGGAAGAGGAAGCCGCCCGCAAAAAGAAGGAGGAGGAGGATCGAAAGCGATTGGAGGTAAGCGATGCTTCAGCCAGATTCCAATTGTTCACTCTTCTCGTCGCAACTCACACGTTTACATGATCTCCCATCTCAATCCACTGTGTTTGCAGGCCGAAGAAGTGGACGACGAGGAGTACGAGGACGAGGAGTGGGAAGAGGAGGACGAGGAAGACGACCCCGTGGCACTTCAACGACAGAAAGAACGGGACATCATCAACGCCTTCCTGCGAGCGAAGCAGGGACCCTCCGCCCCGAAAGTCGAGCCGCCCAAGCCGAAGAAAGTGGAGGAGCCGAAGCGAGAGGTCGCTCCACCGAAGAAGACCGAAGTGAAGCCCGTCGAGACGCCGAAGAAAGCGGAGGTCAAGCCCGCGACCATCGATCCCCTGAAGAAGTCGGCCGAAAGCGAGAAGCCCAAATCCTCGACGTCCAGCAGTTCGACGAAGAAAGGCGGCAGATGCCCCGAAGGTCGACTCGAAAACGATCGACAAGCCGGCCATCAAGAAGGAGGCCACTCCCAAAGCCGTCCGCAGACTCCACGGCGAAGAAGACCACGAGGTGAGCATTTCGTGTGACTTCCACGTGCAACGACCGAGGCAAGCGGTCACTCTTGCACCCCCTGCTTGTTGTCCACTCGATCATTGAATATTTTCAGCGACGCTCCAAAGAAGGCGCCCGCAACGGACTCCACGGTCAAGAAGGCCTCGAGGTGAGCGCATCCACTTGCCGCCCCGTTCATTCGCTTGTTTTCAGCGAATGCGACCAAGAAGCCTGCAGATCCCAGCGCCAAGAAAGCAACGACGTGAGTGAAGAGCGCTGGTTGTCGTGGTTGATCGTTCATTTCAGCGACCCCTCGAAAAAATCGACCGCCGACGTCTCGAAGAAGCCGGCCGAGAGCGAGAAGCCCAAATCCTCGACGTCCGCCAGCTCCGCGGAGAGAAGGACGGCAGTCGAACCGAAGAGTGAATCGAAGTCGAAGGTCGACAAGCCGGAGGTCAAAAAGGAATCCAGCAGCTCCAAACCGTCGACCTCTTCCGTCGAGCCCAAGAAGCGGTCCACGAGCAAACCGCCTCCAGCTGCCGACAAAAAGGAAGCCACCACTCCAGCGAAGCCCTTCCACCACCGCTGCCCCCAAAGAAGGAGGAGGTCAAACCGAAGGAGAGCTCGTCCAAATCGAGCGACAGCAAGAAGGAAGGCCGCGAGCAAGACGGTCGATCCGAAGACCTCCTCGGAGAAGAACGTCGTCGGACAAGCCGGCCGAAAAGAAGCGATCTTCGAGCAAACCGCCCCCGAAGGACGAGAAGTCCGTCGAAAAGAAGCCGGTGGCCAAGAAGGACAGCGCGGAGAGCAAGGACGACTCCAGCAAGAAGGCAGCCGATCAGAAGAAAGAAAGAAGACGACGCCAAGCGGAAGGCGGAGGATGAGCGCAAGAAGGAAGAGAGGGGAGGACGCCGACCGCAAGAAGAAGGAGGCGGAGACACGGAAGGCCGACGAGGACCGGAAGCGCAAAGAAGAGGCCGACCGCAAGAGGAGGAAGCCGATCGTAAAAAGAAGGAAGAAGGAACGGAAGCAAGCCGAGGTAAGCCGTTCTTCCCGTTGTACATGTCTTCCAGTCATTCATCCACGAGACCTCCCAACTCATCAACCGTTGATTGCAGGCCCAAGAAGCGGAGGACGAGGAGTACGAAGACGAGTCCGAGTGGGAGGACGACGACGAGATGGACGAGGCGGCCATCGAGCGAGAGAAACAGCGCAAAATCATCGAGAGCTTCCTTCGTTCCCGCAAATGAACCCACTTGCTTGCTCGACGGTCCTTCCCCAATCACGTCGAGCTCTCCATTCGATCGAGTGTTTGTTCCCCACTGCCAATTCTCCGTTCTGTTTGCTCAAATGTCTTGCTTTTTTTTTGCTGATATCACCACTCTTCAACGGGTACGCTTAGAGTTAGGAATAAACGGTAGTTTGTGCAACTAGATCGTTTGAGGTCGCTTCGTTTGGCACAGAAAGGCTCAGAGCGAACGGACCTCTTGCGGTTGCGTGCGGGAGCAGTGGAAAGGAAACCGTTGATTCATGGGTGTTCCTCCCGTTCGAGCGATAAGCTCCCGTTCACGTGCTCCTCCGGATGGCCGCCTGTTGCTGACTCATCGTGATGACGAGCGATGGATTTCGAAATCCAGACGGAATCCACCTGGAACATTTCCGGTTGATCGAAATTCCCAGACAAATCGACGGGATGGTCGGCAGCGGGAAGGCGGCGGAGAAAATCGAGGCGTCGGAGCTGAACGCCAAGCCGTCCGCCGGCCGCACGCTTTCCGCTCGGGGACCACGCGGCGGAGTTTTTCGCCCGACTGCCGCCGATTTCTTCGCTCGCCGCCTCGTCCGTTTGGTCCGTGGGATCGCGAAAGATCGACGATGGTCACCGAACAATCGGCCGTTGATCCAACCGCGTGCCTACCAACGTGGAAACGATTCGGTTTCCCTGCACCCGCTGAACGAGCCGCCGGTCGCCGAGCAGACGGAGCGGCCGCCCGCCTACGGGATGAACCCGACGTTCCTCCACCTCGCGAATGTCCTCGATGTGAGTTCGGGGATTTCCGTCCCTTCCGTCGTGTTCGTGTTTATTTATCGCGATTATTCAGAAGAATTCGTCCTTCGGCCCGAACGCCGTGTCCGTCCAGCAGCCGATCGACAACTCGAACTTCCTGTTCGCCAGCAGCCCGGCGGCGGACGGCGTCGCCCGCTCGAACATCCGCCTGGTCGACAACGCGAACAAGCCGCTGCCCCGCATGAGCCTCTCGAACGGCACCGAGCCGATGGACGTGTGCCCGCCCGAGCTGCCGCCCAACGTGCTGGAGAAGAAGAAAATGAAGCAGCAGCGGGAGGACCGGCTGAAGAAGAAGGGCGTCAAAGAGGAGTACGTGACCGGTAAGCCGCCCTTTCCCTCTTCTCCAATCCACGTGCTCGTTGCAGAAGGAGTGGGCGACAAGGACCTCGACGAGATCCTCCGCGAGTTGGAGCCCGAGCGGGCGGATTCGCTGAAGCCGGCGGACAAAAAGAAGAAGAAGAAGAGCGGGGCCCGCAAGCAGAAGGTTCGTCCACTTCCTCGTCCTTCCATCCATTCTGCCCGTGCTTTCAGCAATCCCGCCCGGACGAGAACGACGAGATCGAGGTGGAGGTGGAGTTGGATCAAGGACGACGCGAACACGACGCCCCCGGCCGCCGAAATCCCGCCGGCGGACTCCGAAGTGGCGGTCGAGGTCGTCAACGAGAAGAAGCCCGAGGAAGTGCCCGAGGAATCGATCCAAGAGGAGAAGCCCAGGGAGGAGAAGGTCGCAGGTGGAGCAGCCGAAGGTGAAGCCGCCGGTCGAGTCGCCCAAGCCGGCCGCCGAGGACCACCGCTCGCCGCCGCTCGTCCAGCCGCTCGTCGACCCGATCCAGGCGGTCGTGTTCACCGAGGAGGACCTCCCGCTGATCGACATCCTCCACGGCCGCTGGGTCGCCTTCCAGCAGCAGTACGGAGGTGAGTGATCCCACGTTCTTCTCTGTTCATTTCGCCCATTCTTTAGACCGCATCAAACACCACGACGACCGCGTGACCCCGAAGCGGACGGCCAGCCCGCGCGGTGCCCGAGGCGCGCACCTCGTCCAACGGACCGCCGCGTCGCTACGAGTGGGTAAATTCGTCCAAGAAGAAGGGCGCCCGCCGCTAGGATCCTCATGAACAGCCTTACCTTCTTGCAATTCGTGGGTACTCGTTCATAATCGCCCCCTGCAGCCCTCCTCCCTCCTTCCCTTGCCGCTTCTCGTCCACGGGTTCACGTTCATTTGTTCTAATTGATCGGGATCTCCCCCTTATGTTGCCTTGTTTTGAGTGTGGGTTGTTGTTATAAAGAACTAATGAGTGTGTCCTGTGAAGAATTCTCCCGCCATATCCCTTCGTTCGGCCCCCTACGGTTCCCCGCCCCTTCCTCCTGTTGTTGTTGGACATGTGAGTCAAGAAATTTAATCGTTCCCGTCGAGTTCTATTCGAGATTACTCGGGCATTTGTGCAACTGCCGAAGGTCTCAGTCGTCCGTTCGCTCATCGCATTCGAATGGACATCGCCCCATGATCACAAGCCGAAGTCCGCTCGTTGCCAATTCGTGTTTATTCTGTACATCAATTGCCTGCTCACAATCAGTACACGTGTCGGTCGGGTTTGCGGGTGCCGCCGCCCAATCGGTGGAGCCACCGCCTGCCGGAAATAAAAGCGACTTCTAAGGCACCAGAGGAAGAAGGCGGAGGTCCAGAGGAGGCCGGCGATCGCGTAGACGGAGATCACGAAGTGCTCGTCGGGCAGAAAGCAGCGGTCCACGTGCAGCTCTTGGGGCGAGACGGTCACGAGCAGGAAGGAGGGCCGCCGGTTGTTCCGCCACGAGAAGGAGGCGACCGTCCACTCCCAGAAGCCGCCCTCCGACCACCACCGCTGGCAGCCGAAGTGCACGTGGCCGCTGAACGCCGCCCGTGGCCGCAGCTTTTCGATCAGCAGGCGGGTGGAGTCGCGCGAGAGGCAGTCCCAGCGCTCGCGGAACTTCTGCTCGCGCACGACGGGCGGCGCCAAGTCCTCCGTCTCCATGCACTCGAGATCGCTCGTTCTGAACGGAAGAAGCGAATGATTAGTCCCATCTCTTGCAGTTCACCGGAAAAGCGGGAAGTGCTGCATGAGGATGGGCCGACTGTAGGGCGTCTTCAGGCGGGTCTCGCACGAGTAGCCGCCGTTCAGCGAGCAGTTGAAGGCGGCGGCGATTCGGTCGACTTCGGCCACCGCTCCCGCGCACAAACGGCAGTAGTCGCCCTCCATGGCCATCGAATTGAGCAGAACGAAGTGGTTTCCGTTCAGTTCGACCCGCTCGACGCCCGGGTTGTGGCCGAAGTGCCGATTGAAGCGGTCCACGTGGCCGGCGGAGATCCTGAACACGAGCAGCAATCAAACGAATGGGAAGAGAGGAAGGGCTCACGCGTAGTGGAAGCCGATGTCGTGATTGCCGACCACCGTGAAGCGTTGGACGTCGTCCGGCAGGGCGAAGAGCGACTCGAATCGCTCGGCGTAGCGCCCGAACTGCTCGTCGTCGCCCCACTGCCTGAAAACAAGCCGGTTAAGGGCGGAAACCAAGTGTTGAACGTGCCCCTCGTCGAACAGATCGCCCAGGAAGAAGACGGCGTCCGGTCGGAGGAGGAAGACGGCCGACTGGAAGGCGCGCGTCATTTGGTGCTCCCTCCGCAGTTTGTCGAACCAGTGGCCGTTTCGGACGCCCTGAAAGCAGCAACCGACTATCGAATGCACTCATTTCGTGGAGAACGAACCAGCAAGTGGGTGTCCGCGAGGATCATGATCTTCGTTTGGTCCTGATTGTTCCAACCGCATCGCAGGATCGCCAGGTAGTGGACGGCGAATTCGTTGAAGAAGAAGACGAGCGGGAGGCTCCAAACGAGGAAGCCGGGAGAGCGAGAACGCGCGGCGCAGGAGGGACTTCGGAGAAAAGGACCTCATTTCTTCCGTTTCCTCCGCATTCCCTCGATTGAGCGACGGGAAATTGACCGGAAATTCCCGCATTTCTGCTCGTTTTGCTCTCCGATTGGCGCTTTTGGCGTTCCGCTTCGCTTTCCACAGCCGAGGGACGCGTTGCCGCTTGCTTTCGCCCGAACGTTCCCGTTCGGCGGACGGCGAGTGGGCAGAACGTTCTCGATAAGCAGATTCCTTTCCCCGTACTCGCTGACCACAATCAAACTTCTTTTCTGATTGCACGCAGCGTATTCCGCTCGTTCCACTTCCTTCTCGCCGTTTCCCGCGAATTCCTCGAGTTCAGCGCTGCTTATCGCTCGTTCGGCCGATGGGAAGAGGAGATTTTCGTTTATTTCGAACGATATTTCTTTTCTTTGTACAAACATATAATGGAATACAAGCACGGAGAGTGGAATAACAAGAGGAGAGACACGTACGATGAAGCGAATGAGAACCTTTTTAACGAGTGAGTTTTCTTCGGGCAATTGCGATTTTTTCGGTTTTCCAGCAAACGAAAAAAGAGATGCGGCAGGAACGAAAGAGAACCATCGGAGAAGAAATGGACAGCAAGTGGCAATGGGGGGCCTAAGAGAAGAACCGACTAGTGGGGGAGGCACGAGCAGCCGTGGCCGTGATCGACGAGCGGAATAAATAACTACGTAGTCTACTTAGAGGAGTTGTCTCGAGCATCCTCGCGATCTCGAGGAGGGGAAGGCGGAGGCTATCGATCTTAGAGGTCACCGCGGTGCCGTGGGTCGTTCCATTGGCCGTTGGGAGCGCGTGGTCCCGGCCGGAAGTCGGAGGGCAGTCGGTGGCTCTCAAGCAGATCGAATTTTCCTGCAAACAGCGGAGATGAATCGAGTGCAATGGAGGGGGACCGCTTACCTCATTTCGTCCAGTGCCCGCATTCAATTACCGAGGAGGGAATTAGAAAGGCGTAGGGGGCGAGAAAGTGCACTGGAGTCGAAACAGAACGTCGCTCTACGCTTCGCGACTCGTTACGGGCGAGTTGAGTGGAAGGGAGGACGGGAAGGCGGACATCGTCGAAGATCGGCGGCCACGAGCGTCGGCCGAAATGCGCGTGGGGAGGCGCGGCGTCTGTACAGGTCGGGCGGGCGGGTACCCGCCGCCTCGCAGAGGGCGGGCGGTCGGGGCGCTTGGTCAAGCCGCTCGCTCGCCCGCTTTTATACGACCGGGAAGAACGCGGCGGCCGCCCGGAAAGCTCCGCCCCTCCGTTCGCTTTCCCTTCGGTCTGGTCTTTGGCGTCCGCAAGGCAGGCGGCCGGGCGCCTCGTCAGCGTTTGAAAACGCGTAGTTCGGGCTTTTTCGGGAGGATTACGCGCATTATTAGCTGCTGCCGATTACTCACTGCCGCCCAACCGATTGGAAACCGAAGAGCGAACAGCCCGATCGTTCGGTTGATCCCTCCGAATTCGGTGCAGTTTGCAGCCGAGAGACAACGCTCGTTGTTGTCCGGACGGCGAACAGAAGGCCGGAGAGCAAGCGGGAGACAAAGAGCGGCGTTCAGATTTGCAAGAGGGATCGTTTGTGCTCGCTTTTCGCAATCTGTTGATTCAAACGAGGCGGCGGAGGAGGCGAGCGGCCGAACAACACCCGTTCAAGCGGCCGGATTTGCGGAGATCGTCGATCAGGCGGCGTGTTTTCTTCTCGAAATCCCGACCGATGAGCAACCGGCGGCCGGGCGGCTGACGTGATCGACGGCCGTCCCGAGGGCTCGTGCCCGCCGCCGGCTCGCTCGCCTGTGACTCGGCCGGCCGTCCGATCACGAGTGAGCGGCCGTCTGGTCGGCCGCCTAATGACTGGATTGTTTATCGCCGCACGAGTGTTGCCGACTCGTGCCGCTCGCCGGACCGAAGATCTCGCCCGTTTGGGCCGCTCGCCCCCGACTGTCCGCTGCAGACGGCCGCCGATTGTCGTTTGCACCCACCGGCCGGGGGTGTTGCGTGCAAACGGCGGGAAGACGCGGAACTCCGCGCCAACTCCTCCGGATTGCATCAGCGGAGACCATTCGGTCCGCACGAACATTCGAGCGGATTTGCATTCGAAATCGCTTACGCACGGGCGGCCGTCGTGAGCGCGGAATCCAATTCGCGCCAATCACATGGCGGCAGTTCGGGTACAAACGACTGCAGGCATTTTCGATAAAACGGGGAAGCCGGCGGTCAGCGTTGCTCGCCGCCGCTTATCGAACGGACGCTGGGGTATCGTCGACAAAACGGAGAAGCGCAACGCGGGGCCGTTCGGTGAGTGCGGGAGTGTAAAGTGGGGATTGACGCCGCCGATTCGCCCAGAACGGGCGCCGTTCGATCGACGTTTCAAAACGGTTGTTGCGTGATTGAGATCTGAGTGCGGGTGTCGTTCGTTCGGCTGCTTTCTTCCTCCCTCTGGCCGGCCGGCGACAAACCGGCGGACACGTGCAATCGAGCAAAAGACGCGAAGGACGAGGCGAGAAGGAAGGTTCCGATTTAACGGCCGCCGCCTCATGTGACCAGAAAGAACTCGTGAGTGCGGCGGGTGTTTGTTGCTCTGTTCCGATCCAAGTGCCGCACTGTAAACACCCCCGCTCGCTCGCCGGTCGTCTTTTTCGCCCGCCGCTCGGGAAAGACGGGAAGAAAGCAGAAGGAAGGAGGGCGGCGATCTCCGAACGTGCGGGTGTTGTTCGCTGGCGGATGAAAACAGCGTCATTCGCTTCGAAAACACCGGCGAGCTGACGGCAGATCTCCGGCAAAACAGTCGGGGGAGCGGAGGTCACGAAGGGCAGCGAACGGTCGAAGAAGAAAGGGGAATGCACTTGAAGCTGGCCAGGAATAGAAACCAATTGGAAATTCCGATCGGCCCGTCTCACGTCTCGAATGTTGTCGTGTCCTTTCCGCAGACGACGGTTTCTCGAAGGTCGAAAACAAACAAAACGAATGGATGCGCGTGCCTTCGGCGGTGTTTCGTGCAACGACCGTCCTTTGATCGAAACGGTCGGTCGGCCGGCCGGAGGTCGAGAGCGGCAAACAGCGCTGTTTTCGGTTGATTAATCGACCAAAGGGTTCTCATAACCGTTGATAGCGGCCGGTTTCTGATCACTCGCCTGCTCTCGCTGGCTGGAAGACCCCCGCATTTGCTGGCCGCATTTCGTAACGAGGATCGTGAGTAAGCGGGCGGGCGGTTTGTGTGTTCAGATGGCCGCCCGCTTTTGGCTGCCGCCCGCCCGTCTCGCCGCTCTTCGTATCTGGCCGGCCAGTCGATCGATCGGGCGCCCACCGGCGGAATCTGACGTCCGGGTGGGAAGCCGACGGCCGGAAGCTGCGTGTAAACACGGGAATGAACACGAGGAAAGTGGTGATAAACGGGCAGAACCCCCGCCTTCCGTTTGGAACAACATCTTTCCGCCTTTCTCTCCTTTCCGTTCGCTCCGCTCCTCCTGGTCTCTGAACCGCCGGCCGGTCGGCGTGAGCAACGGGAGCGGCCGTTCGGAAACCACACACGGCGGAAACAAACCGAAATAGAAATTGTGTTCGATCTCCGCATAAACAAACCAGTCGTTTGCAGCAACACCCTCGTCATGCAACCAAGCGGAACAATTGCAGTCAAAGGGCAACAATCACACTGTGTCCTTCTTGACTCGAGATCAATGAAGAGATGCCTGCACAGTGCTTCTCACAATCCAACACAAGCCTCTTTTCTCCTTCTGTTCGATAGTCTTGATCGGATGTCGTAAATTTGAAGAAGAGAAGGCGCCCGCCAAACACATCTGCCGGCCGGCCGGCCGCTCTCGAGTGCCGTCGGGCGGATCGCCGCGGGGGACGGCGGAACAAAGCGGTGCGCAATCAACGCCGTCGGCACAAAAAGCGAGCGGATTGTTTTGGGAGCGGGGCGGGCGGTCACTCCCGCACGCCCCGCGGGATCCGAAGGTCGTGCCGGCGGCTGATGAGCGCGAAATTCACGTGTCGCGGCGAATTCGCTTCTTTCCTTCGAGCAGAAGGCGGAAGGCGGGCAGCCGGCGGACATTCGATCTCTCCGGCGACAGCTGGCGGCTCTCGGAACTCACTTGTTGCGGGCATCCGCCGATTGGGAGCGCGCGGCGGTCCCGATTTCCGCCGATTTGGGCGGAGAGCGAAAGGGAGGACGAAGTGCGCATCGCTTTGTATTGCAACAACCCGCGGGCGGCGGACAAATGCTGGGCGAACCTCATGGTCAAATAGAAATCGCCGCCCGCCGCCGGTCCCTTTCGATTTGCATAACCGGCCGGCGCTCTCCGTCGCTCGACGCAAACTTCCACCCACTTCGCGCACTTCATAATCGCCGCCCGCGCAGATGCCCGAACTTCTTTCTTCTTCGCCCCTTTGTGCAATTCACACCTCCCCCTGCAGGTTGAAAGGGAAGTCTTCCATTCTCACTCACTCACTTCTTTCTGCCCGGGAAGACGTCCACTCCGGAGACGTCCCTTTGATCAGCCGCCCCGAACTGTTCGGATTTGATTTACGTCAAGAGCGCTCGTGCTCCAATTTGTTCCGCCGACTCGCGCCCGCCCGCTCGTCTAATCGGCGAGCGATCCGATTGACGGGAGTTTCGCGCCCTTCCGAATCGCCGCCCGCTCGCTCCTCCGGGTGTTCGCGGATCTCGTCGAGTGCGGGCGGATTAGTTTTTATTGGCTCCATCAGTTCGCCCTTGTCGCCGCCGTTCGCTCGAGTGTTTTCGACCTGCCGAGAGCCCTCGCTGGAGGGGGGGCGGATGAGGAGGGAAGCCGTTAGTTCGTGGTCACTCGCCGGCTTTCATTTCTCCTCATTCGTCTCGCAATTCCACTCGGCTTCCGAGCGGCGACTCCAAAGACCGCCCGCCCGCTCGTCCGGTCGGCGATAGATGGCCGCCGGCCACGAGATCCCCGCCGAATGCGAATGCCGAAGTGCGCGGAGACTCTTGGCCGCGCGTAATTGTCGGCGGGGCGGAAGACGCGCCCGAAGGCCGCCGGTCGCTTCCTTGCGCGCGCAGAGGAGTTTCGATTACTCGCGCTCGTCCGCGGACGTCTCGGGACGTCGCCGCCCGCCCGCCTGTTCGCCGACCAGTCGGGAGCGGGCGGGAGGAAGTCGGCGGCCACTCGGCCGGCCGTTCGCCGCCCTCCGATCGATCGGCCGGCTGTTGGGCAGAGGGCGGAGGTCAGCGGATGGCCGATCATCGCCGCCTTTCTGCTGCCGAGCTCTCGTTCGGTCATTCTTCCACCTCCCGCCCCACTCGCCGTCCACTCGGCCCCCCGCTTAATCACCGCCCACTCGGCCGCGGCCTCCGGAACAAACTTCCGGTCAACTCGGAGGCCGACCGGAAATTCGCTCCGACTGCCCGCCTCGGGACGCGCGCGCGTTTAATCGGCCGCTCGGGGAACTTTCGGTTTGATTCACGCTCTTCGGGCGGGCGGCCGACAAGAGGCGGGGGGATTGGCAATGCTCTTGCTCATCCTCCTCGGCTGCTCGAGGACGGACATCTGCTCGCTTGTTTGCTCGAAGGTGTGGGGCGGCGGGCAATCGAATTAACTGCGCTCGCGGCCGCCGGGATCACAAACAAGGGGGATCCCGCGCCCAATTGGCCGCTCCCGCTCGGAGCGTCGAGTTCATTAGGCGGGAGTGGGCTCGAATTGCCGCTCGTCCCTTCGGCGCCGCTCACCCACTCGTTCCGCGTGTCCATTTCGCTCCTTTCGCGGTCGTCGGGCGACTTCGCAGGCGGCCGGCGGTTTTTTCGCGTGAAAGCCGGCGGAAATGGCCGCTTGAAAGCGAGCCGAAGTGGGCGGCCGGCCGGACAATGGAGGGCGGGAGTGGGCGGCGGTAATTCGGCGGCCGCTTTCTCCCCCGTCGTGATTTCGGCCGTCGTTTTGGTTGCCGGCCGACTTCCGCACGTTTTGACGTCGTGAATGCGCCCGCCGTCCATTCGTGCCTCCACTCTCGGCCGTATTCACTCCATTTGGCTTGCAGGACTCCCGGACGGCGATGTGATGCGGCCGGACGGGATTCTTCTCTTCGAATTCCGACGGGGAGGGCGACGATTCCGCCGGTCGTGCCGCCTGCCAACAGCCCGGTCGATCGGCCGAAGGATCCCGAGTTCGAGCGAGACGAAAGGAGAGACCGTTCGTTTCACTCTCTGATCCCCTCCGTAACGAGCGAGTGCTTGCAGATCGAACGGACGCTCTTCCCCAACCACGAGAAGATTTCTCTTCTGTCCTCCCTCGGCCCTTGCGCTCAACTGGAGGCCGCGCGGGACGCCGAGGTGGTCGACCGGCTGTCCACGTGCTCCAGCGACCTCCTCCGATGCCGGATTTGCCTCTCGTCCGCCCACGAGTCGAAGAACTCGCGGCTCATCAAACCGTGTCTTTGTTCGGGGTCCATCGGCCGGGTCCACCTCCACTGCCTGCTCCGATGGATCGACCTGAACGAACGGAAGCTCAGCAGAGTGGAGCCCCAGTGCGAGCTGTGCGGCTTTCGCTTCAAACGACGAGGAGTGTTCGCTGTAAGCAGGTAAAGAAAGTAGGAACTGGAAGGAAGCCGACTGCTTCCAGTTCAACCCCAGGAATCTCCTTGCTGCCGACCGTTAGCCTGCGGGACAAAGTGCTCAACTGCTTGTTCCTCCTTCCTGCTGGTGATCATGGCATTTTGCGGGACAGTCGCCTACCACTACTTTCACCTTTCTTTGCGGTGAGGTGCTTGAATGAAACGATGTCCCATCAATCGTTGTCTTCAGAAGGAACAACCGGTACATCGCGGACCGCGTGGTGCTCGACGAGGACATCTGGACGGTGCTCGCGGCCTGCGGACTGCTGATGGTCGCCTTCGTGCTGGCGGTCGTCACGCAATACCACGCTTCGAACTCCTGGTTCCACCTTGGCCGTCCGGCTGTACACGACGAACCGCAACTGGAACATCCGCGAGTACGACGCCTCGCGGGACGTGGAGTGCGGGAAGCCGGTCGAGACGAGGATCGCTGATCGTTTGAATCGATTCTCCACGCCTCCTATTCTACTTCCCATTTCTTCTTAAGGGTATCTTGTGTTCTTTTCGTCTTTCTGCATTCCGTTTGCCTCTTGCCAACCGTTCGATTGTTGCACTTGTAAATAGCTGGAGAATAAAAGAACAAACTTGTCGCCCGGGCGGCCATCTTTTCGAAAGAAGTCGGCCTGGACGTGTTTTTTGCAAAATCCGGCGGTCAGCTGTCGAGCCGAGCGGACGGACGGCGTCTTCCATTGCTCATAAATGCGGTGATTCGCACCTCCGTTTCAGTTCTTTCCAATGGCCCCCACGCTGCAGTTCGCCCCTCAACCGACGACGGCCGGCTTCCGCCCGCCTCCTCGGCCGACCGCTCGGAATCCTCCGTCGACGGTCGAGGCGGCCGACTGCTCGCCGCCGTCGCCCGACGTCAACCGGCTGTTCACGATCGCCGGTCTGCTCAAGCTGCTCGCAATCGTAGAACAAGCCGCTGTTACATTCCACTCGTCGATGTTCAGACCTTCAACTTTCCTTTGTTTCCTGAGCGTTTCGGTCGGCGGGACGGGCGACTTCGTGGGCGTCGGCTGGGCGACGTTCGTGTCGATTTCGGGCTTCGCCTTCAGCATCATCCTGCTGCTCGTCTTCCTGTTCAACGTGGCCAGGAACCTCGACGAAATTCCGTGGGCGACGACGGTGAGTGCAGTCACTAGAAGGAGGTGGTTGACGGGTGATTGCAGGACCTCATCTTCTGCTTTCTGTGGACGATCTTCCACTTTACGAGTGCCTCCATCCTCGCCCTCTCGGCTGCCGCCGCCCAAACGAGCGCCTTCCCGTGGGCCGTCGCTTCGGTGAGCGGAGGGGAAACATTCGCCACTCATTCACGCTCGCTCTTCTTTCAGTTCTTCTCTCCTTCTCGGCTATGATCACGTACGCGGTGGACTGCTTTCTGAGGTTTCCTCGTTTGGCGGGAGGGCGAAGACGCGTGGATCAGCCAGACGAGAAGGACGGGACCGCCCAACTCACCTCTAATCAATCGTTTGTTTATTGTCGAACACACAGTGCGGAATAAAAGAAGGATTGCAGGAAGGATTCTGTTAATTAAGAAACGAGTGGAAGTGGAAGGACGTGGGCGATGAAAAGATCGACAGCTTGAGGACGAAGCGAACGGCCCGAAACACCGACCGTCTACTTGAGAAAAATGAGAGGGCAGGAGGCGGACGAACGGATCGGCATTTCGGGCACCTCCGACTGCTCATCGATTGTTGCCGTTGTTGTTTCGGCTCGTGCGGCGGCGGCAGAGGCGGCGGTGCGTCGGCCAGTGAGCCTGCTGGCACGCGGGGCTGCCTGCAAGCGAACGGATTGAACAGAAGAGACATTCGATGGTCACTTACAGTACGCACAGTTCCAGCAGCAGTGGTAGATGGCCTGAAAGCGAACAAACCAACGATAAGAAGTGGAAGAAGAGGGACCACCGACCTCCAGGCTGCAGTTCGTGCACCACTGCTTCCGCTTCGTGGCCTCGATTTGAGCTTCGAATCGGACGGCCGCTTGCTGCAGCTCCGACTCCAGCTTCTCCTGATGCTGCTGCTCGAGGTGAGCCCTGAAAAAAGATGGAATGAGTGCGATATCGTCCGGTTTTCGTTGTACTTGTTGGCCCAAACAAACGAATTCTTACAGCGATTCGTTCATTACAGTAATTTTCCGCAATCAAACGAAACCCCATTTCCCCTCAAACAATCCCTAGCCATCTCAACGGAAACCCTCCGGACTTCTCGTTCCCGCATGACCGTACACGTCGGCACGTATCGATTTGTTTGTCCTACGGTAGTCATGCAGACGCTTTTCGTCGGGCGTCTCCTCTGCACTGCGTTCTCTCGCACGAAAGAGCGCGACGCACTTGCGAGTTTCGCGGTGAGTACGGTCGCTCTTTCGCGCCTGCTCCCACGCCCGAACACGTGAGTTCGTCACGCTCTCTCGTGAGAGACGGGAAGCCCGATAAACCCGAAGAAATTTCGAAAGAAATCGCCTCACCGATTGGTTTCGAGTTCTTCCTTGAAACTGGGCGACGAGCTCCTCTTTCATGCGCTTCTGCTCGGCGAGGAACTCTTGGTGCAGCTGCAAAACGAAAGGAATAAAAAGGAATGAAAGGAAAGGAGTCGCCTACCGTCTCCGTCATTTGGACGAGCGCCTTCTCGCGGGAGTTCTCGTAGTCGACCATCCAGTGCTTCTGCAGGTCCAGCAGGAGGCGTTTGATGCGGCTGTCCAGATACCACGAGTTCTCGCCGCCGTCGCCGTCCATTCCCTGCAGTTGATCGTTGGTTTCGGCCATCCCGTCGCGCAGCCAACAGCGAGTGCGGGAGTGAGCGAAAGCCGAGCGGCACCGGGCGGACGCCAACGCCCGGCCGCCCGAAAGATTCCAGGCGGGAGCCGCGAGGAGCGCGTGAAGGCGGCGAGCTGGCGGAATTGATCTTTTTCGCCTTCCTTCGTTCTTCTGGAGGCGGGCAGCGGCGGCTGGGAGGAGAACGACGACAATCGCGAACAGCCATTACGACTTCCTTTTTCCCGCTCCTTCCGATCGATTGTTTTTATCTTTCGAGCGTGTGTTTTTACGACAAATCGCTTCGCTCTCCGTTGTCGAAATGACGTGTTGCTCGCTGTTTACACCTGCCGCTCACTTTCGCTCCACATTCGTTCATCCACTTCCTGCAATCAGCCATCGATTCTCGGTTCTTTTGTTTCGTTCGTGAGGCGCGAACGCCCAGAAATTTCGAGCAGAAGGTGGGCGTTTCGCTTTTCGTTTGGTACACGTTGCATTGCGCTCTCTCCAATTTCCATTCGCGAGCGAGCCTCAAACGATTCTCTCGTTTATTCGCGTGTTTGCAGCGGGTTCTCGATGTCTTCGGCTGCGGACTCCTCGTCGGCGGAGCAGCTCGCGTTCAGCCTCCGCTTCGCCCTCCAGTCCATCCCCGACCAGCAGATTCGGTGCCCCGCCGACTGGACGGTTCTCCAACTCAAACATCACCTCTTCGAGACGTGCAGCTCCAAGCCGGTACGCCCACTCTTTTCCTATCGTTCACTTCTGTTCGTTCAGGAAGTGGAGAAGCAGCGGCTGATCTTCGCCGGCCACTGCCTGCGAAATGAGCAGGTCCTCTCGCAGATCTTTAGCCGGAACGTGGTCGAGGGCTCGAGCAACGACGAGGAGGGGCTCCAGGTGATGCACCTCGTGTGCACCAACAAGGAAGACCCCACCCAAGAAGCCGGCGCCCACCAGCGAGCTGCGGAATCGAACGAACGCCCAGCCGTCCAGGTAAGAGGAGAGAGACCGCCCATTCAACTCCTTTCCTTCTTTCAGTTCTTCGACGACCGCCGGTTCGCAAGCCGCGTTCGATGCGGCGAGTGTGCCCTCGTTCGCCAACGTTCCGCAGGACGTGAACCAGGCGTACGCCTTCGCTTACCACAACTAGTGAGTTCTTTCCACTTCTTTCGTTGAGTACTCCCCTGTTTGTCTTCAGCCTCCGCAACTACCACGCCCGCAGTCAACACTTGGGGAGCGGCGACTTTCCGCTGAGCGTCCTGCAGACGAGTCGGCCGGCCGGCGGCGTGGACGACGCCCAGAATGTTCGTTCTGTCTGCCTCTTTCTTTCCTTTAGCTCTCGCCTTTAGGCTCAAGCGAACGCTCAAGTGAACCAGGCGGCCGAGAACGAGGCGATGGTCGGCGGGGCGGCCGTCGATCAGGCGGAGCGGCCGGCCGACCTGCTTGACCTCATCTACAAACTGATCCGCTTGGCCTTCCTGGTCGCCATCCTTCTCTACTCATCGATGGAGCGGGTCATCTTCGTTGTCCTTGTGATCTGCTTGATGTGGTAAGTGGCCGTTGACTAGATCTCTTTATTCCGTTCGCTTGCAGGTACGTGCACATGCGCCGCGAGCGCGACAATCAGGGCGGCGCGCGGAATGCGGAGGCGCGCAACGAGGCGGCCAACCCGCCCGCGCAGCCCGTGAGTCCTCTTCCTTGTTTCTTCCACTCATCTGCCGATCGTTCAGGCGAACGCCCAGCCGCCGCAGGAGAACGCGGAGAATCCGAACGACGCGAACAACAACGAGCTGCCGGCCGTCGCCGCGAACACGCCGCAGCTGTCCGCGTGGAACGTGTTCCGCGAGACGATCTTCAGGTGACTCCCGCCCTCCACCACTCAATCAACGGACGTCCGTCTGCTTGCAGCTTCTTCGCCTCGCTGATCCCCGAGCCGCTGCCCCAGGGAATGAACGTGAACTGAGCCGCCCGGTGGATCGCTCCCTCGCTCGAACGGTGACTGGATGTCGAGGACTAGTGGACGAAAGTAGTGGACATCCGCCTAATTATTCCTCCTCTTTCTTCTTTCTTTCTTTTGTACATAAACGCGTGCAGAAGCCGGTCACTCGCCGCCGACGGGCGTCGATTTCGTCGAATAAAACCGCCGATTCATTCGAGAGCAAACAAGCCGCAGGAGGGGAGGAGAGTGAAAGAAAGCCGAAGAAATCGCCTTCCGCATTCCTCCTTCGAACACTTCGAGGATTCACGTGGCTCCTCGACGGTCTTCTGCCGTCTGTGGACGCGGCGTGTTTGTTTTCAACGCGCTGATCGTTTTCACCCGCCGCCATCGAAAGCGATTTGCACAAAAATGCGGTCAAACGCGATGACCGGCGGGGCGAAAGGCGAACTCGCGGGCTTCAAGGTCGAGCGGGCGGCCAGGAGGGGGCGGCGTGTCAGGCGGCGGTGGAGGGATTTGTTGCGCTCATCAGTTCGTTCGGTTACTCGCCGCTTTTACTCGTCGTGCCCACCGACGGCCATCCGTTCGGCGGAGTGGACAGAAAGGCGTGACGACGTCGCCCCACGCCGCCCGCGCGCCGCCAGCCGTTTGTTCGTTCCACACGGTCGTCACGATCCACGCCCCGGCTAATTTCTGTTCGCGGGGGAACGTGAGCAGCGCGGGCGGCGCAGGAGCGAGCGGACGGACGGCGCGCGATGTCCATTCGACGGCGACGGCGATTCCTGCTTCACGCAAGCGGCTCGTTGTTCCATTTCACTTTTGGAGGGCGGCGAGTTTTTCGGCGCTTCTTCCACGCGGCGCATCTGCCCGGCGATCGCCATCCGAACCAGCTTTGAGCGCGCCGCCCGCCGGCGACAACAACGGCTGGACGGCGGCTCTCGTGCGCGTCGCCCACTTTCTTCGTTGATTGCTGTCGCCGCGCGGGGATCTTCTTCGTCTTCCAACACGTTGCGTGACGCAACGCCGTCGCGGTGCAAAGAAAAGTGGGCGAAATCGGCGCGCCCTTCACCTTGGCCTCGTTTCGGTCTCCTCCGCGAATTTCGCCCTTGATTCGCGCCCTTTCGAGGTGGACGCCGCGTTCGAAAGTGGGCGGCCGAGGGCCAATCCGAATGTCGGTCATTCGCGCAGCCGCCTTTCCCATGCGCCGAGGCGGGGGAACGTCCACTCGTGTCCGTTCGCGGGCGGCCCTCGCGTCCCAATTCGAAGCGAATTTTTCGGTCGTGTTTTCGCTCGCCGCTCGCCGCTTGAAGGTCGCCGGCCATCGGCGCGCGCTTTCACGTTCCCGCGCCGGAGGTCGAGCGGCCGGCACCTCCCCCCACACGGGCGCGGGTGAATGGAGACGGCTGACCGTGACCTCGATCTCGCCCGCCCCCCGCCCTTCGCTTTTGGCGCCCCCGCCCCGCCCGGTGCCCGCCGGTGGTCCAGTGCGGCGTCTCGCTTTCCTTCGGCTCGTGACTCCCGATCGCGATCTGCGTGTTCTGCTCACCGTGCAGCCGCTGCTTCCAGGCCGCCGCCTCCACCGCTTGGCCATGGGCGCCGAAACGTGCGCCTCGACCGCCTTCACCAAAGAGCCGCAGGCCGCCGCCCCGGCCGGCAGCCAGCCGAGCCGCGCGGCCCCGCTGGACTGGAATTCGGACAACTCGGGTAAGGTGGAGGGTGCTCATCAGATGATCGGCAGAGCTTCTTCTCGTGTTTGTTCGATCAGGCGAGTGTTTCCCCGAGATTCGGGAGTGTTTTTACGAACCGCCGGCCCGAATTGGGCCTCTCGGAAATGCCACTCGGCCGGCCGCTCGATCGGCGAAAGTTGCGAGCGGGCGGCCGGTTAATCATTCGCCGTTTTCGCCCCAATTTCCCCGCAATGAAACCGCCGAGTTGGCATTTCGCTCCGACCGACCCGCTCGCTTCACGGGGATTACGGTAGCCGGAGGAAAGGAAGTGACGATCGTTGCCTTCAGAGAGCGCCCCTTCGTCCTGCTACAGCGGCATCAGCGAGCTGCGCGGGGCCGTCGACTCCAGTGCGGGCGCCTCGGCGTCCAACCCGACGGCCGAGTGGGAGCGGGCGGAAATGAGCGACCGGACGCTCGCCAACGTCTGCATCTTCCACGTGCCGGACAAGCCGCTGGAGCTGCAGGTGGGCGAACGGTCGTGATGGGCGGCGTGATTGACGGCCGGCCACTTCAGGATCCTCAGAACGTCTCGACCACTTCCATCCCGATGAACCTCGTGCTCAAGCCGTCGGGCGCGCTCCAAGGCGTAAGTCGCGGCCATCGGGGGCGCAATAAACTCGAATCGTGCGCGTTGATAAGCGGGCCGCCTCGATTTTATTGCGCGCCAAGTGTCAGTCTAACGCGTGCGGCTTCAGGAGTTGGGCGTGTGGAGTGCGGGTTTCATTCCGTCGGGCGCCCGCTTCGGCCCCATTCGCGGCGACTCACTCACGCCGTCCGTCCACGAAGCCACCGTGATGCCCGCCGAGGCGGCCGTCCCGCTGGGCGGAGCGCCGGGCCCGCTCGGCGGCCAGAAGCACGTCAGCGAGCGGCGAGGCGCCCGACCCGTCGATCTCCAGCGGCCGCCCAGCCGCTGGCGCATTTTCTCCGACAGCGGCGCGCGTGTGCTCCGAATCATCGACACTTCCTCGGTGAGTGCGGGCCGTGCACTCGGCCGTCAATCGAATTGTTGCAGAAGCGGGCCAATTGGATGCGGAACGTGAAGTTCGCCCGCACTCGCGACTCGCAGAATCTGGTCGCTGCTCAGGTAACGCCGCTTTCCTTCCGCTACGGTCCGCGGAGTGAGTTCAATGGCGTACGGTGGTTAGAGTCGTGACATCGAGCCGGCCGGCCGCTCGCTTCCGCCGCTCGGCCACGGGCGGCCGCGAAATGCAGCTGCCGACCAACTCGCCCCCGCCGCCCGAACGTTTGAATTCCAAATCGAGTGATGTGTGGGTCTTCCGAATGGAAATGCGGGCCCATCCTCGTTTGCATTCAAAACAACGCCGGCCCGCAGTTCGACCCGAAATCCACTCCTTTGCGAACGGCCGTTCCGATCGGCCGTTCCGTTCGGCGGTTGGCGGCCGCCGGGCGGTCGGCCGGGTGTTTTTGCTTTTTGGACTCGCGATCCACACGACGCAGCCGGCTTCCGGGAACTCTCGCCTCTAATCGAGTTTCGTTGAGCACGTCGAGCGAAAGTGCAGGCGGTGCATGGGGCGATCTTTGAAATCTTAGCGGCTAACCGAATAGTCGGGGGAGGAACAGGTGGAATTCGCGGCCGGCGGCTCGTCATTGCCGTCTATCGTACCCGCCAGTCAGCGGAGTTCGTGGACTCGAGAACGTCGGCTGGGGTCACGCGAAGCGGGCGGAGTCTCGAATTGCGGCGATTAGACGGCCAATGATCTCCGGCACAAACACAAAAGACCGCAACGTTCCCACGAGCGTCTTCCACGGCCGCCGCGTCATTTGAACTCATTACTGTCGATCCCCGCCGTCCCTTCTTTCTCTCCTTGCACGTTCCTCTTTTCATTTGTTCGTTGTTGCAGATGGACGGCGAGATGTACTTCTATTCGATCAAGCCGATCAACGCGAACGCGGAGCTCCTCTTTTGGTTCAGCCGGGAGTACGGCCAGCGGATCCACGCGCCGCTCAACTGCGAGTTCTGGCGGCAGGCGACGAGCACCTCGTTCGCTGCTCTCGCGGCTGCGGAAGCCGCCCTGCCGAGTGCGCGGGCGGTCGATCTCCTGCTTCGAGGCCGCCAGTCGCCCGTGGGCGAGAAGACGGCCGTCCACCAGCGATCTCCGTTGGCCCACTCGCCGATCGCCTGCTCCTCGTCGGCGGCCTCCGAGCTGCACGTGTTCGACGAGCACTCCACTTCCTCCCACTCGGCCACCGAGTCCGCGGGCTCGTCGCCCCGCAACTCGTCGCGCGCGAAGGAACGCCGCAGTGAGGACCGCCAGTCGTTGGAGTCGGGCCACACGGAACTCCCGCCTCAACGGCCGGACGTGATCCAGGCGCCGCTCCATCGACCGGTGCCCCTGAAGCACTCCCTTCCGTTGCCCTCGCCGCCGCCCCCACCGCCGACCTCCGCCTACCAGCCGGCCGCCTCCTCGTTCCTCCGGCCGCCGACCACCCTCACGCATCTCAGCACCTTGCTCCAGGACTACTACCGCCGAGCAGCTTTAATCTCCGGGTCGGCGGGCGATCCCCTCGGCGCCCTCCAGTCGGTGGTCGCCCCCGCCGATCCCGCCCCGCTCCCGCCGAACCCGCTGGCCGGCGGCCTTTGGGTCCCGCAGACTACGCCGCAGATGGGCGTCACGCTTCAATCGTTGAATCCGTCGGCGTTGAACGGCGGGCGGTACGCGGCCGAAGTGGCGACTTCGCTGCCCGCTTTTGCGGCCACGACGTTCCAGCCGGCCGCCCAGACGCCCCTGCCGCACGCCTACTCCTCGCTCTACGCGATGGCCGCCGCTGCCGCCCACGCCGCCTCCCAAACGTCCGCCGTCCCGCCCCCGCAGCCACCGACGGGAGCCGAGTTGGCCGCCCGGCTGCTGGCGACCAGCGACTTCGGGCTCTCCGCCTACCAGCAGCTCCTCACCGGCGACTCGTCGGCCGTCCCGTCGGCCCTCGAAGTGGACGTCACCCTGCCGCCCGCCGCCGCCGCCCAGCCCGGCGATGCCGAGCGGTCGGCCGGCCAACGAGAACGCGGCCACTCCCGCGGCGAGCACCGAGCCCAAGGTACACGCATTCCTTTCCATCTCACTTCATTCATCCTCTTCTTTCAGTTCTGGCAGTCGAACGTGAACGGGCGCACTCGCTACCAGTGCACGAGCTGCGGCAAGTCTTTCGGGCAGCTGAGCAACCTGAAGGTCCACTACCGCGTTCATTCCGGCAAGTTCCCTTCGGCTTGCAAGACGGCTAATCGATGTTCGGGTTGCAGGAGAGAAGCCATTCGCTTGCGAGACCTGCCAGAAGCGGTTCTCTCAGCTGGCGCACCTTCAAAAGCACTACCTCGTCCATTCCGGTTCGTTTCGACCATCCAATCGGCCTCAATGAACTCGTCTTCTTCAAGGCGAAGAAGCCCACGCATTGCCCCTACTGCGACAAGCGGTTCAGTTCGACGTCCAACCTGAAGACCCACTTGACGGTAAGCCTTCGAGAGTAGTGGGCAGAAGTAATCTTTTGTTACAGGCTGCACGGTGGATCTCGACCGTTCACGTGCTCCACGTGCTCGCTCTCGTTCACTCAGCTTGTCCACCTCAAGCTTGCACGCAAAGGCTTCCATTGCCATCCAACAACGCCCGTACAAGTGCCTGCAATGTGGCCGCGATTACATCTCTCCCTTCGGGGCTGCGGTACCCACTGGAAGAACACGAGCTGCCGGCCGGAGGGCGGCGCCCTGCCGACCCCCGACTCCGCCGCCAACGCGCCCGACTCGCAGGTGACGAGCAGCACGCCGCACTTCGCCCACAACTTGTGATGACCTCCGCCTCACTCCCTTGTGTAAATGAGCGCCCCGAGTTGTAGAAAGCCGCCTAGTGAGTGATCCCGCTTCCTTCTTTCCTCTCGCCTAATTTATTCCGAACATTCGGCCACCAATCTCGTCTACTCGTGTTCTTTATTCGATAAACGAATGACCCGTACGAGAGGCGAAAGTGGGGGAGATCGTTAGACGGCGTCGTTGGTCGTGAACTCCGCCCGATGGACGGAGATCGTCGGCGAGGAGTGGGCGGTGGTCGAGAGGCCCGCCGTGGAGACCTTCCGCGAGCCGCCCGGCTGCCCGTCGAACTCCACCGGCGACTGCGAGACGTCCGTGATCGTCGAGAGGATGCGCAGTTGGGAGGGCCGGCGGGAGTGCGTGTGGTGGCCGCTGGCCTCGTCGAACGAGCAGGCTTGCGGCGAGGCGCCCAGCCGCCGCACCCGCGCCGTCCGGCTGTCCGTCGCTGTGGAGATCCGGCGGGACCTCAAACCGAACAAGATTGATTGCTCGGAGATCTCCGATGGCCACTCACATGTTCAGCGAGGTGGTCGTGTTCGGACTGAAGGCCGAAAGCGAGTTGCACGTGTGCGAGTCCGACGGCCGCTGCCGAATCGCCCGTCTTCTCCTGAACGAACGCGGATCCTCAAAGAGGAAGACAAGGTGGAACGAACTCGGCCAGCGAAGAAGTGCGCGCATTGGTGATCGAAGCGGCCGGCTTGCAGCAGAGGAGACTGCGGAGTTCCACGCGGATTTGTTGGAAGGAGAAGTACGAGTAGACGCAAAGGTAGGGACTGGCGGCCGAGTTGAAGACGGCGAACGCGTAGAGGAGTTTGGAGACGAGCGGCGAGATCGGCCGGTGGTGAGCGGAAGCCCGCAGGAAGTGGACGAACATCGCGATCGTGTACGGCGTCCACGCGAGCAGGAAGCTCAGCACAACGACCACGGTCATCTGCAGCGTGCGGCTCTTCGCGCGGTCGAAGTTGTCCTGGCCGCCCGTCCTCCGCAAGAGGGCCTGATTCTGGCCGCCCGGCTGACTGCCGTCGCCCTTTCCCCTTCAGGATCTTCGGAGCTGCAAGCAGGCGAGAGTTGGAAGAAGGAAATGAAGAGCGGAACCTTTGAACGAGGAGCTCTTCATGGAGATCGAGACCAAAATGCTCCCGTACGAGACGACGATCACCACCAACGGCAGGAAAGTAAACTTCGAGGATGTTGAGTATCGAGAACCAAAAGGTGACTTGGGGCGAGATTAACCCGATGAGATCGCTGGACACGCACTGCGTGAACCTGAACAAAAGAAGAGGACTGAAAGAAGCAAAAGTGCGCGGTTACCAGGAGAAGCAAGGATGCACGGCCGTTGCGGAAGATGTAAATCTGCAATCAATCCATTGGCTCACTTACCCCTTGCGTTTCCGTTCGTACTTGTGGAAGGGAGCTCAAAGAAGGCGGCCGTCCACGCGACCACGATCATCCGCAGCACGTGCTTCTTGGCGTTGATCGAATAGAGCGGGAAAGAGGATCGAGTAGAAGCGGTCCAGCGACAAGCAAATCAGAATGTTCGCCGACAGCGAGACGCCAAAGACGTCGAAGAACTTGCACAGCCGGCAGAGCGTATCACCGCCGTTCCACGCGATTGTGAGGTTGTGGATTACTTCTTTTGGGATGTAAACGAGAGTGACCAGCAGGTGGGCGATCGTGTTGTGGAGCAGAAGCGAGTGTATCCTTCGTCGTTTCGAGTTCTGATGTCTGCAAGACGAGCAGTGAGTTCACTAATGAATTGAACAAACCTCAAAAGGATCATGAAGACGGAGAGATTCCCGAAGAGGGCGATCACGAAGACGAGCGAGTAGATCGAAACGATGATGAGTGTCTGCAACGAGCCAATGAACAAGAAGAACCATCGGCCGCTCACCTCGCGTGTGAACTCGAGACTCGGCAGTCGAGCGGTTGAGCAGTTCATCGAGAAGACGTGGGGGCAGCGGCCGCTCGTTCCGCCCGCCGTTCAGTCCATCCGCCTTGATTCGAAACGGCCGCTTAATCCCGCATGGAGGAGACGCGTGGGAGCGAAGTGGAAGAGCGGTGGAGGGCGAAAATAAACACGAAAGACGGCCGAACGATGATCCCCGTCCGCGATGAATAGAACCGCGCCCTTCGGCAACAGTTGGCCGTTTGATGGATGCGATTAACCGAAGGGCCCCTTCTTTTGAGCGCCCTCCAAACGGTAGCGGGCGGCGGTCGTCATCAGACGGGGCGGCGGTTGCGCATTTTTGACCTCCCAGCGATGATGTTGGACCGAAAGAAGTGGACCGCGGACAATCGAAAACATCCGCTTGGAGCCGCGCGTGCAAAACTTCCCGGAACTCCCGCATTTCGTCGAGTGCGTGGGCGAAGGCGGCGACTAAATGGGAATTCTTACGTGAAGAATGTTCGGTGCCCGTTCGATTAACCAAAAGCTGACGTGGGCGAACTTTTAAAGACAGAAAACACGCCACTGCCCACTTCGCAATGAAACGAAGGTGGCCGGCGCGACTATCGATTCACAGCTTCTCTACAGTAATGCGCGTGAATACGAAGCGGTTAACCGAATTCACACGTCCGAAAGGTCGAGTCGGACGAGTGAAGCGGCCGCTCGGGCGGCTCGTTGAGGGCGGGCGGGCGGCTCGTCGAGAGGACGATATTCGTGGAGATTTCAGCGTTCAATCTCATTACGCCCGTCAAAACGACAAGAGCGGCCGCTCCTCCGGCCGGCCGTCTCCTCTGCTTTTTGTATTGTTGGGGAAGAGCGGCGGGCGGGAGGGTCAAGAGACGTTCATGAGTCAATTTGAAAAGAGGAATTGCCCTCTTCCTTCCGTTTATGCTCACTCCTTTCCGCGAAGTCAATCCTCCTTCTGCTGCCCGCTTTGCGCCCGCCGGTGCTCGAACTTCAGCCGAAGGGACGGCCGAAAGTGCGTAGTCGTTGCGTAACGACGACCATTGATGCGCTCATCACCGGTTGGTGGTCGATTCCATGCATAGCTGATGGCAAATGGCAAGAAGTTGGCCAGCTGTCGGTTGTTCCGCAGTGGGCGACCAGAACAGAACGAGCGGAATCATGGTTGCATCGGTTCGATCGCTGCCGATTTACGTTCTTTTTTGAGCACGAAACACGGAAATGCGCAGGGCCAATAACAACGGCGTTTATTCACATAAAGAGGATTACAATCCTGGATTGACAGCATAGAGGGATTGGAGGGGTGGTTATCGCTACGGTCAGTTCGAGGCTCTTTGGGACTGCGGCGGGGAGAAGGTCGTGATGCAAAAGACCGAATTCCCGCTGCTGCAATTTGCTGTTGTCTTCAGAAAAAGCAGAAGGGGAACCTACACTAAAGGTGGATCGCTCGGAGGTCGAGAGTTGGGTTGTCGGCTTTCAGCGCCAAATGGCAATCAGATAGCCCGCAGAGTATTCTTCGTCCCGTTCGACCTTGATCGGCTCCTCCCCTTTGGCTGAAACAATTTGACGGTAAGAGGATAACGCTTGGTTAAGCCTTACTAGCTACGTAGAAGTCCTTCGTGTGCCGTCCGTATCCCTTGTCGATCGCCGCCCACACGCCCTTCCGGTTGGCCTGTTCGCACGGGATGGTCAGCCGACCCTTCGGCATGTCGAAGTAAACCGGAAAGACGGCTCGGAACTCGTCACACACCACTAAATTCGGGCGTTAGTTCGTTATATCCGAAAAAGGCCGTCATCTCGACGGGAAGCTCACCATCGTCCTCGACGGCGTTGATCACTTTGTGGAAGAGGTCGCATGGGCATTTTCATCTCCCTTGTTGATGCTTCGTGGAACTGCTCGGGGCTTTGCAGCTGGCAGAAGCTCTGCGAACCGCGGCACACTTCCTCGGCGTCCGACGCGTCGGCGATCTCCTTTTCACGAACGTGGCCGTTTGCGGACGGAATCAGAGCGGCGACCACGGAATGAGCGCGAAAAGCGAGGCGAACTTCATGCTGGTTCGTAGTCTGCAACGACTCATTCCTTTCATTACTCAATGGTTAAAATACGCGTGTCGAGAAGTAGAAACGCGAAAAAAGCAAACGTTCAGCGTTAGGAAACACCCCGATCGTCGCTTCGATCACCAAAAGACGAAACCACGAATCCCCACAAAAGGGCACAACTAAAGAGGGAATTCGTTTTCTTACAAGGTGGTGCGCCGATGCAGTTACAAGTCGGCGCGTTACAACGGGCTCCAATCGATCGCTGGGCGCATTGGAATGAACTCCAGTTCAGCGGATCCCCACCTCTTTCACCAGGGTCGGGAACCGGGTTGCGCGGATTGTTGTTGTGGGTGGGAAGCGCGGCGGCAGCTTTCAATCGCGCCTGGCAGCAATTTGGGATGAGAGCGGCCGTTCACACGATCGAAAGAGGTCGAAGTACACGAACGCCTTTCATCACATCTGAGACGGTTTTCGGACGCTTCTTCCTTGGTTTTCGCTATAGCGGCCTTAGAAGAGTTCAATCAGTCCCACAAACTCGCTTCTTCCAACCGCGAAGCACAAAAGGAATACAAACTACAGGCTTCAATCGAAGAACCGTCAGGCAACAAACCAAGACAAACAATCAGGAATTCACCTTCGATTAGCAACGGAACTTTAGAAGTCAGATTTGTGGACAGAGGCCGAAACCTTTGGGCATTTCTGATCTCGTCCACTCGTTGATTGTTTGTTTGTCCGTTTAGCTGACTGGACACTTCCCACTGTTATCATTCCGGTTTCCTCGAAAACAAACAAGCGGGGCGACCTTTGACTCGGAGCGGAAGAGGCGGCAGGCGAGCGGAATTTCTTCCGCTTTCGGTTCGTCCGCTTTTCGTTCGGCCGGTTTGCATTTCTGCTCCTGCTGCTTTGATTTCGGTTTGGTCGGTTGGATCGAAGATGTTGGACCTCTCGGCCTTGACGGCCACCCAAGTCTTCTTCGCCCTTTGGGGCTTCAATTTGTGCTCGTGGTTGTGGGACACGTACGTGGATTTCCGGCAGGTTTGTCCGTTCTTGCCGATAATTATTCCGATTATTCGCTCGTTTTCAGTACCGCGTGCATCGGGACAACGTGAAGCGGCCGGCGGCCGTGGCGGAGATCATTTCGGTGGAGGACTACGACAAAGCGCGTCTCTACGCGCTGGCCAAACACCGCTTCGGGTTCGTGAAGTCCTTCTGCGGCCAGTTGGAACAAACCGTGAGGAATCCGTTCATTTTTCCATTATAACTATTTTCCGTTCAGATCGTCCTCTTCTCCCTGTTCATCGTCTACGTGTGGGATCGCTCGGGCGAGATCACGAACAGGTATTTCGGCGAATCGGAGGTCCGTTCTCCTTTCTTTCTCTCCGTAATCACTCGAATGTCTTCAGATCATCCAGAGCGTTGTCTTCGTGTTCATCCAGTCGATAATCAGCCTGGTCACCGGTGAGGAGGAAGGGCGTGAAGTGGATTGAAGAGGCTGCCTCGTTCAGATCTGCCCTTTCAAGGCTGGTACGAGACGTTCGTGATCGAAGAGGAGTTCGGCTTCAACAAACAGGTCTGCTTTTCCTGTTTTGAGTGAAGAGTGAACGTCTCCTTTAGACGCCCGCCTTCTTCGTCAAGGACACGATCAAGAAGTTCGTCGTGTCTACGGCCATTTCGCTGCCGCTCGTCTCGGCCCTCGTTTGGATCATCCAGCACGGCGGGCCCTACTTCTTCGTCTACGTGTGGCTGTTCGTGTCGGTCGTCCTCTTCGGACTGATGACCATCTATCCGGAATGGATCGCCCCGCTCTTCGACAACGTACACCGCCCTGCCGGACAGTCCGCTCAAGGAGAAGGTGGAGGCGCTGGCCGGCCGGCTCTCCTTCCCGCTGACCAAGCTCTACGTGGTCGACGGCTCCAAGCGGTCGTCCCACTCGAACGCGTACATGTACGGCTTCCACAAGAACAAGCGGATCGTCCTCTTCTCCGTCGCTGCTGAACGAGGAGATGACCGCCAAGCTGAAGGAGGTCCTCGACAAGGACAAGACCGAGGCCGAGAAGGAGGCCGAGCGCAAGAAGGAGGAGGAGGAAAAGGCCAAGGACGAGGCGGAGGTGGACGAGAAGAAGAAAAAGGTACTCGTTTCGCCCATCTCCACGCATCATCTCTTCGCTCTGCTTTCAGAAGAAACACGTGGGCATGGAGGACGACGAGATTGTCGCAGTGCTTGGACATGAGCTCGGTTTGTTTCCACTGGGCCCTCTCGCCATACGCTGATCAACCTCCTGATCGCCGAGCTGAACATGCTCTTCATCCTGGTCGTCTTCTCGCTCTTCTACAAGTCAGCGGATGGTTTACGAGGCGTTTGGCTTCCACACGCAACCTGTCCTGATCGGCCTCACGCTCGTCACACAATTCGTCCTTAGCCCCGTTCAATGAGATCGTCTCCTTTGCGATGTCCGTAATGTCGCGCCACAACGAGTTCGCCGCGGACCGCTTCTCCTGCCGATTTGGGCTACGCGCCGTTGCTGCGCAAGGCGTTGATCAAGGTGGGTGAACACGAGTGCTCCCTTCATTGAGATGCTTCTTCCAGCTGAGCGAACAAAACCTCTCGATGCCGATCAACGACAGCCTGTACTCGATGATCAACCACTCGCACCCGCCGGTCGTCGAGCGGATCGCCGCCCTCAAGAAGTACGATTGAGCTCCCGATGGTCCGCCTTTTGTTCTGCCTTGTTTGTTTGAAATAAACTCGTTTGATTGTTGTTTTGCTCGAATGTTGTCGGCCTAAAGTAAACGAACGGGCTGAACAAAACGGATACTCACTGCTGCCCGTCCTTTCAAAGGAAACACCTGACTCGCGTGGAACACACGACTCGTCTGAAGCAACGGGCGGAATTCGGGCTTTCACTCGCATTTGCCAATTCTTTTCTATTTCGGACGGATGTTTTGATTTGCGCACATTCCGCAGGATGTTCCGCGCCCGCCTCCTCGCCCTCCGGCCGCCGCGAGTGCGCGTCGCGTGGTCGTCGACGGTCGGCGGCTCGAACGCGCCCGTCACGATCAAAGGGAAAGGCGGCATCCGAGCTCTACGATGAGAAGTCCGACCGCCTGCAGACGATCGACATCGACGACCTCCCGCGAGCCCAGAAGCGGTACGCCGTCCAGTTCGAGAAGATCAACGCCGAGCGCATCAAGGAGATCTTCGCCAAGAACTACAAGGTGGGCACCTTCTCTTCTTCCTGCTTTCAATTCCTGTCTTTCGTTCAGAACCACATCTCGATGGCCGTCTTCGTCCTGCTCGTGATCTCGATCTACTACTACACAATTTTTGCTGTGAAGCAGGAGACTTTTCTCGAGGAGATCGACGAGGAGGTGGCCGTCGAAAAGGGCGAAATCCGAAAGGAATGAGTTCGCGATTAGGTTCTTTTGATTCGTTTGTTCCTCCTCTTGCTATTTGTTTCTTGTTGTGAATAAACAGGACGACATCAAGCGGCTTTTGTTTGACTGTCTCGTGAGAAATCGGGGGCTTTGTTTCAATTGACTGCAGCATTCCTTCCTTTGCTTCCACTCCCCCTTCACTCTTCCCCTCCAGCTTTCTATTGTTTATTCGGTTGTGTTCACGAACAAGAAGAGGAGGGTTGAGATTCGAGCGAAAACAAATGGAAGGAAGGAACGTGGGCGGAAGGCAGAACTCGGGATTGGCCGTTCGGTTGTGAGTTGCGGGAGGTAGACGGGCGGGCGGAATTCGTTGGGGCTCGTAAGGGAGTGGAATCGAAGGAACGTCGAATAGAAGAAGTTCTCCAGGGTTCTCGTTTCAAATGCGACTAGTCGGTGGAATAAATACAGTAGGTTGGAGGATCACCCTCGTCGCTGAAATCCGCCCATTCGTTACTGTTTTCACTAGTGGGAACTCACGATCGGGATCTCGCGAACGTTGTTCGTCGAGTAGACGTCGTTGTCGAACTCGGGCTCGGCGAGCGGCGCCTCGTTCTGCGGCAGGAGCGTGTAGCCGGGCGTGGCCGGCGGGTAGCGCGGCGAGGTGTCCGTGGCGGCGCGCGGCTGCGTGTTGCCGCCGTTGCTCGCCGGCAGGGTGCCCGACTCCTTCATGACCGAGTACTTCATGGGCGACTTAAAGGCGTAACGGAACTTCCGCCGTTTGGGGACTTCGGTGTTGTCGCTCAGATTGTAGCAGATGGAATACAAAAAGAAGAAGACGATCGGCAGCAGCGGGACCACGGCGATCGCCCAGCAGACCCACTCGCTCCACGCCCAGTTGCGGATTTGCTGCGAGTAGACGCCGAAGTCGTAGTTCGTCAGATTGAGGCGGCGATCGCGATCGGGACGCCGATCAGGAGGTACGTGAGGAACAGGAGCGTGTGTGCCCGAGACACCAGCAGCACTTGGACTTCAGCATCGTCTTCAGGTCCTTGCCCAGCGTGTGGGCGCAATAGAACCACGTGACGGCCAGGATCTCGCACGCAAGGATGATGCACAGCGTGGAGTACTTCAGGAAGCCGGCGGTCAGCTCGTAGGCGTAGCGGCCGGCTTGAGTCGTGAAGAAGACGCCCGAAGCACACGCGAAGATGCAGACGAGGAGGGCGAGCGAGAAGCGAGGGCAGCAGCGAGAAGCTCCGCTTCCGATCGCGTCCTCGATGGTGGCCAGCACGTTCAGTGCGAGGAGGTACTGCAAAAAGGGTGATGTCATTTGTTGCTCGTTTGGAGAACGAACCAGAATATTTAGAACGATGAACGTGCAGGCGAAGAGGAAGATCCCTAAAGCAGAAGTAAACAGTCGGTCCCATCCTCGAATAAACAAACCGGTGAAGAGTTTCACACTCGGGACGAACGAGAGATAAGTCAGCAGGTGGTAGAGCTCGTTCTCGCCGCTGCCCAGCACCTCCAACGGCGAGAGGCCCGTCCGGAAGCACACGAAGCCGACCAGCCCGAAGACGACCGCCAGCTGGAGGGCGGTGAGGAGCGCGTGGCCGAAGACGATCACGAACGAGTCCCGCACGAGGTTGCTCGACCGCTTGCAGTAGCTGGCCACGGTAATGAACACTCCGAAGCCCAACACCAGTCGCAAGGATCGCCTGCTCAACGGCCGCCTTCCAAACGAGGTGGTCGGCCAGCCGCTCCCAGTCGGTCACTTCGTAGAGCCGCTCGAACATCCCGAGTGCCCCGCTCAAGAACAACACACTAAACGATGGCAATGAATGAAAGAAAGAACGAAGAGTGGGTGGGTACCGAGCCAGCAGGATGAGCAGGAGGCAGACGGGCGTCATGAACGTGAACACGACCACTTTGCTCAGCCACCGCACTCCGAAGCAGATGGCGAAGAAGACGAGCGCGTAGACGATGCCCAGGGCGACGAGCAGGTGGATTTGGAAGTGGCCGATCTCCGCGATGCTCGTCGACGGGTTCTCGAGGGCTCGAATGAACTGCGAGAGGGCCGAGTCGGGCGTCAACGTCGCCAGTCGAACGGAGTCGCCGACCACCGCGCTCGCGTTGACGACGGCCGCCGACTCGACGCACGGGAGTGTTTGGAGCTCCGGGAAGTTGGTGCAATCGAGCCACGGCAGTCCTGAAGCATTCGATTGATCAACAGCCATTGCTTCTTATGGAGTACCCGGCCGCTCGTCGATCACCGTCCAGAACAAGTGGAACACGAAGAGCAGCAGCCACGAGAGGTAGCGCGACATGAGGGCCATCGTGATCAACGACAAGAACACTTGCGAGACGCCGACTCCCTTGAACGACGGGCAAATGTTGTACCTGAACGACCACTAGTTGAGTATTCGCTGTCCATGTGAATGGCCACTTGCAGTGCTTGGACGGGCGAGCGACCCGTGAGCTGCCCGACGGAGAGCTCGAGGACGATCAGCGGCAGCGAGATGACGAAGGAGGGCCGCCCCGTACGCGGCAACGAACGCCACTGAACGAGCGTCATTCGAATGAACACGATCGGTTGGGAACTTACGGCCGCCATTCTCGAGCACCAGTCGGCCCAAATTGAGGAGGTTGGTCGTGGCGAACACGTAGGAGAGGGCCACGATCAAGGAACTCGGCCTTGAATGACCACAAGTCCCGCCACTCCTCGACGATCAACGAGGACATCTTCAGGTTGGACAGACTGCGCTCTTCGAACCACATGGCGGACGATCAACAGCCGAAGCGACGGGCCGCGGGGCATTCCAGTCAGCGGACGGGCGGGCGACGGACGAGCGGGGCGGTGGCTGAAAGCGGGCGGCCAATCGATGCGGAAATTCACGCCCCGGCCACGCGACAATCAACGGAAACCGCCGGCCGACCGCGGGGGACCGACGGGCGAGTGGCCGGCCGGCTGGTGAATCACGAACACGATCGTTTGTTTTGGGGCCGGGGAGGCGAAAATCGCCGCTTGGCCCTCCAATCGGTTAATCAGCCGACCGGCAGCGAGTGGACAGACGGGCGGCGTCTTCAATTAAAGCGGGCCGGCGGGAAGACGATCACGTTCCGGTCCCCCGAATCGAAACAAAGAGCCGCCTTAATCTTCCGCCCTCCCCACGGACGAAACAGGAGAAGAGGGCCGAGGAGGAAGAAATGGACGAATTTGCGGCAAATTCCTTCCGCGCGTCTTCAATTAAAATCCGAAGAGGAGGGCGGAGGAGCAGGAGAGACGAGTGGAGGGGGATTGAAGGCCGTAAGCCGCCAGAATGCAAACCTCTCGCCACGAAGAAGCCGCTGAAGGCGGCGGGAACAAGCGGACGATTCGAGCCGAACACACGCCCAATCGTTTGTTTCCGAACGACACGAACAAGAAGAAGCAGAAGAAGAGCGGGAATTAATGCGGGAAATCGTGTGTTCCGAATGGCGCCCGCCGTCGTTCACGGACGGGCGGGGCGGGCGGAACGATCGGGGCGGGCGGCGAATTGAGCAGCTTACCGGAAGCAAGTCGGGAATTAAAGCACTGCTCTTCTTCCCGCCGTCTCCTGCTCCCGCCGATTCACGTCCCGCCCGCCCGTGTGCTCCGCGAAGTGCGCAATCCGACCGGCGGCGAGCGAAACCGCCGGCTGCTCGAGTGACCTCGCGACTTTCTGACCGCCGCCAAAAGTGCGGATGGACGGCGGCGAGCCGCGTGTTTGCAGAACTTGCGGCGAGCAAACGGGATCCTCTTCAATTTCCCCTTCGAACTTTCGACCGCCAGCCACACGTGAGTTCATTTACCGTACGCACTCGCGCGCGCGGCTCATGCGCGTGCGGGGCGTCCGGGGAAAATCGATCGGAAATTGACGGACGGAACTCTCGCTCCAATTGCAACAATCGGAAAGCTTTTCGGCTTGCCGCCTCCCCTCATCATCAACCGAATGGAGGGGAGGAGGAGGGGAGTAAACAGTCGAGGGAGGCGGCGGTGTGGAGGGCGGGTACTTGGGACGAGTGAGTGGCGGCGGGCGGCTCGATTGCCGCGCGATCGAAAGAAGCGACTCGCGGCGGGCAGCATCGGAGGAACTTTCATGATCGAAAGCATGGAAAGAGAAGGTGAAAACACGTGACTTTGCCTCTTCGTTGACCGCCCTCCCAGTTCGGCCCAAATCCAAACAAACCGAAAGCAATCCTCGGGTGGCCGGCGGAGCTCATTGCTTTCCGCTTCTGCCCACTAATCCCGCGCTCTCCGGGCGCGAGATCGCGGGGGGCGCGGGAGTCCATCCGCTCGTCCCAAACGAGAGACCTCGTGCTCATTGCGGCGGCCACTCGCGGCGGGCGGGCGGCCGGCCACCTTCCTCCCATTTGCATAATCGCGGGGCGGCCACGAGAGGCGAGAAGCGGCCCAAGTGTTCGGCGATCCACGCCTCTTTTCCGGTCGAGTTCCCCGCATCGCCGTGTCGCCATAGAAATCGGAATCAGGCCCCGTTTCGCCCGCCGCCTCGTCCAAATTGCGGGCGGTGCGCGGCCGAAAGCGAGCCACCGGCCGAAGTAAACAGACCGCCGGCCGAGCGGGCGGAAGGTGCAAACTCGCGGGGATTGGGGGCTCGAAGAGGCTCCGAGTGTTTCCAATTGACGAAGCGGCCCAACGAGCAGAAGGCCGCCGCCGAGAAGAAAGAAGAAGGGGCGGCGAAGACGAGCGCATAAAACTCGGGTGTCGTCCAGTTCGGCTCATAATTGAATATGCATGCGTGCATTCGGCCTCCAAGTTTCATTTGGGCCAAGATGCCGGCGGACGCCTAATGTCCGCACAAAGAGCGAATGGCCGCGGCTTATGCCCTCCGCCCTCCCGCCCTCGCATCAAGAACAACGTTGGAATTCGAGTAAGAAGAGCGTTCCGGCGGTCAGCCGGCTAATGGACTTCGGGGAGCGGAAACGTGCGGCTCTCGGCGGGGAAAACGAAACTTCTTGCTCGAAAGGAAACAAATTAGGCGGCCGAGGAGAAGCCGACCGCCTCCTCGAGAAATTAGACCGCCGAACGAGCGCCCGTCGGGATTGCAGCGAGATGGATGGCCGGCGGACAGGCGGACGCAAACAACACAAGAACGAACCACATAATAAAACGAGGAGGAGGAGGGCAGGGCGCGGAAGAGCGATGAGGGCGGAACGCCCAATGACCACAGCTGGCGGTCAAGATCCCCGCATCCGCCGGCGACGAACGAGCGGCAGTGCGGACAAGCGGGTGGCAACTGGCGACAAGAAGACGCTCGTCTTTCGCTCATCCCCAGTTCGTGCCCGCCCTCACCTCCCGCCCGCCCGCCTCCCGCCTCTTTTTGTGTCCATTCGGAATCCCGAGCGGCGCCTTTGGACGAACAAATCAACTTTGCGCGGGCGCCTTTCTTCCCGCCGCCTCTCGGAGCACCTTGTCGCGAATAACGTCGTTTGGGGACTCCTCTTCGGCCATCCTACGCTCATTATGCCGCTGCTTTCCATTCGTAATGAAGAGGGCTCTCGCACGTGCCCCTCTGCGCTGACTAATCGACCAGAAAGGAGCTCTCTTTCGTAAAGGGCGTTGTTTGCTGCCCGCAACCGATCCGTTCACACTTCATTTGTTTCCGTGCGGTAAGGAAACAACAACCGGGAAACAAGGAACACTTTTATTCGAGCACGAGAACTCTTCGCTCAAGCACCGCCTCGTCGGACCCGTTAAACGAATTAAGTGGAACAAGTGGACAAAAAGAAGCAACAAGAAGGAGGAGGAAGGAGTGTTCACAATTGTTCCGCGGCACGGAATTCAAAAGAGGGGACGCCGCCGCCGAACGGTTCGCTCGATTCGCTCCAAGTGGCCTGCAACTCCTCGCAGTCAGCAATGGAATCGAATGAAGGAAAAAGAGTGAATACCTGGCCGTGAGGAATGACCGCTTGCTTCGACTCCACTTCCTGCGGGCGATTCCCGTGCGTTTGCTCGTGGCTCAGCTGCTGCGATCGCTGGCGGAAGGCTCGATTGCAGAACTGGCAGTTGTACGGCTTTTCGCTCAAACGAAGAAGCGATTGATAGAGGGCAGAACAAACAGAAAGCATACTTCAAGTGGATTCTCTCATGCTGGACGCAGTGGCCTTTCTGAATGAACGTCTTGGAGCAGTAGCGACAGGCGAAGTTTCGTTCTTGTTGGTGGATGAGGGCGTGCTGTTTGAAGCCGCCACGAGCCTTGAATCTGCAAGCAATCGAATAAACGGGACAGACGGGGAAGCAAAGAAACCCACCGCTTGCCGCAGATCGGGTGCACTCGTGCGGGCGGGATTCCCGGCATTCCTCCATGTGCTTCTCCAGCTGCAAAGCAGGACGAGTGATTGGCGGAAGGTGGAAAGGATCGACCGACTTCACTCGTGCTCTCCCACTTCTTCGGGCAGTACGAACATTTTAGTGGATTCGCGTCCGCTCTGCTCGACGAGCGACGGCGGCCGATCGGAGCGGCTGGCGGGACGTTCGGCGAGTCCGCGGGCACGGCCGTCGAGGAGGATTGGAAGAGAGCGTCGAAGTCATTGGAGGCGAACAGGGCGTTCGGATCGAGGAATTGGAAGGAGCCGCTTGGGGCGTCCATTTCTTTCTGCGGGTCGCCGTTTGCTTCTTGGTTCATCTGCGTTCGGGGTTGATCGAACGCCAGCTGGAAATCAGGGGAATCGTGGAAGATTTTGATAAAATCGGAGAAAAAAAACGCGGAAATGAACGCTTTTCTTCTTCGCTCGGCTGTTCGTTCCGGCGGACGCACTCGCCCTCCGTCCTTCCAGCGATTCGAGCGGCGAGCGAGCGGACGGAAGACGCTGAGCGTTCTTTTTCGCCCGGCAGCTCTTTTTTGCGGAGGAAACAGTTGAAACGTTCGCGGGCATCTTCCTGCACTCGTTCTCCGTCCTTCATTTCGGCGAGGTCGATTGTAAACAGAATTTATTCCTAACAAACAACAAAACAACAATAGAAGGGAGGGATCAAAACTCGTGTTCTTCGGCCTCTTCGGCCTTCTTCAGCCGCCGCTCCCACGCCTTCCGAACGGACGGCTTCACGCGCTCGAAGGGCTGCTCCTTGTCCTCCAGTTGCTGCTGCTTCTCGTACAGCTGCCGGAAGACCATCCACTCCTCCACCGTCACCCCGGCCACTTCGACGGCGAACGTCTGATCGTTCGTGTCCGTGATCCGGTAGCAGGGCGGGTTGTCCTAAAATCAAACGGAATGATCGACGAGCAGGAGGGAAAGGGAACGAACCTTCTTGAGCTGCGGCTTCTTTGGGTCGGGGGTCACGTACTTGCCGGTCTTCAGCAGGAACTGGTGTCTCATCATGATCTCGTCCAGCGGGATGTCCACCCACTCGATGGCCGCCGACAGCTCGTCCGCCTCGATGCGCATGTGGAAGTACACGTACTCGAACTTCTGCTCCATCTCCTCGAACGGCCGCAGGATCAAGTGGGGCACGTTGGTGAGCAGACGGACGATCTGAAGGCCACCCGGTATCAAACGAATGAGTGGGAAGAAGGGACGAACGTCTCGCTGCGAGAAGAAACTCGCGATCCCGCCGATGTTCGTCTCGATCTGGGCGGGCGTCGAGGCGAAGAGGACGGCCGGACACTCGCGGACGATCCGGCCGAGCTGGGCGCCGCTCAAGGAAGCCGCGGCCGGTGAACACGAGGATTCGGTTGACGAGTCCGTTCCGGTCGACTTGCAGGAATTCGTTTGCGTTCCTGCAATTCCCGGTTGAAAGGTAGAGGGACGAAGGGGTCACTCACTCGGCGAACAGACGAAGAGCCGACTCGTACGTGAAGGAGCAGGCCTCCACGAGCAGGTCCAGCACTTCCATCACGCGCGGCCCGTTGGTCACAAAGGCGCGCAGCAAGTCGGGGCTCGTGATCAGCGCGTCGCGGACGAAATCGATGAGCACTCCTGCAAGAAGAGAGGGGACTCCCCTTCCTTCGGCCGCTCACCTTCGTCGACCATCCGCTGGAGCGGCCTGCACGATCTGCCGCATCGCCTCGTCGTCCTGGAAAGGGAGCAGGAAGCGGCGGCCGTTTTGCTCGTGCGCGTGGACCACGTCGCGCAAGAAGTCCGCGTTCGGGGTGTGAGAAGCCGGCCGTCTGCGGGGCGCTGTTGGCAGAAGAGGCGGCGATTGAAGCCGTTGGAGCGGGCGACGAGTGGCCGACGAGCAACGGCGAACACCCGACTCAACAGACGGGAGTTCATCTGAACAGCACGTTTGAACGCATTCCTCTAACTGTGGTGAATGTAATCGAATGCAAACACGTGAATGCATCTGTCCAAACAAACAGATCGAATAGAAGAGGGTTTATTGTTGAGTCTCAAAGCGTAGCACCCGACTGACTCGTGGAACCGTTCGCGACAAAAAGAAGTTGCCAAGCGTTCGAATGTACAAAAAGGAGGCCTCAAACGATCTTTGCGATGTTCATCGGAATGTTCACGTGGTGGGCGACAAAGTAGGTGGTGACCATTTCGTGCGTCAAGTGCAGGTACTGCTCGGGCCCGTCGTTGTACTCGCGGTAGGAGAAGGGAGGAGTCGTTGGCGGCCGCGAACTTGACCGCCGGCTCGATTTGCGTCCCCTCGTGCCACTCGTTGAAGGACGTGATCGAGAGAAGGTCGGCCTGAACGAGCGATCAGATGAAGGACAAATGAGTGGTCGCTCACCTTTGCGGCATGAGCGGCTTCGAAGTGTTGCCTGTAGTACGACCCATTGGCGCGATCCCGCGTGTTCACTCGATTCCACGGCCGGACGGGCGAGTCGTCGTAGCCTGAAGCTCGAAGGGGTCAACATGAGAACGGGGGAGTTGGTGGATTACCCGGTCCAATCGAAGGGACGAACAGAAGATCGTGGTCGCTGCACAACTTGGAGAGTTTCATCCAATTGCTCATCGTGGAGGCCTCCGTGAAGCCGTCGGCCGCGAAGTACGTGTAGAGGCCATCGAAGCCGCTCTCCTTTAAGCCGGCCACCTCGTTCAGCTTGAGGATCAATCCTGAAGGCGCAATTGGACGACAGTTTGCCCCTTCGCCCTCACCGATCAGGATGGAGTCGATCTCCGTGTTCCGAATGGTGGCCGAGCCGTTGACCGAGGCGATCGTCTTCCACTCGTCTTGCGCGATGCGGTACGAGTCGTAGACGTAGAAGAGCGGGAGCAGCGGTTCGGTCTCCGACTTGCGATGCGTTCGGTACATGGCCGGGTGCTCGCCGTAGTTCTTGACCACGTACTCGATGTCGTCCCGCACGGAGGCGGCCGTTCGGCCCTCGTAGGGCTCGAGGTGGAAGGAGACCTTCAGCGAGTACTTCTGGCGGCAGTTTAGCAGGGCGGGGATGAGCGAATCCCACGGGTAGCCTGCAGCAAACAACAGACGAATAAAAGAAAGAAAGAACGTGGTGGGACAAACCTTGATCGTCCGCTTTGTCCTTCGGGTACCACGAGACCGCCAGCACGTCCACTCCGGCCGACGAGATCCACTTGCAGTGTTGATCGATGACTGCGGGATTCCTGCTCGAGTAGGGGCCCAGCCGAGGGTAGAAGGCGGCGGCGATGTCGTCGGGCGGCGTGTGGTTTGCGGGCTTCATTTTGCTCTCGGGATTCGGCTTGAGCATCGGCTGGACGAGAGAACAATGCGAAGAAGGCAGAAAAGGAGGGTGCTCACGTGATTCCAGTGGTAGTACCGCCCTCCATCGAACTCCGGGTTGCCGTACCACGGGTAGTAGAAGATCTGGACGGACGGCGTGTGGCTGCTCTGCTGGAACGTTCACCGGTGGTCGAAAGCGGCGACTTTTGGGTGACGACGGGCACGAATTCCGCCGCTTTCGGATCGCCTTTCGGCTTGGAGTCCTCCGAATTGCCGCCCTTCGTGTCGAAAGACGATCCGTTTGGCGTGGGCGCGCATCTGAACGGAGAGAAATCAAGAAATTCCGCTTGTCCACCTCACTTGGTCCTCGTCGCCGGTCCGCATCATGAACAACACGCCCGGTGAGGAGTGTGCCCACGAGGGAGGCCAGAATGCAGAGCTTGAGGACGTGAACGACGTGCATTTCGACTGCAAACGAAAATGAATGAGCAGGAGCGCGTAAAAGAAAGCGGAGATCAGATAAAAACCCGTCGGATCGCCCGCTTACCTGCCGGCGGCGAAAGTAAGAAGATGTTCGGGCTGATTACTCGACAGATCTCCGAATTCATGCTGCTCAAACACGCGCTGATCCCCTCGGTCAGTGTTGGATTCCCGAACAGGCAGGCGGGCGAGCGGGGGGCAGCGGGGCGACCGAAACGAGGAAGTGGATCGAAACGCCACGAACCGGCGAGCGAACGACCGGCAGAGCCCCGAATTCTGCTTTGCTCTCGGAAAGTGGCCGTTTCGTTCCGTTTTCCAATCCTTTCGCCCAGTTCGTGGAAAGCTCGGAGGGAATGTCCGGCGAGCCGTCGACGTCCAAGAAGCGGAAGCTCGCGACCATCGATCGGAGCATCGAGGAAGAAGTGAGTTCTTTCGGAAATCCCCTGATTTCTCTTCTGTTTGCAGCGGATGCTGAGCGCTCTGATCACGGACGTGGATCGCGTGAAGCGGAAGTTCGAGGAGACGGGCGGCGTCTCCTTCTTTGAGTTCGCCCAAATCTTCATCCAAGCTCGAGTTCCCGACCGTCTTCCTCGGCCGCTACTCCATTGCGGAGCTCGTCGAGGTGGGTGGCCGGTGGAAGAAGGGGAGTAATCGGGAGTGATTGCAGTTCTCCGAGCTGATCCTCAACTACGCGGCCTCGTTCATGTTCTCCGGCGAGCAAACACACGAGACGCCCTCCGACTTCATCGTTGGAAACACGGCCTCTGGAAGCGAAGAAGCTGACGATCACGCGGAAGAAGCGATCCCTCAAGGCGAGTTCTCTTCTTCTTCGTCCCCTTTTACTCGCTTGTTTGCAGGAACGAGTGTTCGGCGTCTACCTGACGTACGCCCTCTTCTTCACCCAACCGCAGAGTCACGTGGCGAACGTGAAGCTGTCCATCAAGCAGATGGAGGAGCTGCAGAAGTTCTGCCAAGAGGAGCTCCTGCGGGATCAATGCAACGAGGCGCTCTTCTGTCTGAACCGCCTGCTCCACGCCCACGCCTTCATGATCGTCCCCTTCGAGAAGGAGGTGAGTGGTCCCATCGATTAGAAGACGGAATGTTCGCTGGGTTTTCAGTTCAACCCGCTGCTCGCCCGCCGCTTCAACCTCGCCGACCTGACGGCCGAGAACGCGGATTTCGACGATCCGTCCGCTTCGAACGAGCTGCTGCCCGGCTTGCGGGCGATGGAGAAGGACTACACGCTCATGGTTCGCCCTTTCTTTCTTCCTTTGTGTGACGTCCGTCCGTTGCAGCAAATCGACCTGGCCGAGAAGCGGTACGCGGAGGAGAAGTCGAAGATCAAACTGCCGAAGGGGCTGGAGATGGTCGACGACTCGCTGCTCGCCTCCATTTCGGCCATCGTCGCCCGCACGGAGCGGGAGTTGAAGGCGGCCTTGGAGCAGTGAACATTCCATTCTTTTCCACTTTGTTTGTTCTCGTTCGTTTGTCTGTGCATAAATCGATCCATCTCCAATGCTTGAGAGACCGATCAGTTTAATCTCGAGCAATAACTTAGACTCGGAGGAATAATTTAACGCGCTGTACAACCAAAGAAACGACGAGGAGGCCAAGGAATCCCGTTTGTCGAGAAGGCGGGGGCGAACGGGCAGCACTGTGAGCGGACGGACGGACGGAAGGAATAATACAGGGGAGGAAAGGAAGAAAGGAAGGTGTGTGGATGAAGAAGACGAAGGCGGCAAGTGGGAGCAAATGCAAGAGTTAATACTCGAATTAAATGCGGGCATTTCGGTGAGATGCGGGGGTCCGAGGTCGAGTCGAACGGAGAAATGGGGCGGGCGGGCGAAGCTTTCGGAAGTGAAAACCGGCGGAATCGGCGTGAATTCTCAACAGAAAAGGGGAGGGAAGACTCCTTTGATTGGAGAGATGAAAGAAGCGAGCACGGAAAGCAGTCGATTATTACGGCGACCAGAAGAATCCTCACAACCAAGACTAGGCGGCTAATCTCACGTGTTTCTAGTGCGGGGAATGTCTACAAGATGGTAGGCGACGAAGACGGGATCCAAGGAGTCTTTAATGAAACAATCCCTCAAATGCATGCGCTGCTTCTCGCCCCGACTGCTGATCGGGATCGTGTTCGGGTCGAGCAGCATCACGACGCCGACGATCAGGTGCTGCTCCTCGAGGATGGCCGACGTGATGGCGGGCACGAGGTCGAGGGCTTCGGACTCCGGAGCGTCCGTTTCGGCCGCCACAACGAGCAGGTGAGTCCACGTGAACACAACGCTGAAAGGAACAGATGAGTGAACAAAGCAGTCGATGGAAGCCTGGCTACCTCTCGAGAATCCTCTTGTGCGACCGCTGACGGTGCTCTCGATGTCCACCGGGTGGTAGCGCATCCCGCGCAGCATGATCGACTCGTCCAACGAGCCGAGGAACGAATGAGCGACTCGTGCATGTCTAAATGAACAAGCGGTCATTCCTCCCGCCTTTTCTTCCACTCACCTCCTTCAGCCGCCGCTCCGGGCGTCTCTCGCAGAAAGCCGAGGAAGCCGGTCCGGGCGAACGTCTTCTCCGTGTTCCCGATGGCCAAGTGGGCGTTGAAGTGGTCGGTGTGCAGGTGGGTCTCCTCGGCGAACAGCGAGAAGTAGCCGTCCGCGTTGTGCTTCGAGTGGACCCAAATCTCGCCCAGCCGGCTGTCCGCGACGGGCGCCTTCGTCTCGGTGTTCGCGATCACGATCTCGATGCCCGGCAAGATCGTCCCGCACGCCACGAGCGGGATGGAGCCCGGGGGCCCCTCTCCACCTGCAAGCGAACCGTTAGAACAGACTGAGCATTGTTTTCGACTGACCAGTGAGATCCGATCGTTGCGCAGAGCCCGCGCGTCCACGTAGACGGTCGGCGGGTCGGGGCTCGACGCGCCCTGCAGGCAGATGGCCGAGTTGACGCGCGAGCCGAACGACGTGGAGACCGCCCGCGCGCTCAGGTTGAGCGGCGAGAAGAGCTTCGTGAACGTCTTGCAGAGGACCACCCGCGGCCGCTCTTCGGCCACCACGACGCAACTCCTCAGGCAGGAGAGGTTGATGCCCTTCTCCTTGAGGGCGGGCACTTGGTTCGCCAACTGCCGCACGCAGATGTTCATCATCGGGTAGGAGAAGAAGGCGTCTCGGATGTTGTTCTGCGAGATGGCCGTGAAGAAGAGGGCGGGGTTGGCCTCCATCTCGACCGGCGGGATGATCGTGAACTTGCAGCCCGAGTAGACGCTCGCCAGACACCACAGCGTGAAGCCGACGCCGCTGTACGGATCCAGCGAACAGGCGACTTCCCTGCTCGGGTACAACTCGCAGGCCACTTTGATCGATTTGCATTGGGTGGCGGCCGCTTGATGCGTGATGATCACTCCCGCCAGCTGGCCGGTCGTGCTCACTGCGAAGTCCTGCAAACGAAGAGGGATGAAGCAAACAGAGCAGAAAGAAGGGAAAGGAGTACCAAGTAGCAGGGATCCGTCGCTTTGCGGTCCGTTTGGAGCTGCGAGTCGACCGTTTGGTTTCGGCGACGAGCGACCGACGAAGACGGGATGTCGGCGATGTCGATGAGGGCGGGCCAACTCTTGGAGTTCAGCCGGTGGAGAAAGCCTCCTTGCTCTTCATCAGTTTGATGAGGTTGGCGCTCGAGAGGACGGCCACCGACTTCGAGATGTCCACCAGCATGCGGATGGTGATCAGCGAGTTCTGGAGGCTGTGCAGCGAGGGGCGCTCGAATGCAGACGGGCACGAGGCCGACCGAGAGGCAGCCTGAACCCTTGGAAGTCAAAAGAGGAACGCAAGAGAAGGACTGACCGAAGAAGCCCGCGATCAGATCGATGCCGGGCGAGAAGATCAGCGCCACGTGATCCCCGACGGCCAAGTGCGCCTTTTGGATCAAGAGGGCGCCGATCCTCTCCGCCCGCTTCCACAACTGGCCGCACGTCACGTTCTCCTCGGTCCCTTTCGCACTCAGCAGGCGGTAGAGCACGTGGTCGGGCGTCTGCGTGGCCCTCAGCTTCAGGACGTCGCCGAGGAAGAGGACGTCGTCCGGATTGTGTTGGAGCGGGCGGCCGAGAGCGTTCGCAATCTTCGCGCCCTTCAAACCAAACGATTGCTTTCGAAACAAAGCAGGAGACTCACTTGAACGATGCTGCCGACGAACATCGCCGCCGGCCCGACTTCGTTTCGCTGCTGCTCGCGCGGCTTCGGGAGCGGGACGCACGACTGGGGGGCCATCAGCAAGGTCGTGGGATGCAGGCGGCCTTCGAGGAACCGCTGTCGCACTTCCGAGACGTAGATGCCACCCAGGGCTGGCCTTCGGGAGGTGGTTGGGAGGCACCAAGCGCGATGCAGTAGACGCCCACCTGCAGCCATGAATAGAAGTGGGTGTGCCGCAAGAAAGAACTCACTTGATGCACGGAGTCGATCGCGGTTAGCACTTTTGCCATCCAGTTGAAGGATTGCTCTTCGGTGGCGTCGTTCTTCTGCTCGGCCACGATGCAAATGCGCTCGTCGCGGAGGACGCGAACGGAGAAAACGGCGATCCTCCCGCGGTACACGAAGCGCTGCGGCTCGACGGCCAACGCCGAGGCGATCAGATCGTCCGCACTGTAGAAGCGGCCGGAGACCGTCAGCGTGCTCGCCTTGTTCCCGATCACGAACACCAGGCCGCACGGACCGAGGAAGCCGAGCAGGCCACTTCGGACATATTTGACGGCGCCCGAGCGGCCGGCCGTCCGCCGACTGAGGGCACAAATCGAAGGTGTGGGCCGTGACGCCGCGCAGTCCGTGGTAGGAAGAAGCGGTGGAAGGAGCGTGCAGGCAGATCTGAAGACTCATGATTGAGGAAAACGGTGGGGTTGAACGCACCTCTCCGATCTCGTCCGTCTTGCACAGCTTGGGCTCTCCGTTCGCCTTCAGAACGACCGCCATGGCCGCGGGGAGCACTTTTCCGGAGTCCTGAACGATGGGAGTAAATGATAGAAAGTGGATGGAAGAACTCACTTGGACGGCGAGGGAGTTTAGCGAGAGCTCGGTGTTCACGCGAACCACGCAGTGACACAACGCGTTCAGATTGAGGATCCCCCTGCCGCTGTTCGTGCTGCTCGTGATGCCCGGCCGGCGGATGGCCAACGTCCCGGTCTCCGGAGATCCCGCCGTCGGACCTGAACGATGGGGAGATCATTCCACTTCGCCGTACAAGAAAGCTCACATAAGACGGCAGGCGACAAGCCCGCTCGTTGGAAGGCGGCCACGAACTGGTCGCAGGACGAGAGCGACCACGGATTCGCGCCGTCGGCCACCACGATCGCGTGGATCGTCTCCAGCCGCAAGTTCTGATTCCGGCTCGCCATCAGACTCCAGTGCAGATCGCGGGACTTGAGCAGGACGACGGCCGACTGGATCGTCTTGTTCGTCGAGATCAACGTCAACCACGAGGTGGGGTCCATCTTCATCACGCAGTAGGGCACGAAAAACACCCGCATTCCCGCGTAGATCGCCTGCAATCCGAGGATAAGCCATTGAAATGAATAAGAAGCTCCTACCGCGATTATCGAGTGCCACAAGCCGACTTCCTTCTTGTAGTCCAGCACGCAGATCATCGCTTCGCCTGAACATTCTCTCTTGTTTCACCTCCCGTGTTTTCTGTCCTTTCCACTTGCCTTCTTTGTAGGCCATGGCCGAGCAGAGGGCCTTCGCGTGGGCGAGCATCGATTGTCGGGACACACAGACGCCCTTGATCGTCCCGTCGGCATCCGTCGAGTACTCGATGTAGGCGGTCTCTTCGGAGGTGGGGGTCGGCAGTTGGAAGTCCTTGGGCGCCTTCGGCATCTTCTTGTCCGTCGGGATCCAATGCAGGCGGGGCCAGCCGCGGAAGTCGGCCACGTCGTTGGGCCCGTGGCGAAGAGGAGCGGCCGTCCCGCCGTGCCCGATGGACGTCGAGGAGCCGGTCGGGGAGCTCAAGTCGGCCGAGCCGCCGCTGCCGGTGGTCGTCGAGGCGAAGTGGGCGGCCGCCGAGGCGCCGCTCGACGTCGCCGAACTCCCGCACTTCGGCAGGCCCTTGATGCAGTTCTCGGTGGTCAACGCGACGCGGCACGAGAGCGAGCCCAACAAGGAAAGCCGAATTGCTGCAGACCCGCGTCCTGAACAACAAGAAGCACTCAACGAACGAGTGGCCGAGAACTCACTCGTTTGCTCGTCGGAACCTCGACCGGCACGGGCACGATGCCCGCAATCAAGCAGCCTGCAAACGACACACATCTCCCATCGTTCCTTCTTTGCACTCACCATAGAAGGCGGTGAGGAAGGCCAGCGGTTCGGTGTTGGGGTAAATGAGAGCCACGGAGTCGCCGGGCCGCAGCAGCGGGACCTTCTCCTTGCCGCCGCCCGGATTGATCACGGTCGTCTGTTTCGTGAGGAGGAAGTGGGCGAGTTTGATCGCGCGGGAGTGCAATTTTCCTGAAGCGACACAAAGTGAACAGAATAAGAAGAGGAAGGAACTTGCCATAAGTGAGACCTTCGCCCAGTCGTCCGTTCTGCCCGACGATCGAGGCGACGTTCACTTTCGTCTGCGCCTCGGCGTTCTTCTGGAGGATCGAGAGGACGGCGGGCGGCGGGCCGGCCGACTGGAATTCGGCGGAAATCTCGCCGCGCGCGGGCGTGATCGGCGGGCCCTCCGGTCGGGGCGCGTTCGGGTCGACGGCCTTCGCCATCGCGTCCAGCTCGTCGTTGTCGTCGTAGTAGAACTCGTGGGGATCCTTGGTCCTCGGCCGCTGCAAGATTTGATTGCGGAGGACGAGTTGGGCGTGAATTCGGTCCAAGTTTTGGATTTCGCCCAGCTTCAACGTCGACCTTCGGCCGCCGATCCGCAGCTCGCGGAATCCCTCGAAGTTCCGCAGTTTCTGCTGCACTTCTTCGAAGTCGCCCGACTCCTTCGGCTTCTGCACCTCCTTCTGCTCGGCCTCTCGGACGGCCAGCGGGCGGTCGTCGAGCGGGTGGGCGGGCGGCGAGAGGCGGGTGCTCAGCTTGAGGTTCGACGGGGCGGAGGCGGTCGAGATCTTCGGCCGCCGTCCACCCACTTCTGCGGGCGGCTGGACGGAGAACTCGTGCTTCCTCGTCATCATGACCATCGCCGACTTGCCGCTCAGACTCAAATGGAGGTCGGAGTTCACGATGCGGTCGGTGAGCACGAGCGAGGACGTGAGGTCGCCGGCCGGCCGCCGTTGGGACGCCGAAGCGGGCGCGCGCGTCGATCTGGACGGTCAGGCGGCCCTTGCGCGCGGGCGGTGGCCGGACGGCGTACCGCTCGGGATCGGCGGCCGCCGCAATTCGGTTGACCGCCGTGCAGGAGCGCGACTGGAGCGGGCCCTTGACGCCGACCAGCCGCGAGCTCAACGGCGGCGCTCGTTTGGAGTTCGGGAGGCGATCGTTGGCGGGATGCACCCGCTGGCCGAACAGCGAGGCGCCGAGGGCCGTCTTTTCGGAGCAGAAGTGAAGAATGGGGCGAATACGCGGGGTCTTGGGAATGGACGGGCATTTCGAGCGACGCGGGATTCCGATCGATCGTACGAATCGAAAGAGCGGGCGGCGATAATGAGCGGTTTGGCCGGCGGGCTTGTTTCTCATGAGCCGAAGGGGCGGGATGATGGAGCGGAGAGAGCGGCCGCCGCCCCACTGGTTTCCGCGATTTCCGGAGGATTGATGATCGCCGAAGGACGAGGGGGGAACAGTTGTTCTTCCCGCTCCCGCCCGTCCCGAGCGGCCGGCCGGCGGGCGTTTGCAGGCAGCGGGGACGGCCGTCAAATATGACGTCTCGTGTCGCCCGTTCCGAAGTGAGAAATTTGTCACGAATTTCTCGTCTCCCGTTCCGCCTGACCGCCTTTCGCACGTCGGATCGGAGCAAAAAGATAAACGGCAAAAAGAAAAGCCGGCTCATTCCCCTCGAAAGACGAAGATCGACGTTGAAGCGAGACAGATTTGCCCCCAGTTTGGAGTGGAAGTTCGAACGAACCTGGAGCGAAAGCAGGAGCTGCTGGATCTTCTGCGAGACGCGCGTCTTCCTCAACGCTGAAACAAGCGGGCGATCATCGAGCAGAAGGGGGGGAGGACGAACGAAGCGGAGTGTTCGCGTAGTCCTGCGAGTCGTCATCGTGGTGGCCGTTCGGTTCGGAGTTCACGTACACGCAGTCCGCGTCCTCAGCCGGCGGCTCGCATTCCGCGGGGGCCTTCGGGCGGTCGCCGTTCTCGCGGCCGGCGGAGTGGAGGGCGTGGGTGCGTTCTTCCCGCGACTTCTGAATCGACTCCTGACGGGGCGGCGGCGAGGGCGACTTGATCGGCGACGAGGGCGCAGCGGGAGGCGGCTGCAAACGAAGGAGCGAGTTATGAAGCAGCAGAAGGAAATTAATCTGCCCGACCCACGCACCGCTTCGTAACGCAAACAAGCCGCCCGTTTGACTCACCTCCTCGACGGCCGGTGGGGGCATTTCCGGGCTCGCCTGCGGACTTCCGACGTCCACCTCATCGCCTGCAAAGAAGTGACATGAAGCGGGCGGACAGACCGGCGGCCCAATTATCCGCCGACCCACTCACCGTTGCCGTTCAGCGCGCTCAACTGCAGCACTTGGCCGTTGAGGCCGCCGTCCGCCTTCGTGTTGCGGATTTCGTCCACCGAGCTGCCGAGAGCGCTGGAGTCCTCGTCCGAACTGCTGTCTGCAAAGAGAGAGGCGGTTAGTCGAGTACGGAGAGGAGATTGGGTCGTTTGAACTGTTGGGGGGCTTACATTCGCAGATGTAATTAACGAAGTGCTCCGGCTGGCGAATCCCGATCACCATCTTTTCCCGCATTTCTACAAACAAGCCGCCGTTTCCGTCGACAAACACCCGCTCTAATCGACACGTTCGCGCACGGAAAGAAGTGGAAACTGACTCATTTTCGACAAACAGCCGAGTTTTGCGCACGACCGTAATAAAGACGCCCACCCCGCGCTCTTTTGCTCGTGAACCGACCGCCCGCCCGATCGCGGGTGCTCCCGAAAAGGCGAACGAGTTCGAAGGGGGAAACCGGTGGGGCGAACGGTCGGCCTCAAGCGGCACGTGCTCGAAGCAGAAGTCGCTTATTCCGCTTTTGTTTCTTTTGCAGGATCGCGGGCCGATCATTCGTAATGAAAAAGCGGCGAGGACTGCCGGCCGGCTAATGGCCAATCGGTCGGCTGGCCGGCGGGAGGGCCGAGCGGGCGATAAATCGGCGGACAAAAAGTGTAATGGGCGCCGATTAAGAAGCCGCACGCAATCAGCGGCAGGCGGCGAGCGGCGGCGGCACTCGGCCGGCGGGAGCGGCCGAACGAAAAAAACCGTGCGGTCGTGTCCGATCCGATTTCCCGAATGACCACGAAGCTCGCGGGCCGGGCACTCGACCGCCGGCAGGTCGAACCGATCGGCGAGCCGCCGGCCGGCCGACAAGCGGCGATTGTTTTGATGATCGATTCGATCGATTGCCGTCCTCGTGTTTACAGCCGGCTTGTGATCGATGGGCCGAATAAACAAAACTCGCCTGATTCCCGCCGCCGGGCCGCTCCGAGCGCGCTCCCGTTCGCGTTGGACGGGCGCCTCTTCATCGGCTTTGGCGCCGATCCATTCGCGTTGCTGCCCCACTGCTCCAGCGCCTTCTTCACGGCTTCTTCCCGCACTTCTGCAAAGAACGAGCGATTGATGGATAGCGAAGAGAGAACGAACCCGAATGGTAGCGACTTTCGGTCCTCGTAGTCCTCTTCTGACTGCGGTGTCTGCATTTCGCGTCGGCAGTCGGCGGCTTCAGGTACTGACGGAGAAGTTGGGCCCTCTTCTTCAAGAATCCTTTCTCCGTGATGTCGCCTGCAAACCGGGGTGAGGGGAAGAAGGAAACAAAGGGCCCACGAACCTTCCGAATAGTCCAGCTCCAACTCGGAGAGTTTTGTCCGCACGTGTGGCGGGAGTTTGGACACGTCCAGCTGGCTGAAATGGTCGACTTCCGCCATCGAGGACCCTGAACAGTCGATTGAACGACGGCATCGAAGAAGTGAACGGAAAAGAGGTATGGGAGCAGAAAGCGAACTGCCGAACCGAACGGGATCGAGAGCAACACGTAATCTTTTATTCCCGCACACACTCGAATGGAACAGAACGAAGTGCAAGAGGGGATTAACGAGCGGGATCTGAACTACGGGGATCGTCCACCGGGCAGCTCCAATCGAATTATCCCGGCGGCCAGCCCAACTGACGGCCGCCGAGCACGTGCACGTGCAGGTGGTAGACGCTCTGGCATCCGTGCTTCCCGTTGTTGATCACCACGCGGTAGCCGTCGGCCAGGTTCAGCGACTTGGCCGCCCGCTCGGCCGCCAGCAGGAGCTTCCCGAGCAGGGCCTCGTCCTGAACACAAAAGGAGGAGTGGAAAGATGATCGGAAGGTGCTCACACTCGCTTCCGCCTTCTCCAGCATGCGGATCGGCTTCTTCGGGCTGCAAGCAAATGAGCGGGTGAGTCACCACTCGTCTCTTCCTTCCACTCACATCACGAGGAAATGAACGGGCGCTTGCGGGGCCACCTGCAAACGAGAGCGTGTTCATGATTCATGGCACAAAACGATTGAGTTCTTCCGAACGGAACTCACGTCATGGAAGGCGAGAAGCTGAAAGAAATCGAATGAGAGCGGAAGTGAGTGGGCGAAACGCACGTGCTCGTCCTCGAGAATGATCTTCGCGGGGATCTCCTTGCGGATGATCTTGTCGAAGATCGTCTCCTCGGGCTTCGAGTCGGCCGTCTGCGCCTTGTCCACTTCGCTCGCCATCTTTCTCGTCGTCAGAACGAAGCGAGAGACTCGAAGCGGGGCGAAAACGCGGAGAATTGTGCGCTGAAACGAGGGGCCGGTTATCGAATTACGAGCCAAAACACGCGCAAATGACCGCAATTCCCACGAAACCGCGAGTTTGCGGGCGGGGAGCGGGCAGCCGACCGTTCCGAACCGAACCGAAATCCCC